>CABFWO010000814.1:35510-180948 GCA_902155825.1 Timema genevievae | reverse complement strand
TTGAAAAAAAAAAAAAAAAAATCGGCATCGGTTACCGGCAATATCCTCAGCAAAATATCGGCATCGGCAATATCTGCAAAACGACTTATCGGCCCAGCCCTAGTATTAGTTAAATAGTGTCAGTCTCAATATGTTTTTGACTCTATTTTCGGACAATTTTTTCATGTAGGCCCACATTCTCCAAGTATATACATCTAGTATCATGTATATGGTTAAATCTGTACGTGTGAAAATATTTAATAATTGTTATAATTATGTCAAGCAGCTAACTAAAAGTGAAATAGTTTTTTTATTAAAATGTAATTTATGTCCTTAAAATCCTCGCTTAAATATTTATCTACTTTTTTAAGGACATTTTGAAATAGTTCCACCAGAGTCAAAAGTCAATAATTATATCCATGTTTATTTACTCGTATATACAACAATGCTACCAAATTTACGAATAATAAACTTTCAATTTCAAATGAAGCTCCAAACATGAATATTATTTCAATTTGTATTTCCCGCCTTGAATGAGATCGGAGCCTTGAGTAAATAAATGAGCTATGTTTTCATAAAAGCATAATCATGTTATACGAATCTCAACTTTATTCAAGTCGGACTTACAAATCCACTTCATTAATTTCCCTTTACACACTTTCACCCAACAGCCTAAAGTAGAAAGTATTGAAATACAGAACCAAATAAAGCCCTTTCCACCCCTCCCCTCACACGTCAGACCTAACCCACTATTATACTTCCTTTCCTCTTCATTTCTTGGTATCTTGAATTCCCAAAGCAACACAGCACCCTCGCCCCTCTCAACCCTGTTTATTAAGGATTTATTCCATCCCACCTACCCCTAACTCACCCACAACAACCCCTTCTAAGCTGAACTTGCATCACACTTCCCCTCCCCCCCTACTTTCTCCGCAGTTTAACGAATTGTGGAAACGTGCCACACATACTCGCCGGGTTGGATGGGCCGTGAAATACAACATTAAACACTAGACGCGTTTACCGGCAAGTACAAAGCAACAACCGACAAAACGTAATTTGGTAGAGGTGCATAGTACTCAGTACCAAACAAGGTGAGAGGAAACTGCATTACATTCCGGGCACCTAGTTTTTAAATAAAATTATTTTGTATTATAAACCAAACAAATATCAAACAAGGAATTCTCTTTTTGTCGACAAATGTATACTACTTGGTGACTGTGTAGCAAATGTTGCAATTTATATTAAAATGTTGTTCCAAGATTATGTAAGCAAAGAGTGACTGTACGGAAAAAAGAGAAGACGAATCAGGTAAACAAATTATTACTTTGAAATATTATCAACATACACTCCAAATGATGTGATAACATGGAAACATCCCCGAATTTATTTTAATCACGATACTAATTGTTTGTAATTGATAAATTAACACCCAGGCCCATCATGTGATCAAACCTGGCCCAGTACCAGGGTAAAAACGTGCCCCCCCTCTCTTAAAAAATATTCGACATCAGATGTGGAGAAACCTTATTTTTATATGGGAGCAGTTATTAAAAAATGATAAGGGTTTTTAGGGTACTGGGGAATACCCACTGCTATATGTCTAGAAAATATGAGGCGTATTAGGAAAGTAACTACCGTTTGGCTATTAAAAAATAGAGACCATTTATTTTTTAAATTTTAACTGTTACAATACAGGTTACCTTGAACTACTTTTATACAGAGTTTCCACAAATAATCAAACATGTGTGGCATTGCACCAATCCCTGAATATATTCTTTGTAAAATAAGGCCGCCTCAATGTTGCACACCTCTTTTGACATCGTAATAGTCGTTTAAATGGCGACCAGCAAGGGACCGCTTCAAATGCAGGAACAGGTGAATGTTGCTTGGTGCTAAGTCTGTAGGGGGATCATTATTTGGTTATCAGCCAAACGACAAACCGGCAGCGTGGAGATGAACATAATCGTGAAGAATGCTTGCTTTTTGTTTTGGATCGTGCTGTGCAATTTATTTAAGGTCTCACAATAGAATGCAGCATTTATTGTTGTGTCCTGTGACTTGAAATTAATAAGCAAAACTCCCTTTCTGTCCCAAAAAACTGTGCACATGATCTTCCTGGATGAAAGTATTTGCTTGAATTCCTGATTTTTCTGAGATGTTGTGTACCTCCACTCCATGGACTGCTATTTTGACTCTGGCCTAATGTGACACGCCCGTCTCATTACCAGTGATGATGTGACTTAGAAGAACATCATCTTCCTCACCGTATCGCCTGAGAAATGTCAAAGCACCTACAAGTCACTTGTTTTTGGTCACTTCAGAGAGCATTTTTGGCACCCAGCGTGAGCATAACTTCAGATATTTTAAACAACATGACAATATTTCATACAAAATAGTTCTTGAAATTTGTGGATATTTACCATAAAGTGACAAAATCATGAAGCTTCTGTTCTCACGAATTTTGTCGTTGATTTTCTGCACCAAACCATCATTATTAACAGATGGCTGCCAAATCTGTGCCTCATCTTGCACGTTTTCACGCCTTTCGTTAAATTATCCAAACTATTTCCTCACCATTCCACCCCTCGTTGCATTTTCACCATAATCTTCACTAATTTCTTGATGAATTTGGGCTGGTTTCACATTTCTTGCATTCAAAAGACGAGTAACAGACCTTATCTCACAGTTGGTGAATCCTACAATAATTATCTTAAAGATTTCAAACGTTCAAAACAAAATTTAAACAAACACTGCTTCCCCCGTAATGGTGTCATGCTTGAGGGAGCTCATCGTGCGTGCGCACAGTGATGACTGAAGCGCTCTCGCGTCCATCTTTAGAAACAGGACTTACTTTCATAACAGGCCTCGTATTTACAGTGGCCTTTATCTCATTTTTTTAAATTAGACTCATCTACAAGCTATTTAGATAATACTCCCCCATTAATATTTTGAAATTTGAATGGCCCTAGAAGTTATTTGGAGAAGTAGCTGGTAGGGCTGGAACCGAGTCACTTATTTCACTATTGGTCATTTTTTCCTATTTTGTCACTTAAATGAAAAAGTGTCACAATTGGTCACTTATTGTTTGAATATTTACCACTTCTTCAATAATGGCAATTTTTTACCTCTTAATAACTTTAAAAAATGCCAATACTTCTTACCTCTTTACTAAATATGTCAGAAAGCACTTTTAATGGCACACTGCTTGTGAAAGGTGCTCTAAAACCTGCCTGCAATAAGCCTAGTTACATAATGTTTACAAAAAAATTAACGAACCTTGCAAAGTTTTAAGAATTATTTATATAACGAAATAAACGCTAAAGAAGAAAGGGAAGCAGCTAAGATTGAGAAAGAAAAATTAAAAAAGGAAACGTAAACTTGAAGAAGAATCTAAATCTATCAATATACGAGAACAGATGTTACAATAAAAAGGAGGCTAGCTCAAAGAGTGAAACTACTGACAGATTATTACATTAAGTTAGAAAGAGATTTAAATTTGCACTGTAAAATAAAGATCTTAGAGAAGCGGAAGTGGATCATATCATGCTAGAAGGACTCAGTAAGGTGAGAAAAGAAGAGGTTTCAATGAAAGAATATGTACTTGAAAATAAAAAGGCTCATCTTATGATATTGCTTTTTTAAAAATGCATCACCAAAATGATGAAAATATCTTGTTATTATTGTATATATATTAATTAAATATATCTGTTTTATTAGGTGTAGTTAGTAAGTAAATTATTATTATTTAAAATAAATGAAACTTTGTTTGGAATTAAGGAAAACAATAAAATAAAAAAGATGTGGGGAGTTTGAGGTGGGTAATCTCTTATTTTATGGTTTAAAAAATTTCAATGTGTATATTTAAAGTATTTTGTAATTTTTTAAAAGTAAATTAAGTCACTTTTTGTAACAGATGGTCACTTTTCCAACAATTTTTAAGCCATGTGGCAGTTCCAGCCCAACGAGAGGTTTTCATCTAAAATTAGATTCCTACTACAAAAGCTATATTTTAAAGTATTCTTCCCCTAGCAATATTAAAAAAATTGGGTGAGTCTAAAATATATTTGGAGTGTCCTTGTCTGGCAAATATCTTATAATTTAATGTCTTTCGAAGCTATTTAATGTGGTCTTCTCCCAACAATTTTTTAAAAATTGAATGCCCCTAGAAGTTATTTAGGCTTTTGTACAAAGCCATCTTTGAGCTTCGTGTTAGACAATATTAGAAATCTAAATGGTGGCAAGATTATTACAGGGTGGGAGGAGTCTATTCATGTCAGAGGAGGGGGAAATGTTTTTTCCAGAAGGGGAATACCCGCCTTCCCAGTTCCTACAAACCTTTATGATTCTGGGAATTTTTTAAAAGAGCTTGGTGGTAGCGTTTACCAGAGGAAATCAATCTAGCAAAAGGAATATGTAGCTTAAATGAACACTCAAATTTTACAACATAATGAAGTATTTAAATTGAACTTGATCTACTGCCCAAATCTCTTTGTATGCCAAATTTATTTCAGTACGAAAATTACAGACTCCGTGAAATCGCCAAACACTTCAAAACGAAGGAAAAGACGAGACCAAACCAAAGGTATAATTTTAAGAAATACGAGTAATTTATTTCGTAGGTAGTTCCATCGAATGGGTTGGGCAGTGGGCGCGCACCGTTCTTGAGAATGGATATGATTTCTATCGCTTGGACTTCATATGCGAAATAAACATATGTTTTCCTTCTGAAAATGACTATGTATTCCTTTAAACCCAATTATGGTTCATTTTGTTGATTTAAATGTGAATTAACAATAAAAACATGTCAAAAAATAAAGTGTTCTCTCAGTTTAGAAAGTGAAATGACCTAAGTCAAAGAATATTAATAAATTATGCCATAAAACCGTCTATTATAATAGCAATTTTGGGATCAGAGTCAAATATTTAAAGATAGAAGAAGAAATAGAAACAATTCAAAGAAAATTTAATCTTTAGACGTTTAATCTAATAAATGTTTATAAATTATTGATTTTTTGTTTTTTGGTGGGCTAGCGTAATATTAATAGTGAAAATGTAGTGCTATCTAAGTATCTCCAAATATAAATTACATCTGGTAAGTATTCGGGATTTATTTTCGGTTGGTAGGGCTGTCGGTTTCGGTATGGAGGCCTTTTATAATTCAGTGATTTTACTGTGTTTCTGTACTAATTGTTTTTGTGTTTTTAGCACTGCGTCATCTACCCATAATTTGTGCTATAAGTTACGCTCATTGTTTGTTAAATATATCCAATAGAGGTTTTATGTTTGGAATAACGCTTAGCTCTATTGATGTGCTATAGATTTAATTCATGCATTAATTAAATCCCATTCAAACCACACTTCCTCTAGTTAACCAATTAGCCAGACTTTCTCAACATCAATATTAATTTTATCTCCGCGTCTTTCTATCTGTTCAGGCTATTAGCAGATATTACAGTAATTACTTTAGTGGGATAGGGATGAGAAAGGAAGTATTTTATAGGTAATATACTTGTGTTTGCGTGGAAGGAGAGTGGGGATTCACTTATAAAAATCACTTTCAGTAGAAACTACCGGGATCTTCCCACCAACAACAACCCAGTATAACACGAGAGTGACGTCTTACTGTGGATTCACACGTTCGCCCAAAAACTAGCGCAGAACAGAAACGTGGTCACGTGACGAGCCTTATCAGCGTGAGCTGTTCCGTTCAACTCATCTCTAATTCGTCCGCTCTGCCTGAGATGTTCAGCACCGGAGAACCAATCAAATCTCAGAACTAACCATCTCAAACAGTGCGCATGTGCATTCGACCACGCATGCGCTCTACAGCCAGAAGAAAGCGGACAGCCTCGTTTGTTAGACTATTCAGCCACTGAAGCGGGTAAAATATTTACTAACTGAACGCTTTTTTATATCTTAATATGAATGTGATAAATGAATTTTTGACTCGATGAATAGATACTGTATTAATTTTTGTTTGGTTTTCAATCCGTTTATAATATGATATGGGTATATTTTGTAACAAAGGGTTGGGTATAATGATATATACATTATATATTGTGAATAAAACAAATATATTGACTGTCAAGCCATTTTACAATGCTATTTTGTAACGTTATTTGCCACCCTACAATGTATTTCCTTATATTTTTCAAATATGTAAATATTTTACAATATATTTTTGTTTTAAAATGCTGTACTTCAAAGTTCGACCGTAGGTAGCATAACACACTGTGTTGCCGGCGTGACAAAATAATACTATTTATATCCATTCACAATAAAACGTAAGGAAGATCGTCTAGCACTGGTTAAAAAAATTAAAATAGTGAATTTTGAGCTATGAAAGAACACTTACCTTTTTATTAAA
This sequence comes from Timema genevievae, assembly GCA_902155825.1. NCBI lineage: Eukaryota > Metazoa > Arthropoda > Insecta > Phasmatodea > Timematidae > Timema > Timema genevievae. The sequence continues at coordinate 174,602 of CABFWO010000814.1, read as the reverse complement.
CATATTTATAATTTTAAAAAATTTGCTGACTCTTCTTTATTTATTTTCAATGTCGGCCATTATTTTATTTCAAGGCATGCACAGATCTGTTAAAAAAGTGAGTGACATATCTCGTGATTATAAAAATAAATGGTACGGCGCACCGCACAGACTTTCTCTCTCTTTCTATAAACTCGTAAGATTTCTGAACGGAATAATGTACATTGTATCATCACCACTCCACATAAGAACACGCATAAAATAATATACAATGATATAGAATCAATGAGAAAAGAGGCGCATCTTTGTCCACCTAAGAGCATTTCAAACAGTTTAATGTCTTCCACAAGGGTCAACACTTCGTATTAAAATTTCGATTTTTGGTTAAAGTTTTAACATTTTATAAGGTGTTGCAGATCTTCAAGTCATCGCATTGATATTTAATTATTCATTTATACATTTTGACCAATAAAAAATGTAAATATTGACTATTGAGTCTAAAATGGAGATAGATCATTGCTATGCAAACATTTCTCCTAAGAGATTTAAGGAAAAATAACATACTTTTTTAGATACTTATATTTAATTACTCTATGGCATTGGAGAATTATTGCGTTAAGACTTAAGTAGTATATGTTTACAACTAAAGCTCACAAAATTGTATTAATATATTTGCAAATATCTCAGAAACTGTTGCTTTTATAAAAATATATGTCAAATAAAAGTTTTTTATTTCTAATAGTCCTACAATTTTGCAATGATAAGTTGTTTAGTTTCTCAAATAGTTGTGGAGATACGGAAATTAACGCTTCTGTAAAGTACCCTAAAAATCATTTTCATAGGAAAATGAAAATAGCCAGTTTATTTATAATCTTAATCAACGCCTAGATACGAATTTTAATCAAAATCGTTTGAGCAGATTTTGAGAAAACCAAATTTTTCTCTTTTCGCCCTTCAGTAAACTACCCTTAATTTTAAGTTTTTATAGACACACAGACAGACGGCATTGCAAAGACTATTTTTTAGGGTTCGGGGGGTCATGAGACGTCGACATCCATCAACATTTCAGGTTAGTTTTTTTTACGATCGCAATACTTAAGCTTTAATGTCCAAAAAGTTAAAAATATATATATAATTGCGTATAGATTGAAAATTATTGATTTTATAAAAATATGTTTCGAATAAAATATTTGTATTATAAATATATATACATATTTGTAATGCTAAGTAATTTCATATCTCAAATAGTTTCGGAGCTATTATAAAAAATGTTAATTTACGCATCAGACCGGAGCCCTTAAAGCCATTTTGCCGAAATATTGAGAGTAGCCATTTTGTTTGGAATATTTATTAATGTTCATAAATGAAATTTAATCAAAATCGTTAGAGCCGATTTTGAGAAAATCGACTTTTTCTCTTTTTTCCCTTCAGTAAACTACCCTTAATTTTAGGGGTAGATATCCAATTCCAAAAACCCCTCGGGGCAACCCTATGAAAACCCTAGATATCAAGTTTCAGCTCAATCGGTAAAATAGTTTAGGCTCTATTTGGATGTACAGACAGACAGACAGACAGACAGACGGAAATTCAAAAACCACTTTTTCGGATTCAGGAAGTCATGAAACGTCAAAATTCATCAAAATCTCGAGTTCGAATTTTTTGACGATCACCATACTTTCTCTACCTGTAAGAAGGAGAGAAAGTAAAAAGTAAGAAAAGAAAAAGACGTGATGTAAATACCTCAAAACTAGCGCACATTTCAATTTTGACGGATGGAAATAAACATTTTAATTTTTTAAGAAACATTTTTCATATTCATTGACATACATTTCAATCTTTATATTAAATTTGCATTTTATTTTATATTCATCCCTAGTTCATAGCCAAAATTTGATCTTTTGTTTTAATGTATAAGTTTTTTCTTTGGAGTTATAAGAATATAGAACATTTTTAAGTTTGATTCCTGGAACACTTTTTGAAGAAGATTAAGGTCTTCTTCTTCAGCGTCCTTAAAGTATGGAACCAAATATGCGTGGTTCCTTAGTAAATTTATTTAACTTAAAAGTGAGATAGTAATATATCAATAGAAAGCTGAGTGTCTAGGGAAGAACTGGAGCTTATTGGTATCCTAAAACTGTGGATTGTTTGCAATTAAGAAGAGAAAACCAATTTCCTACATTTTGCTGTTTCAACACAACATATTCTCTTGGTGAGATCTTCATCTATACACATTCTCTCTCTCTCTTTTTATCATCAAGAATCCAGGATTAATATAAAACTTTCACAAAAGACTTAATATATTCAGACACTTAAATAAAATATTAATTAATGCTCTGAATGTAATAATGTCAAAATATTAATGCTATTGATTTTTTCAACAATACTAAATATTTATGTTTTATGTTTTACTTAAAGCTCTAATATTATATATGCTTAGCCTATATATTTTTTCTTTTACTCAGGTATTATAAACTCCTAAATTTAAACATATTCGGAGATTATTATTTTAATAGATTAATTTTGTTCAAGAATAGATATAATACTATATATTTTATTTTTATTTCGTCAGATTAGAATTATATTTACTTGGAATTCCATATGTAAGATTGGAATGTGGTAACAATGAATCACTCACAAAAGTTTCAATTATGGGTTTTTTACTCTAGTTAAATTAGTATATTTCATTAAGTGATCTTTTTTATTTCTATTGTTCATGTTTTATTTTGATTGTTTTTTCCTTCAACTCTTAAGGAGACTTACAGCACACCATTGTTGTAGGTAAGGTAGCGTCATTATTACTAACATTGAATCATCCAGAAACATTCCCGAGCACACCCAGTGGTCTCGAGTGTTAAGAGTCATCGTGCCACTCACTGTCAGAGTTAGCCGAGCTAAAGGTTTTTATTTATTATTATTTTCTCCTAGTTCCTACGAGTGACACCCTATATATATATAATTTTATTCGTCTCGACGGGAACTTTGTTGTGTAACATATTTGAAAGATAAACTTGAATTTTTATTAGAATTTATATCTTATCAACTTGCAAATAATGATTAATCGTAGTTTTGATCATACACTATAAATAATACTCAACATTCATACAGTATCCCGTAATGACTCGTATTATTTTTTATATTCATACAAAAAGACCCGATGATATTACTCCATCGACATTTTTATATTTTCCACTATGTCTGGTCAATATTATAAAACAAAGAGGGTATTATAATGGTCCGACTGATTAATTTGGTTCGTGAATAAAATCCATTCAGCATTTAGCTCAATTAGATGGGCTCTACATTCTAAAACCCCAATGTAGCACCCCTAATTTTTAGACTGATCAATAAAAGAGGGATGATTAAAGGAAACCTTTAAATTCAATTAATCATCTAAAATCTGGTAGAATTAAACTCAAAATTTAAATTTAAAAAACATTAAAAATTAAATACATTTGTTTTTTTAAAAAATGATCAGATAGTATTTTTTAAACAAAATCACAAGGTTTTACACAATAAACGTTGAGCTGCTTTAAATATAAAAGCAAGGGTGATACGGATATTTAATCATGATATACGAAAACGGCTTAAGATTGTATTTTTGCAATAAAGCTAGCAGAAGAGTTTGGATTAAATGCTTACACCAATGTTATGTTTAAATTTAAATAAAAATAAACTACATGAATAGATTCCTAAAAGATAGGAAAAGTTAACTGAAATAAACTAATCAATATAATATAACATTTTATTCAAGATAGATTATTACGATACAAGAAAATAAATGTTTAAAAGAGGTGTAAATACAATTTACAAATAATTTCTAAGCTACACTTCTCCATAACTTATTTGAATTTGTTTCACTTTATCAAATCCCTCAAATGCTTCAATATATCACGAAACAAGTTGATATACTATATATATATATATATCCTCACATGAAAGTAGCATATAGTAACATAATTGTTTATGTTTCCTTAGATAGTTGGGAACACTTGCTTCCCCGATATTTGTCTATACAATTATCTTGATTTATTTACTCACCTTGATGAATCAACTAGTATTCTTATCCTACCTAATTTTAATTTTTTTATACATTCAAGCCATACAAATAGTGAGATTTCAAACAACTTAGTTTATCTATACACAGTGGATGTTGCCAATAGCGAATTTAAAGCTTATTATTTTTCTTTGTTAATATAAGTATAACGCAAGTTGTTCACTTGAAATAAACAGTGGAAACATGACATTAATTTTGAACAGACAAGCAACTTATTTGATTACATTGAAATCTTATAAATTTGCTACAAAATATCGATAAGATTCACTTTATTCTTTACAAATAACACAATGAAGAATGCTTCTAAAAGTGATGCTCTTGTACAAAAACAAATAAAACTTTACAACAAAGTTGGCTATCAGGTTGTCTGGACAATCCATTTAAAGCAAACGTTGCACACATATATACATCACAAACATTATAAAGTATTGAAAATAAAATTACACCCATTATTGATTAAGTTACAAAAACTAGCATACTAATTACAATAATAGCATATTGAATACTTTCGAAACCAGTTTTATAGTGAAGTTTGTAATCAAAGAATGTTGTTGCTAAGCTACCAATCTCTGGCTTCATTCTCTATTTTGAAAAGAGATACCCATTAACCAACTATCCATCTGTGCTCCAAGTATGTCAATAAACAGCTTCTATATCTAATTCGTGGATAGTGCAAACAAACTCGAGGAAAGTACAATAGTTAGTAGAAGTTTAAGGAGCGAGATGGCCAAAGAAACTTCTAACATAAATAAAAATAGCTGCCTTTATAAAAATAAAAATCGGCAAGCATAAGAATCAGCCAGGTCAAGTTAAATGATTTTAAATTTATATTAAATTTAGGTTGGATAGGAAAAACACAAGAATATATTCAGTTAAACATGATTAAATAAAAATACTTGATATCAACAGATATTAAATGGAATATAAAAATAAATATGAAGGTAAGGGTTGTAATAACTTCTGACGGTTTGAATATTCGGCTATTAAGTGCTAAAACTATTTCATATACAATTATTACAATTATTTAAAATATGGTATATTCATGAAAGTACACGCAGTATCTTATATTGTGTGTATACCTACATCCATGTTCCAATGATAATACATTTTATTGTTTTAATAAATGTGTTGAATTAAATTTATCTTACTATACATATAAAGTCAGTAAAATTAAGTTTGAAAATGAATTAATTGCGATGTTAATTAAAACTTGTAGATACGTTTGAGAACATTTACGCTTCGTAAAACTAAAGAGTCCTAAGGGGGAAGGTACCTGCTTTGAAGTTAAATGGGGTAAAATTTTCATTTTATGGTTATATTCAATATTTCATTAAAAGCTACAAATATTTCATTCAAATGAAATTATAATATATTTAAATAATATTAAATTAATGTTTTATAACCCAAAATATACTAATCCTTAGTGGGGTATTATTATTATAATTATTAGTAATAGTAGTAGTAACAAAGTGTTTAAAAAAGGGGTTATAAGTGGCAAAATGAAATTTATCACTATTTAATATTAATATTGATTTAATCATGCAAATTAAATGTAAATACGAAATAATGTCTTATTCAACTATATTTTACATATTATGTATGTATATTAATAGTTTTTATTCATTCTTAATTCCTTATTATAAAATTAAATGTCAATTTACAAAAGATTAGAGTATTATTTCTTATCTCATTTCATCACAGGCTTTCTAGAATTATCTGAAAAAAACTATTTATTTTTACATATAACAAAAAAACTATTTATAATTGATTTCATTAATTACTTACCAATGTTGTACCCAAAGATTAGAAAGTGGACCCTATTTTTTTCAACACTAGTTTTTTTTAAATATTTTTTTATGTGACAATTATTTTCAAGCTTTGCTTTTTTTTTTGGCAATATGTCATGTAAAGTCCTAAATGCTTCATTCCCGACATTAAGTTCTTCATCAAAATAATAAATAATATTTTAAAATAATTTTTGAAAGGGCTAATTGTACTCGAATGGCACGAGAATACGCATATCCCGTTAAAATGTGGCCAACAGATTTTGGTGCTAAAAAGACACTCAATATCTCTCTCGGGCCACTTTCTACCATGATAAGTCCCATTTAACCTAAAAGTGACATTATTAAATGGAACCCTTCAACTCTTATAACGATATTACTTAATTCAGAATCTGGCTGAGCAGAAAGCACTATATACACAGCCTTCATATAAAGGCTGGTCAAAGGCTACAAATGTTGTTTTAGTAATATTTTATTTTTATTCTTTGACTTTCATCATTTTAGACGTGTATATAATTTCATAGTCACTTGGGGGAGCAATTATGAACAGTAAAGTTATTATTCTCGATTGATCAAAAGGTTCTTTACACATTTTTTTTTTCCATGTACCTTTGCCATCCGGGAATATTTTACAATCCATTAAACTTTCCAGTCATGAATAAGGCATCACATAGAAATGGTATTTCCTTATAGTTTTTTGAGCTAAAGGGAACATTTAAATCCTCAAAAAGATAGTTGTGCTATTCCATTTATGTTTATTTTTCAAACCTTATCCCATTTACGATATTTTTTTTTCAATAATGAAATATTGCTTTATTTTTGAACATTTTTTTTTGTCTGACAAATAATATACTGAATATATTAACGTATCGGGAGCTCTACATTTAATACCAACCATGTTGTGGAAAGTACTATAACCGTCAAAAGTACTTATATTGAAATCACAGATAATAAAAATAAACTGTTCAAATGCTGCAAGCTCAATTTCTTCTGGTGGTCCCATTAATATTGATGTTTCTAATATTTTAAAATCATTATAAGAAGAGCCAAGTTCTAATTCAGATGACATGTCAATTACATTTTTTGAACAATTTTTTTTAAATAAATGTTGCTATGCTAAGTTCTAAGGGGGACAAATGATCTAGGTTTAACTGCAGGTACTATGCAATATGCAATATTAGTACATTCTTTTCAAATTGTTCAAATAACTTTTTTATTTTTTTACGATAATGGTTTATTGTAAAATATTTAAATATTCCGGAATCATTTTGCAAATGTCATCTAAAAACCCATTGTTATGAGGGTAGGAAATAGTATCATAAATCATGAATGCAGTGTCCGCTCGTATTATTTCAGCTACTTTTTTTTTAACTATTCTAATTTTTTCATTGGTTTAAATTTTATTTTTCTGGCTATGCCAGTTTTCACTTAAAATCTCGTCAACAATATTTTTTTAAAAAAAACAGTAGTTTTCTGTCGTGGTAATAATATCGACCCCAAAATGTTTTAGTAATTTGCTTTTTACAGCTTTGACATGTGGAACGTAACCTTGTACCGGATCTATCAAATATTGCAGATTAAACAGAACATCATCATTAATTTCTAAGTAGTGCAGATTTAACTGTATCTGTGTATGGATGCCCTTACGTGTAAATTTTCTTCTACTTATTTCTCTAAAGAGATATCTGTAAATATTTGAACGGTACCCAGCCACGGCTACAGTTAATTCTATAACACTGATAATACGTCCCCTGAACTCTCGTCCCCAATTTTATAATTTCTTTAAACTGCTCATTCAATGAATATTTTCTTTGTTTCCAATAATGTAACGATACGTACTGCGTCTTTTCTACTAGCACGTGCTTTTTTTCAATTCTATCTCTTTGAAATTATGTGGAATGATTTCTGAAAAGTAAAAACATTTTTCTTTGAAATAAAAAATTGTTTCTGGCTTTTTTTTGTGAGTTCCTTAATGCTATCGCTTCATTTTTTTTTCTCTTCACTGCAACATTGTTACGTGGTCTTGTATAATGTTTTCTATGTATCCTATGAATATCTACAGAAGCTAGGCATTTTAATAAATAATGTTTGCCATCGCCATTTTTCTTTAAAAGTTTCCATCGCATCATCACCAACATTAACACTCTCATTTAAAATGTTTTATTCATAAATAGAACATTTATGATTTTCAGAGATTTAAAAAAAATGGTTCTATTGATTTTAAAAGTCACTACTTGAATAAAATAGGGAAACTTTTGGACTTTTACCCTATAAAATAATAACGTTATGATACACGCACTAAAAACTAAATATAACTGCCGGAACGAGGACGTGTAAAGTGATAGTATGTGGTTGTGACATCTGCGCAGCGGTGACGCGCACCCCGACCTTCGCGCGCCCTACCATAAGTCGAAATAACTGCTAAGGCAAGTACTCTACAACTCGGGACTCTTTCGATTCTGGAAAAAAATAAAAAAATTGATCTATATATGTGCCGATTTTCACTAACATTGCAATTATTTTCTTATCATAGTAGTTTTGATGCTAATTTTACTGTAGTACATTTATATAGTTGAAATTAATAAAAAATATTTTAAAATTACATTATATACATATATATATGTATATAATGTAATTGTCTATATATATATATAGAGAGAGAGAGAGAGCGAAAGAGAGATGGAGAAATAAATAAATGAACGCTACCTTAAAAAATAAATTGTAATAGAAACCAGCCTCCCACAATATAATTTTTTGGATTAACCGCGATCCGAGCTGTAAACTGAGGTTCAGTCCTCATCATCTGTATGAGATGTTGAAGATATCCATCCACAAACCTCTTTTACTTCCTTCCTCTCAAGGTGGGTGCTAGAGCAGTACTTGGTCTTCTAGACGTAACCAAATCCGCCAACAGTCCCGTGATATTAAGAAACACCTCTACAACACCAGGCGACCACCTTATTTAAGTCAATGACTATTCAAAGTGGGAAACTACTCTGCCAAATTGGGGTCCGGTAGCCGGTGTCTGGGGAACACACATCTTTCTCAGGCTCTCCTAGCCCATCATGGCTGCTTCTTCTGAGCGTAGCCACGCACGTACACGCGCACAGCCGATGTCCCCGAGTCGTCACCGAACCACTAGGAAACACCCTTGTCCCCTGGCGGGGCCATACTTCCATCAGTAAGAGGAGGTAATTCTTCCTCCCATGTGTGCTGGATTCACACGTCAGGGAGTTAAGATACAACTTAGTAATCACTCTTACACAAAGAGGGCTTTAACCCAGATTTCCTCACTGGGTGTCAAAACTAGATCAAAGGAATCCCCAAAGTTGCCCAGTGGGATCCCGTGATATCTGTACTAGGGGTCAAACGATCTAAGTCTTCACTCTCGTAATAGATTACTTTTACTATGGTGGGGAGGTTGTGGTTCGAATATCAGTCAGGTTAACTGAGGGTGGATTTCATGATAATATATCATCGTGGATTTTCTATTGCATCTCCACGCTAGTGCAGGTGCACTTCCCTTAACACAACCTAATTATAACCATCAGATGAGACAATTTATGACCTTGGTCTTAATTGTAATAAATAATTAAATAATAATATCCCTTGATAAATTGTTTTTGTAATAAAGTTCATAAATCATATCTTTATATGTTATGGAAGTAATTAAATTAGGCACTTTATTTTGTCTAACATATACCTATTATTAGTTTTGTTTTATATCATTCTGTAATTAAATGTAAAGGTTAACTATACAATAAATATTTGTAGTGAAAAAGCAAAGCGATAAAATGCATTATATCTAGACACGTATTTAATCTAAAAGTAAAAAGTAGGATTAAGTATTTTTAAAGAATTTAACTAGACATGCATTTCAAATATATTCTTTAACCTTAGAAAAGCTACCCTTTTCAGATAATTTTTATTTATTTGGCTTTCATTTTCTACAGTTACTCGTTTCTACTTTCTTATTTAGTTTTACAATATTTTATTCCTTTAAAAGAAGTTTCAGTTCCGCTCCAATCTTCTTTGGTGAATAATATTGTATATGAATGCATATTATTACAGTGAAGTAGATATGGTGGATCCTATTTTCATTTTTAGAAAAATGAAAACATATTCTTTATCTTTCAAGTTTACTTCAAACTATTTGTGTTCAAAAGAAATATATTTCCAGTTGAATACATTCAAATGTACTATATCAAAATATATTTTATAAAATTCGTCTGTTCTTTGAACCTTATTCTGTGTGTATTTTATACGGTAATAGGCATGTGATGTGTATAATTCTTCTCACAAGCCAATACAACTATGTGTGACAGTTCTTTCTTTTAAAGTTTTTATCTCATTTCTAGTGCTTAAATTATTATAGATACTTAAAAGATATATCTAAAAGGTTTTCATAAGATAACGTGTCAAGTTCAATAGATTTTATTGAAAACTCTTTCAAGAGAAATATTATCTTGCCAGTAACATTCACAACCACATTGTTCAATATCTGTGTGATGAGGATAATAACAAATTTTTATTCACATTCACCTTATTCAACAACTGTGTGAAGAAGAGGAGAGCAACAGAGTGTTGTTCACAACATTGTTCAACAACTGTGTGAGGAAGAGGAGAGCAACAAAGTGTTGTTCACAACATTGTTCAACAACTGTGTGAGGAAGAGAAGAGTATCAGAGTGTTGTTCACAACATTGTTCAACAACTGTGTGAGGAAGAGAAGAGTATCAGAGTGTTGTTCACAACATTGTTCAACAATTGTGTGAGGAAGAGAAGAGTATCAGAGTGTTGTTCACAACATTGTTCAACAATTGTGTGAGGAAGAGAAGAGTATCAGAGTGCTGTTCACAACATTGTTCAACAATTGTGTGAGGAAGAGAAGAGTATCGGAGTGTTGTTCACAACATTGTTCAACAATTGTGTGAGGAAGAGAAGAGTATCAGAGTGTTGTTCACAACATTGTTCAACTACTGTGTGATGAAAATGACACTGATAGATGCTTGTTGTGTTATAGCCCCTAAACACTTAATATGGACCAAGAGCCTCAGGAATAATGATATCAGAGAACTGTCATCGTATAGAGCATAACTTATCCCCAATATGTTTGGTTCCTCCATCTAGAAACGTCCCCTCCCTGATGCTAATGGGGGTCCTAGTGATCCTTAGTTTATTGACAGTAACAAAGTAGTATTTCACCAAAATATAAAATGTTTGTAGAGTACTATCTTTACTATTTTTCAACCTACTTCGTTGGATACTACTCATTCTCACGCAGCCATGCCCTCTCAATTGCCGTGACTAAAGTATATATCTGATACGATGGACATTTGAGGAAATATAAACTTTCATTTTGACGATCAACAATGATAGTTCTTACAAAACTATTATAAGTATTTGTACCAATTGCTATTTTCTCTTAATTCCATTAAAATTATATTTTAATTTTGTCTCATTGTTACTTTGTGAATTACAAACGTTCTAATATCAAATCCAAAATACGACTTACTACTCAAAACTGGATTTACAGGCCAAACAAGTCGATATTTAAAATAGCAATCCAACCCAACATGTGACCAATGGCATATTGTGTTGGTAAGGAAGGTGATAAATTACATGTCTATTTCTAATAGGAAACAAGCGAAGCATCAGGGCTGGGAGCAAAAAAAATAACAGTTGAAAAACATAATAATAGTAAACTTAATCACAGGAGAGTCATAAAATATGTAACGACACAGAAGAAGGGCGATAATACGAGGAATATAAAGAGAACGTGATGAAGAATGAATGGCAACTATATATCATTGCAGTGAAAACACAAAGTATTGTTAACAATACAAAAATAAACGAGTCCTAGAGGAGGTGTTAATGGCAATCGTAAATGAAATGGCATTTCTTCAATACAAGTGGCGCCTGCGCAGTCTTTAGCTGGTGATCGGTGACGTCACGATGGAGGCATGGCTGAACAACTGGTGAAGAATCACTGGGGTTGAACGAATACAAAAGTGTAGATATTATATATTATTATATATATATTAGAGTACATGCAGTACTATGTGTATATATATTTATGTAAATATATAGTAGAGCTAATATAAAAATGTTTATATATAAATACAGTTTTGTATGTATATATTCTATTATAGAAATTAATAATATGCATAATAAAACTTAAATATTTATCACCATTACCATCAATCAAAATTCCAGTATTCTGTCTACGGTAAATCTTTAACTATATAAAATACAGCAATATAAATTGTTAATTTTTCCTTAAAATTTATATATATAAATATATATATATATTATATAGAGAGAGAGAGAGAGAGCTACGCGAATACAAAACTATATATATATACATGGTTTTTAAGGAAAAATTGACAATTTGTATGACTGTCTTTTATGTAGTTAAAGATCTACCGTAAATATAATACTGGAATTTTAATTGATAGCTAGCAATAAATATTTATTTGCTACTATGTAATTAATTAATTTCTATAAATGCAAAATAATTTTAATAATAGTTATTTAAATAACATAGAAAGAAAAACATATCCTGTATTTTAATTATGGACAATTTATCTCCACCCAACGCTTTAAGGGGTGCCATTTACAATGGTTTATAACTTAAAGGAATGGCCATGCTAAAGCTTCTAAACCAACAAAACAACATAACTCTGTCAAATCATGTCATTTGTTTCAGGAAGGCTAGAACTATATTTCTAACCAGAAGTGAAACATTGCACTTGAAATATCCTAGTAAATAAACTTTTGATAGTATTTAAAAATCCAATAGCCAGAGCTAATATATTTGTTTTAGTGAGAATTTACTCGCATCTAGATATCCTATTCTAAAAATTGAAAAATGACACCTGGACATGGAAATCAAACCCGGGATCTTTGGCTTAACATGCCATTTCTATAACTACTGAGCTATCCAGGAATCGTCCCGTACTCAGGGTCATTTTTCACTCATATTTTAAGGCAGAATCCATAATGGATGTGAGGAAATCATCGGCTACAAATGTGTGATTTATTAGACTCACGAGCTATCAGATAACGCAGCCACCTTCGACTCGGTAGTTGGCTAATCGCTGCCATTTTACAATTATATTAATTGTGAATATGAGTGAAAAATGACCCTAGGCTCGGGACGATTCCTGGATATCTCAGAGGTTAGAGCATTGACGTACTAAGCAAAAGTTTCCGGGTTCGATTCCCGTGTCCCAGTTTCAATTTTCAGACATTTAGTGATTTTTTTCTTAAATTTTAAATTTTAAATGAATGGTTTTTAATCGTAAAGGTAAATACTTTTAATATTCATTATTATTTTGAAATATACCTTTATTTTCAAGTAAATAACTATTTGACTAAAACGAGACTTCTGGTTGTGTCTGCTCCCATCAAGTGAGTGTATTCTGTTTACCTTCTCACATAAATCAAGTAGGCCTATTGTGATCATTTATTCTGCCTCAAGTTTATGATATATTTCTATGATTTATGTGCCCCGAACTCCAAAAAGTGTAGTTTAATGTTCTGTCTGTCCTTATGTCTGTATATCTGTCTTTATTTCTAACTGCTTATGTTTGTACCTGAACCACAAACAAACCTAGACCAGGTCCTCAGCCTTACGGAAGTCTCGCTGCCCTCCTTGAGTCAGGTTGAGTCCATCAACACTGGGATTCGCTAGTGTCAGAGCTCAGTAATAAAAACACTTCCAAATGTGCACTTGTTAAACGACACTTTAACATGTACGTCATAAAGGCGCCATTCTAATAGTAATGTGCAGTCTGCGTAGGTTCTTTGTGAGGTAGGATTATGTGAATATGGGATTGTGATGCTGAACCTAGATTTATAGAAGCAGTCCGATTAACTCGAGATGGATATTAACGTCCTCTCTCTGGATAAACCGTGTTTAAAATGAGCTTTTTTTTAAATGCCCCTTGATGGTACCTAGCTCAAAATCTCCCACGGAATGCAGCCATTTTAACCTGGAGGCTCTGGGTATGGTTTATACCTTGTCTGTGACCTGGGGCTAGTTTCGAAACCTCAATGCAATAATCAGATTCTAAAAAAATATATTTTTTAATCATTAGTTAAGTTTATTCTTCGTTTACTATTATAATTATACTAAATTTAATAATAAATATTAATATTTATAAAAATAACCAATCTAATATATTTATCAAGATTGTACTCTAGTTAATCACTCACGTGAGTAGATTATCTCTTCAGAAAATAAAAATACATATCAAGCCCAAATAGTTTTGTAATAAATGTAACGGTTTCCTAAACGTATCCAAGAACAGCATACAAAAATAAATATTTAACAAATAATATGGTAAATGAAACAAAGTAATTCATGAAAATACAATGAAACTGAATGTAAACTTGCTGCTTACCCAAGCGATAAAGAAGACTTGTTTCTACAAAGAACAAAACAAACAAAAATAGTAATAAAAGCAAGTAAACTAGAGACGATAACAGATGAACAGAGTAATAAAGAGGTAGAGAGAGATTCATTTGAACAAGGTCCGTATTCTCTCGCCAGTCCATTTATACATTGTTGTAGATACAACAGTACAATATAGGAGAATCACGTCAAGTGCTTACTACAACTAATCTAAATAAACAATGTCCTAAGAAATATTTTTGTATCAACAAATGAGACCAATATTTAAACGTACTACGCTCTATTAGTTGCAGTTCAAAGAACACATTCAGTTTTGAGATAGCCACGGTTAAGCTACTTAGGCCACTGTTGCTTCAAAGAGCTTCCAGACATAGAACTGGGCCTTGAAAACACTAGAAGAGTTAATTAAAAATCTCCTGGACTGTGGTCTTGTTTCGCCTCATTAGCTCGGGATAAGAAATATTGTCAGTTGGGTGCTGTTCTCTTTTTGGTAGGAATCTGCTCGACAACTTGTGTACTTGTTTGGAATAAACAAAAGACTTGAGATTAAAATACAACTATTCAAGCTAATCTACTAAAAATTATCCCTTAATACATAAATTAGTCTAAACAACTTAGTCTTGTTGATTTTTTTTTGTGTTAATATTAAAATTTAGAAACATTATGCAAACATCCCAATTGAACTCTACTAAAATATACAAATGTATAGGTCATAAAATACGTAAAAGTAGAAGTAAAGATAATGTTCTCTCTTCTAGAATCTGTTCATGATGAGTTTTTACCCGGACGACAGTTCAAAAATCATATGTTTATGTTTTGGTTTGCCAAAACTTGTAAAAGATCACTGTTTTGTTATAGATGTTAGGTTATTTAATTGCATGTTATATTTTACATTTTAAATAAAGTAAAATTATGTTTTCTCACACCACTTCTTTACTTTTAATAATTTATTTTTACCCAACCCGAAACAATATTTTAAACATAATTAAAAGTACTTCTTCATCTTGGAGTGTTAGCTATGATGTGTGATGTAGTGCATACATTAATACCTTTTAATACAGGCGTCGTATTTACTTGGAAAAGAGAAAATACTTGTCTTTTTATATAAATAATAAATTATTATATGATTATTTTATCGTATTTCGAAATATTTAACTGAATAAAATATACTTTTTATCCACTGCGTGGGTGCATCAATGTATAGAACTTGTTTCCGTCATGTTCAATCACATGGTTTAAGTTCATCGGTTGCCATTTTAAAGCTATATTCGTTGGACCTTTTGTGAAAGAGCTGTAAATAATGTACTTTTTAAGTGGATTAAAACTATAAATAAGCGTTGTGCCCAACCTCAAATAAATATAAAAAGTATTGACATACATTACTGTGGCTATCACATTCATACATTACTATATGTTTTCACTACAGCTGTCAAAAGTGAAAGATGTCAGCTGTTGGCATAGGGGTGCATTAGAGAATCTTTATATTAACCTTTTGAGCTGTCATCCAAGTAAGCTAAGGTCGTGAATGTACTATTATATTAATGTTATATATTAAATATATTGTTTCATTCATCAATTTCCTTCTGCCCTACCCGCAAGTACGGGATAAAATGTTATCCAACTGGATTGGTGTGCTAAGATGGATATTCTTGGATGAATCACTAGTGTTTGATATGTACACTCAGAAAAGGCTAGGTGTCATTTGTTATTTTACCGTTATTACGGTATTTTCCAAAATGGCGTCCAAAATGGTCACCGTATGGTAAATTCCTTTGTTATTTATGTATAATAATGAATAGGATATATATATTGGTATTGAAACTTAATAATATTCTATCTTTTGTGCTCTCATGAAAATAGTGTATTCATAAGTTAAATAAATTCTTAAAGTGAAAATGTATTAAAGATGACTTTTGATTTGATTACTATGCAGAACCAATAAAAGCAATTTTGACTGAAATTTTTTTTTCCTTGTCCCAGAAAACATACAAATTGATATACTGATAATTTATATTCATAAAAAACAAAGGAATTTACTAAATGGTGGTCATCTTGGACGCCATCTTATAAAATACCAAGATAAGGGTAAAAAAAGTCACCTAACCTTTCTGATTGTACATATTAAACACTAGGGATTCATGGGAAAATATCAATCTTGGCACACCAATCCAGCTGTACCTAGATTCTCTACATCTCCAACCATACGGTAAATTTCTTATTCAAGACATAATATTTTCCACCACCGGCTGGCTAGGTCTTTGGGAACTTCAAACTATAATATAACAATATAAGATATATATATGCAATACACAACACATACAACTTTGAATATAATTAATAAGCACCCGCTTTGGTGTTCGTATGGTCTGAGGTGCTACTCACGCAGTAGATCATAAGTTACTCCCAAAGACAAAGCGATCGTGGTTCAAATCTAGGTCGGATGTGCTGAGGGTTTTTCCAAAATGGTTTTCCATTATCTCTATTTCCATGTAAATGCAGGTACACTTCCTCTAAATATAACATTCCTAATCTTTAAACCATTAGCGTAATTAGTACATTATTATAGCCCGAACGTATACTAAGACGCAGTACTAAAGAAAAAGAGCAAAAGTGAATCTTAATACTAAAGAATTTATTAGTACACACTTGAATTTTATTTGCGGAATTTGTGATCCATCCTTTGAGAAATAGTTTAAAGAGTAGTTTTTTTTTAATAATTTCAGATTATGACCAACATAAGATGAATCAAAGTACATGCTTTTCTCATCTTGATATGTGAGGGATTCAGTATGGGTGAAGATATATTCTGACGAGGACAAATATATGTTCTGATAAGGACAAAGATATTGTTCTGCTGAGGACAAATATGTTCTGATAAGGACAAAGATATGTTCTGATGAGGACAAAGATATGTTCTGCTGAGGACAAATATGTTCTCATAAGGAGAAAGATATGTTCTGATGAGGACAAAGATATGTCCTGATGAAGGAAATATGTGAGTGTTGTTTGAGACTGGTTAATGAGGGAAAGTCAAAATAAAAAATAATCTAGGTTGATCCATTGAATGCAATAGGTTCGTCTACAGTCCTGATTATGTCCTTTATATTATGTCTTAAAATACATTAAAATAGTCTTAGAAATTACACTCGAATGAAGTTGCTACTTCTTAGCAATGCGATTTACAAGGATACAAATTAGAAAAATATAACTATCTTGAGGAAATTGACAATCATTCTGAAGTTTCTTCTCATAATTTCTCAATAATAACTCATGTTTTTTTAGCACTTCGTCTTAATATCCATTTGAATCATACGTCGATATTCATTCTGCAGAGTTTTAATATTAATACGTACAGCATTACATCAAGCCGGTGTTATAATAAGTCACTATTTTGCTTCTTTGCTCCGAGAAAACTGGAAATTACATGTTCGAATATATCCCGGGCTTGCTATTATTACACGGCCATGCAACATATCTTTTTCCCAAACAAACTTAAGATGTTTTTCAGTAAAATAAATTGGTACTTAAATAATTGTGGCAACCACTGCGAAATAGCCTGTAAAGTATCTACTAAAAATATTATACAGGTAATGATTTTAATAATTTTTTTTAGTATCCAATGTAAGCAAAAAAAAAAAAATCAGAAATTTATTTATTTACAAATTTATAGTTTTTTGTAAATTTTTAAACAATTCAGCCTACTCTTAAACTAAAATTATCTAACAAATACACTTAAATAAAATCATCTCCTCTAAACTATTTCTTAATATAAATATATTTAATTCCTAGTTTTGTTTAAAGAAAATACATCATTGTTCGATCTTCTACTGTAAAACTTTGTGTATCTCCATTAAGCATGCACCTTTACATAAAAAAACACTGAAGGCTTCTAATAAAAATATTTTTTTAAATCTGTTTCACAACAATAAAAAGTAACGTCAAGATGATTAAAATTATATAAGCACCACTCCTAGAAACTAGGAGGAAAAAATACCTATAGTTCGACTAACTCTGAAAATGGAACGAAGACTCTTAACACTCGAGACCATTGGGTGTGCTCAAGAATGTTTTCTGGATGATTCATTGTTAATAATAATGACACTACCTTACCTACAACAATGGTGTACTGTAAGTCTCTAAAAGAGTTGAAGGAAAAAACAATCAAAATAAAACATGAACAATTGAAATAAAAAGGATCACAGAATGAAATATACTAATTTAAACTATAAATAATAAAACAATAAAAAAACAATTATTGAAACTTTGTGTGGTTTAATATAAATTTGGTTTTCTTGTCTCCACATCCCAATCCTACACATGGAATTCCAAGTATATACAATTCTAATCTGACAAAATAAAAATAAGATATATTATATTACATTTATTCTTTAACAAAATTAATCAGTTAAAATAATAATACCCTAACATGGTTACATTTAGGAGTTTATAATACCTGAGTAAAAGAAAAATAATATATGCTAAGCATATATAATATTAGAGTTTTGAGTAAAACAAAAAAGTAGTATTGTTGAGGAACGAGAAAAAATTAATAGAATTAATATTTTGACATAAAATAAAATATTAATTAATGCTTTGGAATAGATAAAAGTCTGAATATATTTAGTCTTTTCAGAAAGTTTTACATACATCCTGGGTTCTTGATAAAAAAGAAAGAGAGAGAGAGAAAAATATTTAAAGTTGAATATTTATCTGGATCTCACCATAAATATGTCCATGTTGAAACAGTACTAATTTCTAAAATTTGTTTCCTTTTCTTAATTTCCAATCCTCCATAAATTAAGTAAATAAACAGTCTCTAGTTATTCCCCAGACACACAGCTTTCTATGGATATCTTCATATCCCATTTTAAAACTATTTTTCACTTTTTAAATCCAATTTAATTGGAAGCCACACAGATTTGGTTCTATGTTAAAAAGACACCAAGGAAGAATACACCAATTTTATTCAAAAAAATGATCCAGGAATTAAATTTAAAAACGTTATATATATTTTTTCAGAGTCCAAAGAAAAAACTTATACAAAAAAAAAGATAAAATTTTGGCTATGGACAAAGGATAAATATGAAATAAAATGTAACTTTAATGTAAAGGTTGATAATATATGTCAAAGATTATGAACAATGTTTCTTAAAAGAAATAAATGTTTATTTCCATTTGTCAGAATTGAAATGCCTGCTAGTTTGAAAGTAGGCTATTTACATCAATTTATTTTCTTCTTTTATAATCACGAGATATGCCACTCACTTGTTTAACAGTCCTGCGCATGCATTAGAATAAAATCATTGTTGAGATTGAAAATAAATAGTCAACAAATTTCTTAGAAGGATAAATATGTTTAGTAAAAAGGTAAGTGTTCTTCCATAGCTATAAATTCATTATTTTAACTATTTTAACAACGATCTTCCTTACGTTTTATTATGAATGGATATAAAATAGTATTATTTTTATAATGCCAGCAACACAGCGCATTATGCTGCGGACGAACTTTGAAAATAACAAAAATAACAAAATAACAAAATAACAAAAATGAATAGTAAAATATTTACAAATTAGAGAAATATAGGGAAATATACGGTGAGGTGTCAAATTACATCACAAGCTATCCCCTGTGATACTACAAAACTACTTACACGTTTCAAAGCTAGTTACGTGGTTTGCTAATAATAATGATACTATTTCACACAATAGTTGACTGTGTGGATTCCATATTTATTCAAGTAAAAAAAACCCATAATCTTTGTGTATGGAGCACACAAGTAGATTCATTGTAACCTAGTTCTTAGTCCTGTCAATGACAGGTTGATTTTAATATTAACAAACCTAAAAAAATACTTTTCCTCCATTTATAGCCGCACGTAAGGTTAGACTTTATATGTAAAATGTATAATTCTGACACAAGAGTTAATAAAGAAAGTTTGAACTAGATTATTTATATTATCATTATTAAATGAATTATATAATTTTATGTTAAAAGTTCATGTGCACTAATTGGCCATGGCTAAAAATAGGTTTGGGCAGATATACATAAATTATGTCCAAAGTTTGGCCTTGTACTTAATTAATAATAATTGAGGTAAACCGTTAAACTTAAAACTGTTTGCTTCTCAAAATAAAGAGGATGCCAGGGTCTACAAGAACCAAATCGATTGTTGGTAAGAAACAAATATTCCAATGATTCCTGTTAAATTTGAATCATGGATTACAGATTTTTATCCATTTTTGTTACTGCTATGAAGTTCCATTACATAGGCCCTGTTTGTTATTTAAGTACCAAAGGAACATTATTATACCGTTTATTTTTAAGTACGCCTTCTGTGGCAGTACTCCTGAGGGCATTAAACTGTTTGAAAACTCTACTGAATAGTTGGCATTTTCCCGCTCATTCTTACAATCAACTGAGCTCACAC
Organism: Timema genevievae; assembly: GCA_902155825.1. Classification (NCBI taxonomy): domain Eukaryota; kingdom Metazoa; phylum Arthropoda; class Insecta; order Phasmatodea; family Timematidae; genus Timema; species Timema genevievae. The sequence continues at coordinate 153,939 of CABFWO010000814.1, read as the reverse complement.
TAATGTAACAATGGAATGCTCCTCCTAATATACTAAATACCTCTTAATTCATATGTGTATCTTCATAATTTTATGGACCAATAATGGCCATTAGAAATATCTGTTGGGCTCATCCTAATTCCAAATCTTTACTGAAATACCAAGCCATATGTTAATATTTTCCCTAGACCTTTTAAGTTGTTTTTTTAAACTGTATTTGCTCACTTCCCATCACTCAATTTCACTAATCAATAGCAGAAGCTACTGTCGATTTCTGGTACATCATTGTTTAACTTGATAATTTTAAGCTCCGTACACAGCTGAGCGTGTTTAATACTTGTCTGGACGATTGCTGTTTTATGAGCATGAGGAAGAATTTGTGAACATTACCATAAGTCATCCCCCTACAGTAAGACTTTACTCCCAAAAGGGAGATGATTATTTATAAATAATTATTACTTTACAAATGGTTGACTGTATCTATCGCATGGCTCAGAGTCATGGTTGATTAATCCCATATTAGCAATTTGGCCTCTGATGAGGGTTGCATTGTTCAATGTCTTCACAAAACATTATTTTGTTCTGTGTTCAACGTCAAGTACATTCTGCTCCAAACTTTTTTTCTTTGTCAATGTCAGACATATCTGGAATGATTTCCAGAACGTGATTTGTAGGCTTCCTTTAGTTAAATTATCCCCACTTTCTTCCATCTAGGATCAGCTTGATTTGTACATTTCGGTGAGACAAATTATCACAATCAAAATATCAAGGAGTTTATTGGGTTTTCTGGTAAATTCTGCTGTGAAAATATCAAAGAAAGGTTTTTCCGAAGCTCCTTAGGCTGGGCCGATGCACCAAATAACCAAATGAAGGCAAAGATCTGCCTGAGAGGCTTTGGCATTTTTTATAGTAATAGCTAATTCTGTCAATATATCCTCCAACACCCCTTCATTTTCAAGATGTATTTTGATTAGAGTAGTAAATGATTTGTTCTGAATACGTATGTGTGTAAATGTAAGCTTAAATTAAATAATCATATTAAGCTTTACCTTTGTAGTTTTTATTTGCCAAAGACACACTTTTTATTAACTTATATTATTAGGAAGCAACGAACAAAACCACGTAGACAGATTTATGTATTATAGTTGGCAATTTATCTTAATTTGTTATGGGAATTTTTATTATAATTTAACATTGATTTTGAAGTTAAATAACATGTTGACGAATTAAAATGATTAAATAAATTATTTTATTATTTTTTGAAATTTTTTAAAATCAATTTTAAAGCTTGAAAATTTTTCGCACCTCTTGAGTGGTTCCTCTAAAATTCCACCATATTTCAGCTTTCTTTCTCATTGAGAAGTATTAAATATTCTCATAGATATGTACAGCGTTATATTAATATATATTATCCTTAGCTGTTTAGTCTGCAACTCAGCTATGTCACAATGGGCAAGGCTTAATTCATTATTTTCCCCACTTTACTTACGTGATATAATAATACCTTCTTAAATGTTGTGGATAAGCACTGAGTGGCTAAAATTAATCAGAATAACACCCACCTTCGTGGCGTAGTTGGCTAACGTGCTAGTTGTGTTGAACTAGACTGCCGAATACGGGGAGATCGAGGTTCGAATCTCGGTCGGGTGAACTGGAGGTGGTTTTCCCTAAAAGGTTTTCCCCTCTCCTACCATGCAATTGCAGGTTCACTTCATTTAAATTCAACCTTCCCAATTACTAATCCATTAGCGTAATTGGTACTTAAGCGTATAGCCCGAGCGTGTAGTAAGATGCTTTGCTAGATAAATAAATAAAATGATATAGAACAACCATTGTATTAACCTATTAAGGTTTGAGTTTGAATTTATTAAAAGGAAATAAGTAATATACAATGAGTTTAACGATGATACATTATTGTTTATATTTAAACCTTGTGAGTAAATCAAATGTTGGCTAAGTACAACACACTCACTATGTAAAGATAAAATATTTGCCTGTTACAACGGACGTACAATGTGAATATGATCTAATGCATAAACAACGCCATTGGTGGATAAGTTTTATGTTTTGGTTTTACAAAAGCGTAATCAAATGATCAGCACTAATTTTAACACTTGTTTGCTGAACTACATTTTATTTTGTGTTCCTAAATATATTTTGGTGTAATTTATTCATTTCTAGAAGACCCCTAGAGTTTTTTCAATAACTTCAAATATGAGTTTTTAATATATAAATTTAACACTAAAAAGTATGGAATCCTAATAAATAATCTAAAAAACATTTAAACTTATATTAAAAATAAAGGGATTTCTCTCGAACACAAATGGAAAAAACGCAATTTATATTCAACCAACCAATCATATAACCAATGCTATCTCAATCAATGCTATTATGTTACTATGAAAGGCTGGCTAATGATCATTCTTAAACAATATCCATGATCACTAATTGTTCATAACGTGGTAATAACGATAGTAATGATCGTGACAAGTAACGATCAATATTGGCTAAGTATTTGCTCCCACACCCTATATCTTGTCCTAGCTTATTTGTTTCAGTAAGAGAAACTCGCCCTATGTTTAAAAATAAGTTATTTGGAGAGGGTTATAATAAATATTGTATTGAGCAGTAAATAAGATGAATATAATGAAGAAAGGATCGACCTCATTATACATAGCCAAGTAACATCGATGTCAAAGAAAATGAAGGCGAACGGATTAATCCTTGAAGATGTTATTAAGGTGATCTGAGCTTCTTTCCTTGTTATGAACGCCTGACATGGTCCAAGGGCAAGGGGAAGGCTCAAATAAACTTAATTAGTGAGGCACAAAGAGAACACAAGTTTCTATCTCAAGGTAATTTTCATTGGTAATACGAAATTACCGGAATACCGTATATTTATATGGTGGTGAGAACTTGCTTCTATTCAGCATCGGTATAGTCAAGACTACTATAATCAAACTTTGCGTCTTGCTGTGGCACGTAATATTCGGAGGAAGGTGTAGTAATACCAGTTAATCTATTTTGTTTAGTTTTAATGACTTATTACCTAGTCTTGTTACATTTATTTGAGGGAGATCTCCTAGTTTGCATTTCAAGTTTAAGGTTAAATATCATGTTGATAAATATAAAGCCACTGGAGGATTCTAGTACATTATTTCTTGATGAGATATCCGAACATTTATAATTACAATTTGGAAACTTAACTTTAAATTTAATATGTATATGTAACTAGGCCACTTATTTTGGATTACTAGCTATCCTCTAATTAGGATGTACTTGCAAATATATTTTATTTGTTAAAATCTGTATTTATTCCATCGGTAGCCTACTACTAACTACCATCTCGCTATTACAATAATTTTGTAATAAATTAACATATTCACAAAAGGATAAATTGAACATTTTTAAAGATTTACAATGGGTACTTTAATTCGCTATCCACTACACTTTAGGACTCTACGAATTTAATCATATTAATAATGTAGGAATGAGTAAATAAGAATTTAGGTGAAGTATACCCACATTTTCGTGAGGGGATTGTGGAAATCTATATAATTCAAGTAGAGCCCATTCACTAACTGACTAAATTACTCATCACCAATTTCCCCAATTCTTGGGACTGGAAACTGGAAATTTTGCGTGAAGATTTCTTTAATGTCTTGGACAAGATATAAGACGCAGCCCTATAAAATTTGACCTCTGATAAGTGAAAAGGGTGTGGTTAATATTTTCAAAAATACTGGTGTATTTTGAACCAGTGGACAAAGACCCATATAATTCTAAATGAAGATTATTTCCTAGAATTGGGTGAAAAATTTTAAGGACTTGTAAAGTTTCATCATCTAAGATGGTGGAGAGGGGTAGAAGTGTTTGGGCGAACTCACTCACTCATCACCGTATTTCCCTAACCTTTGGGCCTGGAAACTTAAAATATTGCTTTGCAAGATGGTTAAGGTATTGCTCCATACAACAACAAGAAATAATATAAAATTGGGAAATTTCAAAAAGGGGTCCTTGGAAATAAAAAGGGAAGGATATAATTAGAAAAACAAATTAGATGAGGTAGAAAATTAAAATTTGGCAGACAGATTAAGAAACAATTTTAGCAAACTATAAATTTCTAAGAGCGAATTGTAAAAAAGGGGTTGAGGGAGGATTCAAAATTTTTAAAACTAATAGTAACGAACTAATTTCCGGTGTGGTATAAAACTTAAACTAGGCATGTAGGTAAAAATATCACCCCAAATAAAATAAATATTAACGGTTGGAAATGCTAAATTTTTTACTGAGACTTTGTGAGAAAAGTAGGAAGGAGGAGGGGGTTAAGGGAATGCTATAATAATAAATTACTTCTCAGTATGATAGAGGATTGAATTCCAAACAACCAGTAAGGTCTGATCCTCAAATTTGAAAATGAAAATGAAGTAAACGGAGAGTAAGTTTCTCCTGAGGATTCATAAAACTAACATAAACAACACATTTTGCTAATAATATAAAATATAATTTCAACCTGTAGGCCTAAGTTAAAAGAACCTCCCTGAGAACCGAATAACGTCTAAACATATCGTGTTTCAAAAATTGAAGCCCGGCAAATGGAAGATCTCAGAATTGATACAATTAATAAATAAAAATACACTTTACCCGCCTTGGTGGATTAGTTAGATAGCGCGCTAGTTTAATGTTGAGATAGATTTCCAAGGACGGGGAAATCGAGGTTAGAATCTCACTCGGGTGAACTGGGGTTGTTTTTCCTAAATTGTTTTCCACTTTCCCTCCATGCAAATGCGGGTTCACTGCCTCTATATTCAACCTTTCCAATTCCTAACCCATTAACGTAATTAGTACATGAGCAAATAGCCCAAATGGGTAGTATGACGTGGTTCGAAGTATTATTAGTATTATTATTATTAACAATATGTTTTAAAATCTAAATTTGGCAAGCACGCAAATAAAACATTTAAGCTAATCAAATAAATCTAAGATTTCAAAATTAGAATGTGGGAACTGAAAAGAAGTAGGGAAGGGGTTTGTAGCTTAAAATATTTTCAAAATTATTATAATTTTTTTAGCATTGAATAAAATTTAAATTTTCCGTGTTTTAAAAGTGACCTTCTATAAAAATAAAAGCTGGCAATTTTAGAATTTAAAAATAGAAAGCTGGAAATTTCTAATAGAAAAATAACTTCTCAATATGGAAGTAAGCTTGACTTTTATATAGACAGACGGAACAGATCTAAAAATAAACTAATACAAAAGCTAAACATTACCTTAAAGGATATTCTTTAGAGGTGAAATAACAAAGACAAATGTCTATAAGGAAAAATCAGCGCCTATCTAGCAGCGACATAAGTTAAAATAGATCAGTTCTGAGGATGTAGCTTGGTGAACCATGATTCTCTTTCAATAACCTTGATGCTTATTAATCGGCATGTTTTATTTATTTATATTATTTCTCCAATCATTTATTATGTAAAAATATATATTAGTTCATTATATTTTTAGTATCGTTGCTAGGTAAGAATTGTGTTGATAATGAATTGCGTTTGTTTGTGTACCCATTCTGTGTTTCAAATATGTAATTTATTAAAGTTTATTAATAACCATGATTGGTTTGTGATTGCCATAGTTAGCTCAGGACTATACCAAGAGGAACTATCAAAAAGTGGTCAGCCTGATGATTTTAAAGTTCTGATTTGGTGTAATTTTGGTGCTGCTTAGCCGTGCGAAGAACGGGTCAAACTGGTACTTATTTAATAAAAGATACCCTCAGTAGACTATTACCTCCCCACCACCAGAGGTCCAAAATAGATGGGCTTGAAATTTTAATCAGCTTGCCAAAAAGTATGTGTTTTAAAAGATTTTATAGAAAATTAAATTAAAAAGGGATAAACATTAGTAAGTTAGTTAAAAATTAGACACTATTTCCCATAACTAACACAGTGTTTTTTTCCTAAAAATAAGTTGAAAAAGTGGAGTAATTAATTTTTATAATAGAAAAATAATAATAATAATGATAGTGATGATAGTAATAATAATAAATTCCTATAAAAAATTCCATGGAAAATTCATATAAAAAGTGAAACCATATGAATCTAGAATGTTAAAGATTACAGTACAATATTTGTAAGGTACTTTAGGTAGCCTTATATTTATGATAGTAGTAGTAGTAATAATAATAATAATAATAATAATAATAATAATAATAATAATAATAATAATAAATATAATAATTTTGATTAAAATTTGTATCCATGTAAAACTCCTTTAGGAGATTATATTATACAGTAGTCAACAGGAGGTTGTGTTATTTCACTAAGCATAATTGATTAATTTTTAAACCAATAAAAGTATGAAACAACGTAGGTCTACTATTATGTAGAATACTAAATCCTGAGTAGTTTCGCAGAGGATACACCTTTTTAAATAGTAATTATGAAAATACGTAATAAAAAGTACATAACTTTTCCCTTTTATAGTTAAAACCCTCTCACGTGGTTTGCAAATGGAAGCAAAGTAAGTACCATTAATCTTTCATTCGTTTCATTTTCATAAAGCACATAAAATTCCGTGTAACTGGGAAATACTATTAGAAGTAATACTCTTAGAGAACCAAACACATTTAATCATATTTAAGGGGTCTACCACAGTAACCGTTTAAGTGCCATATACATATTTTGATCAAATTAATATATTAAATACTTTTTTGTACGTATTTAAAAGTTTGGATTTCTTCTATTTATTTTAAATGTAAAAACCTATTCCATTAATTAAGATATTTTAATGTTATTATTTTGTATTTTTAAACGGTCAGTAGCAATACATCTCAGTAGGTCTTAAAGATAAGAAAATAGAGTACACTGATTAATTAATTGATAATAAAACCGATACTCAGCAATTAAGTTTATCGTGAGACTGAAGTTTTGGACCAGGGATTTTAGTGATAAGATGATTAAAAATCAGTTATTATTATACTACCCCTTAATGAGTTTACTCAGAAAACCAGGCATTATTTTTATAATCATATTAAACACCCTTCAATAAAATACATAAGCCTAATTTTAACCAAATTGTTAAGACAATTTACATTAATGATATGGTGCAATTCACTGAATCTCTCTTTTATCTTGAAATAAATACATTAATTTTAATGAAAAAACATAGGATGGGTGAAAAGAAATAATATACATGATTGCGGAAACATTCCACTAAAAAGCATAAAATAACTAAATTTTTTAAAGAAACATTGAGTACAGAAGTACATCTCTGTCCATCAAATAGCAAAACAATTTCATATTTCAAAGAACTGATTAGGAAAATATCTATTATACATTTACTTATAACTCAGAAACTATTAACGTAATACAAATGTATTTCAACTAAAAGGTTTTGAATAGAACTATATCGTTATAATGAAAAGTTATTTCGCATTTCAAATAGTTGCGGAGATGTGACAAAAATTGGAATTTTCCACCTATATAAAATACCCTCAAAGTAATTTTCATGGGAAAAATAGGATAGCCATTTTTTAGCCGTGTAAAATATTGTCTGGATAAAAAATATAATAAAAAATCATTAGGTAGAATTTCAAAAATACCGATTTCATCTCTTTTTGACCTTTAGTAAGCTACCCTTAATTTTAGGATTATCGAGTATCTAATTCCAAAATACCTTGGGTAACCTTATAAAAAATATAAAAATAAAAAAAGCCTGGATACCAAATATTAGTCCAATGGGTAAAATATTTTCGGCTCTAGTCCGAGATACAGACACACAGACAGGCTAACGAAAAGACATACAGACATACAGCCAAACAGACAGACAGAGAGAATGCGTCATGAAAACATTTTTTTCGGTTTCAAGGGTTCATAAAATGTTAACATTAAACAAGATCTCTAGTTTAATTATTGTTTTGACTATCACAAAAATATCGAACTCAAAATCTTGTTTAATGTTGACGTTTTATGACCCCCTGAAACTGAAAAAGTTGTTTTCATGAAGCATTCTGTCTCTGTGTCTTACTGTCTGTATGTCTGTTTATATTTCTATATGTATGTCTGTTGTGGCCTAGAGCCGAAACTATAATATCTATCGGGCTTAAACTTGATATCTAAGGTTTTTATAAGGTTCCTTTAATGGATTTTTGGAATTTGATATCCAACCCTAAAATTGAGGGTAGTTTACTGAATGGAAAAAAGATAAAAATACATTTTATCCTAATTCGCTTTAGTGATTTTGATTAAATTCTCTATCTAGGCACTGTTTAATACTAAGAACAAAATAAAGATTCTCATTTGCCAATGAAAATGAATTTAAATTAGCGGAAATTTCAAATTTGTATTATGTATCTGCAACTAGTTGAGATTCGAAATAACTTATCATTGTAAAGTTGTAATACTTATATAAATACAGTATTTTTATAGAAGGATATTTTTATAAACTTAATAGATTATGATTTATGATCAAATGTATATATATTTATTTGGGTACTCTAAGTCTAATTGTAGATTGGTTGTAGGTGAAGTGTTTATGCAACAATGTATATTGCGCCTGTTTATTTTCACAAAGCCTGCGAGTTTTTAATAAATGTCTCAATTATTGATATAATAGATAAATTATGTGCTGTGTACCGTACAATTGATTTTTTAAATTATCTTAAATTATTATGTATCATGTAAAACACTGCCCAGATACCCATATTGTATAAAAATTTAAGAAACATTTTCTAAAGATTTAGATTTTAGAAAATTCTTCAATAAATTACCACTAAACTATATTTTCATAAAAAAAATAGTGTTATCCACCATGTAAAACTCTTCATAGATATTCATTTTAGTTTGAATTGTTAAAACACTTTCCTGAAATGTTCAAAAATCATCATTTGTAAACCATTCTTGAAGTAAAAAAAAAAAAAAATAGTATGAATAAGAATATCTAAATACTTGCCTAGAAATATGGATGATGAAGGGAACATAGAATTAATACTGGGTAACTTATTGGTATAGTATTGGACGGCTAAGTTTAGGGTCGCGGGTTAATTCCTGTGTCCAGGTTTCATTTTTAAAAATGGGCGAATATATAAATATACAGTTTAATAAGAATTCATAAAATAATTTCAGCTGTAAATCCATTGACGAAGCTCGTTTCATTTCAAGACCCATATTAAAAAAAAATATTTGCACTATTTAAACTTAAAATAATTCTATCTGATTACCTTTATATTACGAAAATAAATGTAAGATATAAAACTATAAAGTTAAACCTCTATTAATCCCCAGTTGTTGCGTTGGTTCCTATACAGCATTCTTAAAAAATGCCCCTCTAGGAAAGGTCTTGAATTTGATGTATTTAAATGTGTCAAAGTATAATATCCATAAATGCTATATATCTAAAATTCCCCACATCCTCCCCCTCCCCCCAAAAAAAGAAGAATCAGGTCAAATTGTTAATCAAAAGGTTAGCGGGCCGCACAAAATAATGAATACTGCAAGCTGCAAATTTGGTACTCCTGAACTAGCACTTATATTAGTTTCCACCCTACATAAGTTCAACACTAACAAATCATTAATAAAACCCTAAGTTCGATTTTAGCTAAACAAACCCTATCCAAAAAAATATAAAAGCTTTTAGGTCTAATTTCATGTATTCATAAATCAGTTCATATTATCTGTAGCTGTCACTTTTTATAGTTATTATACTGATACCGATAAATTAACACCAGCAATATAATGGAATTCCACCAATATTGGCTGCAAAAATGTATGTATATATTTTATTAGTGGTCCTCTATATGAAAATTGGAGAATAGGTTTACTGCTACTGCCATAAAGTTTGGGAAAAAAAAATAACAGGAAATAACATGTACTGTACATGTCATAGGGAAATGTTGATCAAAGTGTTTAATAAAAAAACTAGAAATAGGGGTAGACAAGATTAAATGACATAAAGAGAACAAAGTAAATGTCTGGTAATATGATAATGTATGATAAGGTGCGGAATGAGAGATTGTGAAATAACACGATAGGGAACGCTAGTACAGCTGGACAAAATATGTTAGACGTGACTATCACAACACAAATGTAAAACACACCAAATTAAAAAACTATAGAGTACACCGAGTGTTAAAATGTTATGTATGTGTGTTTTTTTTTTCTGTGAGAAGGATAAATCCGAGTACAAACCACGAAATAACGTTTACGCTTTGACGTAAAGTCTACCGAGGGTAAAATGGTTCGTGTCACTTGTGACGTTTAAAGGCAGGAGCAGTGTTGCATGAGTAAACAATTTAACTCTTCACGTTTACACGGGGACACAAACCTATTAACTTAATTTACACCACAACAGTGGTTATTATTAAACTAAACTTGCAGAGAAGAATTATATTCCAGACAATTTGGCTGTACGTTCGTTTGAATTCGATCAAAAGGTATGTTTTATTTAAACTACTGATTTTTAATTTCTCTTGACACCTCCGGGAGATAGTATTGTGATATTAAAAAAAATCTAACTCGAAATGTTGATAAATATTGAATTTTCATGACCCCCCTGAAACTAAAATAGTGATTTTCGCAATACCGTCTGTCTGTCTGTTCTTCTGTTTGTCTCTCTGTTCTTCGGGCTAGAACCTAAACTATTTTCTGATTGGGCTAATGATTGGTATCTGGGCTTATCATTAAGTCCCTCCGAGGGTTTTTGGTGTTAAATATCTAACCCTAAAATTAAGGATAGTTTACTGAAGAACAAAAAAAGAAAAAAATCAATTTTCTCTAAATTAGCTCTAATGATTTTGATTAATTTTTTATATAGACACAAGATGGAAATTCTCATTTTTTCATGAAAATGACTTTAATGGTACTTTACATAAAGGAATTTTTCCACTTTTCATCATTTCTCCCCAACAATTTGAGATAAGAAATAACGTATTGCTGTAAAGTTGTAGTAAATACTTTTAAAGATGAAGATCTTTTATTTGAAATATGTTTATATAAAATCAATAATTTATTTACTATAATCTAATATATATACTTTTTAATTCAGGTCTTTGAAAATGAATTTTATTCTTATGCTCTTTGGTGGACAAAGATGTTCCTCTTTTCTCAATTTGTTAATAACAGTGTTCCTAGTTCCTAATGCCATCTAGTAATTAAGTAGCAGTGTATATTATTTTATTTATAATCTTTGGTGTAGTATTTCTACAACGATGTATATTCCTATTATTTAGTTTCACAAATCTTAAAGAGTTTTTAATGAACGTCTATTTTAAGATAAAAGCAAAAGAAAATCTGTGTGGTGCGCCGTACCATTTAGTTATTGTCCGCTCAAAATTATCATATTTTCGTGAAGACTTAAACTAATGCAAGTGCTATCATATTATGTGTTTGCAAAGTCTAACTTATGGTCTCCAATTGATCAAGTTCAAACACTGGTGGCCTCGGAGATTCAGTCACCCTTCTTGCACTATACTGGAATATCAATGACCATAGTATTGAGGTTGCCATATCAGTTAGATGTTACTAAAAGGAATCTTTCTATCTCTTCTTTACGCTGAGTGCGAGTGTAATATCTCTAAGCTACCCTTTTATTCCTTAGCTCCAATATCATACAGTATCCATAGGACCCTGCTATCAAAATAAGTACAAGTATTATATATGTAAATGTTAAATCCAAATAATGAAACTGGACATTTCATGAATCTGTCAAATATCTGCTCATTCCATGAATTAGCTTCTTCGCTTGACTATTTCACAAAACGGGAAGAAATTATATCAGCTTTTGCCCATTTCATGAACCGGAACTTATGGCAATATCTACTACAAACTTAAATAAAATTGGTATCCAGTTCAGTCACCCATCTGTATACTATTTGTTGCCTTATTAGGGTATGATAAGAACCGTTATAGCATATCGGCCTAAGTATTTATTCACCCGTAATGATGGTATAGGGGTAGAGTAATTGGATCACAATCCTTTATCGACCGTTGACGGGGAGGTTGGGTGAGCTAAGGGTGGCTTTCCACAATTTATTTATCACTGCGATTTTTCCATCTTCACTCAACCACCTCCACGCAAATGTGGGTTCACTTCCTACTGACTGCCTTCCTCATCCATATCTCATTAGATTAAGCCGTTAATAGTCTGTAGGTCTGTACCTCGGGCTAGAGTCTAAACTATTTTACCGATTGGCCTAAAACTTGGTATCTAGGGGTTCTCATTGGGCTACCCCGAGGAATTTTTGGAATTGGATATTCAACACTAAAATTAAGGATAGTTTTATTAAGAGAAGAAAGAGAAAAAATTGATTTTATAAAAATTGGTTTTAACGATTTATATTAAGTTTCATTTCTAATGTTTGATCAATATTACAAACCAAATGGCTACTCTCAATTTTACGTTAAAAAGACTTTAAGGGTTCCGGTCTGATGCGTAAATTCTAATTTTTAATTTTATCACCGTAAGTCTTTGAGATATGAAATAACGTAATCATTGCATACATGTAGACCTATTTATAACAAACATCTTTTACTTAAAATATATTTATATAAAACTAATATTTTACACTCTACACTCAAATATTTATATTTTAATTTTTCCAACACTTTAAGGTAAAGTATTACGACTGTCAAAAAAAATCTAAACCGAGATGTTGATGGATGTTGAAGTTTCATGACCCCCCTGAACCCTAAAAACTGGTTTTTGCAACGGTGTCTGTTTATGTATCTGTCTAACCCTAAAATTAATAGCAGTTTACTAAAGGGTGAAAAGAGAAAAAATCAATTTTCTCAAAATTGGCTATAACAATTTTGATTAAAATTCATATCTAGGCGTTGATTAATATTATAAACAAAATTGCTTTTTTCATTTTCCCATCAAAGTGAATTTTAGGGTTCTTTACCGAAGCAAAAATTTATATATCTCCTCAACTATTTGATATAATAAATAATTTATCATTGTACAATTTTAGTACTATTTAAAATGAAAACCTTTTATTTGAAATAGAGTTTTACAAAACCAATAATTTCTGAGATATTGGCAAATATATTAATACAATTTTGTGAAAATAAATGTGAAGAGTTGCTACTTTAATCTAGACACAATAATTCTCTAATGCCATAAAGTAAGCAAATAAGTCTTTCAAGAAGTTGATGTTGTTTTTCCTTTAACCTCTTAGGGGAAATGTTTGTACAGCACAGGGGCGAGTCCAGGAGTTTCGTAAGGGGGGAGAAGGGACGCGGGTCCTCCCATCAGGATCGAGTCGGGGAGGGTAGGGGGGGGGGCACCTCAAGAAATTTTAACATAAAAATACTTTAAAATTTGAGAGCAAACCTTTAAGTAATTTTTCAGTGTAGAGCTAAACTTGAGAATAATCTTTTAATGAAGAGTATAGCTCAAAATTTGCGATTAGTATTGAAATTTATTAAACGCAAAAAATAAGAAAATCAACAAAGAGTGATTACTAAGAGGGAAATAACTTTAAACAATATAACAGTTATTATATAAATAGTTTTTTTTAGCTTTTCGGTCAATTAGACAAAACGGATGGAATTATTCAGATTTTGAACAATCGAACTTTAACTCCAATCTATAGTATAGCTAGTAATTTCTCATTCTAAATCGAAATTTTAAAACTAAGCCATGCTAGCAAATTAAATTTTGATAGTTTCATTAATGCCAATTTTTCCATTTTAATAATTAATGTGACTGTCTTAAGTGTTTATAATAATTACCGTATATTAATCATTTAATAATATTACCAATAACAGTTTTTAAAAAATTAATTCTGGTTAGTGAGATAGTATTACGTGACAATAAAGCTAGTAGTGACTTTTACATTGACATCCCCTGTCCAGGATTCGTTCCTGGTAAAGTAATGATCTCTCTCTCTTATTTTAGAATTCAATAGTCAATAATTACCTTTTTTATTGGTCAAAATTTATAAAAGAGAAATTTATAGCAATGCGATAACCATAAAATGTGCACCCCCTACTAAAATGCCAACAATTTTAATACGAATTGTTGACCTTTGGGAAGCCAATATCGATATTTTTTACTGGTACAAATATACAAATGAAGAAGTTAATACTTTTAAAATAAAACTATAAAATTTAAAACCATGAGTCAAAAAAGTTTTACTTATGTATAACGAAATTTGCTCTCATGTTCGTTAGTGCATATTATATTACAAATTTTGAGTTAATATCTCCATTTTTAAACAATAGAGCGAGATTTCCGGATTTCCATACCATTTATTTCTCAATATCGCTGTAAAAGTGTATATTGTTTCATTTATGCTCTTTGGTGGAATACGATTGTCTTTTAACCCTCTCTCGAGCACTTAAAGAGATAAGTATTGTGATAGTGAAAAAAAAACCAAACTCAAGATTTTGGTAGTTAATGTTGACGTTTCGTGACCCCCTGAAAATTAAAAAGTGATTTTCACGAGTCCGTCTGTCTGTTTGTCTGTCCCCCAGCCCAGATCCGAGACTATGTTATTGATCGGACTAAAATGTGGTATCTAGGGTATTCGCAAGGCTCCCCCTAAAATGAAGGTTAGTTTACTGAAGGACAAAATCAAATAAATAATTGATTTTCTCAAATATCCTCCATCGATCTTGATTACAATTTGTATCCAAGCACTGTTAAACATTATAAACATAATGGATAGTCTCACTACCCCGTGAAAATGATTTTGAGGATACTTTACATAAGAAGAAATATCCAGTTAAGTCTTTATTTAATAAACCTTCCATGTCTTGAATAAAGTTTATCTTCCCTTTATCTTCTGTTGAGAATTCGGCAAAGAGAAGCCACATCATCACAAACAAGAGGGAATGACGAACACATTTCCATATTTTTTTTTGGTGGGGGGGGGGGACGGATATTTTCTCTCGAGCAATCAGAGTTGAGACGAAGAGTGTGTTTGACATATTAAGTTTGAAAAAAGAGTCAGTGCTCTTTCCGATTCATTTCACCATCTACTCTTCAAAATACATTCTACCACAAATAATTTTTATACATATAACTTTTGAACAAATTTTATAAGGGCCTACGTTATTCTTTTGGCAAATTATTGAGTTGGCTTCACTATACCATATTTAATTTAAATGCATATTAGTGTTTATATTATTGTGTGTGTGTGTGTGTGTGTGAAGTTAAACATGTTTCTGAAATATTTTCAAATACATATATATTTAGAATTTTACATACATACCAACCACCTAACCGAAATACCTATTCATCGTTATTAGAAAATTACCTTTTGTATTTGGCGTTTTTATTCAAACAACAAATGAAAGTCCTAAAAATAATTCCAACACAACCAAATATTGAAAAAAAGGCTTTACTATTTGGTGGTTTTAAGTGATTTTACCAAAAACAAATTAATGTGGTAGATGTTTATAAATATTCTTTTCTTTTGATAAAGTATCGATTTAAAGAACTGAATGGAAATAAATGATCTAAGTTAAACCATTAAAGTCAATACAAACAAACAAAAACTGAATGAGTAATATACAATAAATGATTGGGTAACTATAATATAATAAATACCATTTAATGAATCAAATTTTATAATTCCAAAATACGGATAGTTTGTTTATAGTTATATTTATTTTTGTAATCCCCTTGTTGACCAATAAACTTTATTTACTAAACTAAACAAAACCCGTATCAGTGAGTACGGGGGCTAGGGATAAAAACATGACTATGTCTGCTTAAAGTTAGTGTTCGATTCCCGGATGGATGTATGGAGGGTGTTTTATTCGTTATGGTTTCTCCATTCTCTATGAAGCCAATGTCAGCATATTCCCTCTAATACGTTACCTTACTATTTCTTACCTGGTTGATGAAAATATGCAACTGAACCAAGTGAACAGTAAGACATAGTGCACAAATAAATAAACAAACAATTTTACTTGATAGCAATGGAGAAATTAATTAAAGTGATGATATAGCATTGGGAGTCACGAGGGCGTAGCCTACCCTGTATTTAAAAAACCTTATTAAAAATGTATTTAATAAATTGTATTTGCTTGAATAAGGGCATAAGTGCAAAGAATACCAAGAATATCAGAGCTTAATATTTTACCGAGCTTTAGAAAACTGACAATGAAAATGGCCCACGTTGAAAACAGTCTCATTCAACGTATCCTATCAAAACATCACGTCATTAAAGGGTAAATGTAACCCTACATCCTTTCCAAAGTTACAATTCTTCCAAAAAAAGAGTTTAAAAACATGTCACTGTAGCTATTACATTCAAGGAGAGAATTTAGATTGTTAGCAGGGCATGTGTGCATATATGTTCAAATAAAAGTTCAATATTTAGTTAAACCAAAGTAATGGATGAGTTTTACTATAAAATATAGCTTGAAAATAATGCGAATAGTTGAGTTATATCAAATGTTGACTTATAAGTGTGTGTGTGTTTTGTGTGGTGTGGTGAACTAGGATCGTTCGACTGTAAAAAGAGTTTTCATCTAACGATCTGGATCGTCGTATTGCTCCCTAATTTTCCATTTTTGGACAAATAAAGATTTTGCGGGAAAGATTGCAAAGTAAAAGTACCTTGAATGAATTTACACTGTGTTTTCTATTTTATTTGAGATATTTAACGTGAACTTTATGAACCCACTAAATTATATCAGCACATGATTCATAAACTATCTTATATTTAGAACATACACAATACCAAGACCCTGGACGAAAATTTATCAATGTGAAGGTTAAGGAGACATTTCGCCAATAATATTTATTTTGGAAATTAGTAGATTTCTAAAATTTAATAGGCTTTTATTTACATCAATTGACAACTTTTTCATTAGATTTCGAAACTTATTATTTCAGTTCATAGATTTTAAATCAACAGAGATTTATTTTAATTATTTTCTATATTAGTCAATCATTAACTTGAATGTTTCTAGTGATTTAATTTCCACTTAGAATAAATGAAAATATAATCTAACATGACACCCTATATGTCCCGTTTTAAGGACCTTCCATTACCCAAGAGAGTGGCCAAGGTTAGATCAAGCGTAATGACATTCACGGCCACCAGATAGCGAAAAGAGAGGAGGAAATCTATATTCAGAAAGAGCGCGAAGCAGAGGACAAGCTGTCAGCGAGATGTTCAAATATTGATAGTTCAATCCACACCCCGCCCTACAAGATCCTGAAGGATGCACACATACGAACAGATTCTTTACGTGTTTTTCTCGTGACATACATATCTACAGGGATAAAGCATGTAGGATCAAGAGGAGGACGTCTAAAAATCGTGCGACTGGTGATCAAATATTGTCACCACAACACGACTGGTGATCACATATGTCACCACAACACGACTGGTGATCAAATATGTCACCACAACACGACTGGTGATCACATGTCACCACAACACGACTGGTGATCACATATGTCACCACAACACGACTGGTACATCGGCTGAAGAAAGAAGAGATGTAAACATAGCCCTGGACGCACAGTTCATGGGTTGGAAACGAAAGAGTCGAGAGTCACAAGACCTTAATTCATAGATGTTATATAATGTAATTTTAATAAAGATTGGCAGATTTTTAAATATGTTGTCTAACACAGTTAATGATGATCGAAATACTTGTAATTTTGTGAACAGGTAAACTTTACTCCCATCATGTTACTATCGGTTATACTGTTTTAATATTTTATTTTGAATTAATAAAAAATATATATAAATGAAAGTCTAATGGTGAATATATGAATGAATTAGTGTATCCATATATAACTTTTAGTACTTCACAATGAATTAAAAAATTGAAATTTGGGGAAATTGTAGAGGTAGGTCTACCACTAAAGATGTGATTAAAACTTTCAAACTTTAAAAAATTAAATATAATAAAAAATACCAACGTGGTTTATTTAATCATTTTAATTATCTGACATGTTATTTGCACTTCAAAAACAAAGAAAACTAGAATAGAAATTCCAATATCAATTCCAAAGCGAGAATGCAGTGACTTATTCTCATAATTTTGTTTGTGGTTTCGTATTCATATTAATAAACAAAAAAAAAATTGTTTCCTTGGCAAATTAAAGCTACATAGGTAAAGTTCAACATGATTATTCAATATAAGCTTACACTTACACACATATGTATTCAAAATGAAATAGTGAGAATGCCATATCCTCTCAGGCAGATCTTTACCTTCATTTGTGTATTTGGTCCATTAGTCAATATTAAGAAGCTGTGAGAAATATAATTTGATATTTTCAAAGAGTACTTTGCCAGGAAACGCAATAATAATACTCCCTGATATATCTAGTGGGAAAATTTGTATCTCCAAAAAATACAAATCATATTGATCCTAAAAGGCAGACGGTGAGAAGACTTTAAATAGAGGTACTCTCCACATCACCTTTCCAACAATCATCATTAACATGAACAAGGAAGAAAAAGTTTGCAGCAGCGTTTATTTAACGTTGAGCGCAGAACCAAAACTTGATTTGGGAACATATTTAATAATGGAATCGTCATCAGAAAACAAACGGCTGAAAATGGCTCTGATCCATGCGATATATGCAGTCAAATATTTGTTGCAGAATAGGCTATAATAATAAATAATCATTTCCCATTTGGGAGAAAAGTTTTGCTGTTGGAGGATGACTTCAGGTAATGTTTACCCATTCTTCCACATGGTTATTAGATAGCAAACGTCCAGAATAATATTAAATACTCTCATCTATGGGAGGACTTTAAAATTATTAAGTTAAATAATAATTCACGGGAAATTGACGGTAATTACCGTTATTAGCTAATGCAATTGAGTGATGGAAAAAAATAGTATACAGATTAAATAAAATATCATAGCAGAGCCAAAGGACACAGAGCTCGGTAGTTCACGAAATATTTGAAAATAGTCTGAGCACAACTAATATTTCAAGTGGCCATTTTTTGTCCGCAAAGTGCCCAGCAAGGCTATTATGACCATTCGACACAAAGTTAGTTGCTACCACAAGTTAGCTTTTCTTTAGAGGAAAAGATAGCGTTTGGGTTATTAAGACCACCACACTTTGGAGCCTCCGCTAGTTTTAGCTTCGACTTTGCTTTTAGCGTCAACGCACAGAATAAAACCAGTTTGCGTCAAAGGTTGGCAACACTTTTCAAAACTTTTAAGAACTTAGAGGCTGGAAATCAGGTGAAATTTATTTCAAGAATGCTGGTATTCATGAGTGAGCATTAATCATATATTACTTTCTCTCTATCTTACAGGTAGAGAAAGTATGGTGATCATCAAAAAAAATCGAACTCGAGATTTTGATGAATCTTGACGTTTCATGACTCCCTGAATCCGAAAAAGTGGTTTTTGAATTTCCGTCTGTCTGTCTATCTGTTTTTCTGTCTGTCTGTCTGTCCGTCTGTCTGTCTGTCTGTACCTCCAACTAGAGCCTAAACTATTTTACCGATTGAGCTGAAACTTGATATCTAGGGTTTTTAAAGGGTTGGCCCGAGGAGGTTTTTGGAATTGAATATCTACCCCTAAAATTAAGGGTAGTTTACTGAAGGGAAAAAAGAGAAAAAGTCGATTTTCTCAAAATCGGCTCTAACGATTTTGATTAAATTTCATTTATGAACATTAATAAATATTCCAAACAAAATGGCTACTCTCAATATTTCGGCAAAATGGCTTTAAGGGCTCCGGTCTGATGCGTAAATTAACATTTTTTATAATAGCTCCGAAACTATTTGAGATATGAAATTACTTAGCATTACAAATATGTATATATATTTATAATACAGATATTTTATCCGAAACATATTTTTATAAAATCAATAACTTTCAATCTATACGCAATTATATGAATTTTTTTAACTTTTTGGACATTAAAGTTTAAGTATTGCGACCGTAAAAAAAACTAACCTGAAATGTTGATGGATGTCGACGTCTCATGACCCCCCGAACCCTAAAAAATAGTCTTTGCAATGCCGTCTGTCTGTGTGTCTATAAAAACTTAAAATTAAGGGTAGTTTACTGAAGGGCGAAAAGAGAAAAATTTGGTTTTCTCAAAATCTGCTCAAACGATTTTGATTAAAATTCGTATCTAGGCGTTGATTAAGATTATAAATAAACTGGCTATTTTCATTTTCCTATGAAAATGATTTTTAGGGTACTTTACAGAAGCGTTAATTTCCGTATCTCCACAACTATTTGAGAAACTAAACAACTTATCATTGCAAAATTGTAGGACTATTAGAAATAAAAAACTTTTATTTGACATATATTTTTATAAAAGCAACAGTTTCTGAGATATTTGCAAATATATTAATACAATTTTGTGAGCTTTAGTTGTAAACATATACTACTTAAGTCTTAACGCAATAATTCTCCAATGCCATAGAGTAATTAAATATAAGTATCTAAAAAAGTATGTTATTTTTCCTTAAATCTCTTAGGAGAAATGTTTGCATAGCAATGATCTATCTCCATTTTAGACTCAATAGTCAATATTTACATTTTTTATTGGTCAAAATGTATAAATGAATAATTAAATATCAATGCGATGACTTGAAGATCTGCAACACCTTATAAAATGTTAAAATTTTAACCAGAAATCGAAATTTTAATACTAAGTGCTGACCCTTGTGGAAGACATTAAACTGTTTGAAATGCTCTTAGGTGGACAAAGATGCGCCTCTTTTCTCATTGATTCTATATCATTGTATATTATTTTATGCGTGTTCTTATGTGGAGTGGTAATGATACAATGTACTTTATTCCGTTCAGAAATCTTACGAGTTTATAGAAAGAGAAAGTCTGTGCGGTGCGCCGTACCATTTATTTTTATTTTCCCAAACAGCTGATCCCAAGTCACATTATTTGCGAGAAAGATTACACCTAGCTTAATTTAATAAATATCTTAAGTAATCCTGTTTGCCTATGATTTGAAATGAAAAAAAAATACTAAGCCTATATTATTCAATACACAACATATTTTAGTAAACAAATTATAATGTAAAATATGCATTCAAATAGTAATGTCACATGGAGAAATAAATTAGTAAGAGATGTTGGCCAATAAAGAAACAATTTTTTTTTGTAATATGTATGCTTTATTATTCATATATTTGTGTTGATACTGGAAAAAGTTTGTTTTATTCAATTAGCTAAAAAAAAAATATTTAATACTAATAATAATGATCAATAGTAAAAATAATAATAATTCGTTTATAATGTGTAATTATCCTTATATTTAGGCCTGATTTAATTTAAAATAACTTTATTTTATAACCTAAAATATATAAGCCTTATAATACTTTATCTCAAAAACCACACTTTTCAAACAGTAAATTAATATTTTGTGTTTTTGCTTTCTTAGTAGGCCTATTTTAAAACCTTTCCCGATTTAGTTAAGTCAAAAAGTGAACTTTTAAAGATATAGGCTTTCAGTAAGGTGTTTTAAATTTCATTTTGTTTGATTGAGTTGAGGTTAGATAAAGAAAACCCTCTATCTATGCATTACTCAACTTGAACATATATTGGCCTACTATGTACTAATTTTGTTAATTTACGGTGTCGAAAAAGTTCTCAAGATTTAATCAAATATGTTGTGTGAAGATCTTAGAAAATAAAACTAGTTACATTTAAAGTTGATGAAAGCGTTCAAGAACTCCCAAAAATAGTGCTTACACTGAATGCTTTCAACAAATTAATGTCAAAAAATGGGCATGTATACATAGACGGCCTACTAAGTTAACAATAAAGTGAATGAGAGGGTGGTTTGGATGGTTAAAAATAATTAAATGCATTTTTTATTTAAAGGATATTTTTGAGACTTTAGTTAAGTGAATAATAATATAATATTTATTTATAATGAATTGTTTGCAATTTATTCACTTCAGGATGAGTATATCTAACTACTAATTATCTGTTTCAGATAAATTTAGTAAACCTTTTATGACTAAAAAACCTAGGCTTAAACCAAACTACCTAAGCTAGGGCCCATTTTGGTTATTTCCAGTCTGGTCTGCAATATTTCCTAGGCCTACAACTCACATTAATATATAGAGTAGTTACTACTGTATGTACGATTCAGTTTATGTACGCTTAAATTATTAAAGTTTTGCTGAGGCATCTTAAATAGATTAGGCCTATATTTTTATCGTCTTGTCAACTTGTCTGTCCATGTGTTTTACTCTAATAGAGTACAGATAATAATAGTTGAGTTATAGAATAAAAGTATTCGGATTTGTGAAAGGGAGAGTGGAAAAATCTTTAGAAATAAACCACTCATCACACCCAGCTAGGATTCAAATCCCAACCTTCCACCATTGGAAAATTAGACCAAAGAGACTAACGCCTTGGTTAATGTTGCCCCAATAAGTTGGTCAACATAATACTAACATCCCAAATAGGTTGATACCTAACTAACCTCCACTTTCTATAAAACCTACAAACAATTTATCTTAATATTAGAGTGTACCAATTATCAATGCGTTGATATTGAGTAATAATGCATTTTGATAATGTTATATTTCAAAAAAAATATTCTTTTAACATTCACTGTAAGATTACTATCCTCCCTCTTAGCCTACACTATGATATAGGCCTATTTAAATTTAGATTATGGGAAAAACAACCCGAAATTTTTGAAATTATTATATTGGGCTAATGAGATGGCAAGTCTAAATCAGGTAACACATAAAATCTAATAAATTACAAAGCCTAGCAAACATAACTTCCAAACGCAAACCAAAGAATAGTAAAATGTCGGTGACCTGGTGGTCTAGGGGTAAGGTGTCAGACTTCTGTGCTGAGGGCCCGGGGTTCAATACTCGGTCCCGGCACAAATTTATCTGATTGCCAAACCCTTCCTTCACCTCTGACAAGACGTGTATTAATCACAACTTGTGAATGTGAGGAATGCCAGGCCTCCACCGTGGTTCGGATTCCACGTTAAACTGTAGATCCTCCATTTCATCTCACAATCACCCTACCATTAAACATTAGCGTAAGTGCGTATAACCCGAATGGGTAGTAAGACGCGGTGCTGATATTATTATTATTATTATTAATAATAATAATAATAATAATAATAATAATAATAATAATAATAATAATAGTAAAATGTCCGCGCAACTTAGCGTCACTCTACTAGGAAAATATTTGCGCTCGCAAGGACTTTTCTTTCGCAAAGTGGTCGGCCATAATAACTTTTGACGAGAAGTCTAGCGTCTCTATGCTAACGGTCGCAAATTCGTTTTGCGTCGTGGTCATAATAGCCCTGCAGGTTACATAAATAAATGAGGAGGTATTTAGTATTTTAGAAGGGGAGTTCCATTGTTACATTAGTGTTAACTCAGTCAACTGTAAGGATGAGCGTGGAAAAGTCAACTATCCAGTAGAGTTTTTAAACAGTTTGACGCCTCAGGAATACTGCCACACAAGTTAATCTTAAAAATAATCAGTATAATTACGCTCCTTGGGTACTTAAATACTAAACATGGCCTATGTAATAGAACTACCTTAAAGTAATAAAACTTGATAAAAAGCTATAATACATGTAACAATTTTGTGACCTTTTTGTCTAAAAGTTTTTAATTAAAACAGAGATAATATAGTTAATTTCAACTTTATCCGCTCTTACGAAAGAAAGATAAAATCTTACAAACAAAGCACATGTACTTATCAATTAAAGGCTATGTTTTGTTGGATTGGTTAATATTATAATCAACTTACCGTAGAAAGGCCTAAAATATAGTCTTCTATATTATATATTTGGAATTAAATGGGTATTTTTTTACTGATCAAGTAAGACAAAAAACAAATTAACGTTATATTCAAAAGTTCAATATATTAATAGAGAATAGGCGTTTTTCACGGTTCTTAAGTCATCAGCCTCGTAATATTGGTCAAATTTAAAAAAAAATACTCTATACACTTGATCGAGTACTTAGACATTTGAAATAAATATTTTGGGATGAGCAGTTAAACAAAAAACCTTTCAAAAGGCCACAATACTGTAACGTATAACCAGAGTGAAAAACTAAATAAATATATCGTTCAACCTTGGTTCAAAGAATGTCAAAGCCAAATTTCGTTAAAATTGGTGTACACATTTTACAGTTATGGTAGAACAAACATCCGAACAGGAAAACGGATGATATGCCTTATGGTCAAGCAAAAACAAAGCTTTAATACGTTTAGTCAATTAAATTAACCTATTAATAAAAGCGTTAAAAAAATACTTTACAAAATAGTATGGCATGGGGCTAACTCATAAATTATAATGTAAGTATATAAATAAACTCTATCTTGTTTAGTATTACAATTGCTTAACATCCAAAATAATTGTGTCAGTGCTACTTTTTAAAGAAAATACCACAAGTAATAATAAACAACACACCAGTCCATCTAGAAATGGGAATATGTTCTAAGGGTCATCATTAAAGGACCTACATCACAGAATCTGCTTACCATTATTACATGTGCAGTGCAGTGCAACCTGTTGTACACGCATGGTTGAACAGCTTTGCTCTTCCGGCGCTCTACGCCAAAACTTTGAACACAATTTGATGATATTAGCATAGTTTGCTGGATGTAAGTGTATTGGAATGTTATATTATTTTTGGTTCAATCAAACTATTATGTGCAGTTTGGCCATTGAGTTTCCGAACATCCTGTATACATCCAACCATATTGTATTTTACGCAAGTAGCAATACTGAACATATATATTATATCTATGTTTGAGATTATTTACTAATTCTGTTTATAGTAATATGTTTCATACAACAGTATTTTAAGCCACTTCCTTAATCTAATGATTTAAGGAATCACTCTTGCAATATACTGGATCATTTATTACGGGGAGAGCGTAGCTCGATTCCCGTTAGAGTGAATTGAAGATAATTTTTTCCTACTATTGTTTACACAATTCCCTCCACTTATATGCGGGTACACGTCATCTAAATTCAACCTTACTCATCTCTTGCACACTAGCGTAATTAGTACATTTACGTTTAATACAAATTAGTCATAAGATTTGGTGTTAGAAATAAAAGTATTGTATTTAATTTTGCTCGTGTCGGGTATGTAGGGAGGACTATACTATCTGCTAAACAGATGTGGACAGCATATTGTCTAATACTTGTTTTGATCGGGAGAGTCTCATTTCTTTTTCATTGATATAATTTTCTACTGTCAGTACTATCCATTAGTGATATAAAATCTATTATTTAACAGAAGGAAGAAGCATAATAACTTATATTATATCAACCATAACAGACACTGTGCCAACCCAGTTAACGCACACCCAACCCTATCGCCATGTTACTATGGTATTTATATTAATTCATTTAGGGATAGCTTTTTATATTGACATTTATTTCAGTTGATAGCATGATCTAAGGCGTCAGACTCACTACATACTGTATTGCTGGTGACCGGTAAGATGAGGCTTGATTCTCGGTTGTATGATCAAGCGGTAAAAAAAAAGCTATCTTAGTAAAATATATTTATTAATATTTTTAACTACATCATAATATTCATAGGAATGTTTCCATTTATTTAACATTTGAAACAAAATTTAACCCAAATTAATCAATGTTTATAAAACTTAAAATTTGCAAATCAGTTACTGTTAACTACTAAACAGGATTATTTATTGGCAAGTTACAATCATTTTCCTCGATTGCAAAGATATCTCCATTGTATTTAATTCTTTCAAAAATAAATTTATTCCTATATATATAGAGAGAGATAAGTTTATGTATATTTAAATTGTCAAATTCCAATCTGAAAATTAAGTTTTATTAAATTACAAAGAATAAATAGGAACTAAGAATGCAGGAGTAATATAATGATACAGGAGGAACAAAGAAGATAAAATATAATGAAAACATAAAACGACTCAATATTGTGAGAATGTTAAGAAAATTGGCCTCCATTCTCATGGAATGTACGTCGTCTCTTTAGTCATCCCTAATTTCATAGATATCTTGGATGTCAGAGCCCTCTTTTAAGTGGGTTACGAGCGATAGATCCTGGGGCCAAATATTTATTTTAATGAGATTAAAACTTGTAATATTTATTTTCTCCGAAAGGTCTTTTAAAATTAAGTTTACTAGAGACAAGAATAGTTTTTTGTCTGTAATATATTTTGATATTTAAGAAACGCATATTAGGGTACTAAATATTTTTCCTATCCTGTATTAATTAAATAATAAATCCATACATATAATAACTCTAAATCTCTCTTTACATTCGAATTTCTGTCTGTTTTTTTTTCCATTAAACTGAAAAAGTACTCAATACCTCTGTTGTACTCCTTATTTTTCAGAATACACGGTAAGCTATATACTATCACGCTATCTCAGCGACCGAAAAAGTGTTAAAAAAGCCGAACGTAAGCAGTGAACATTCGTCGCTGCTGGTGGTACATAAGATAGCAAGTGATATGAGTAGGGGTGGGGTGGGGAAGGGTATGGGGGTGAATCAGTGTTGATTCGTGAATCTCCGTACCCATATAAAACAATCCTCTTGAATAATTATAATTATTTTTTAACATTTGAAGTTGTCAAATGATTTCTTGTATTGTTTAACAGGGTAGAGCCGCGGCTAGATGCTAGTTTTGATTAAATTAAAACAAGTTTAATGTGAACAGACCAGTTTTCTACATTCGTAAATAATGATGGTAAAATGTGAATAAGCCTTATTATATAATTAAAAAAATAATATTTCTTGTATGAATCGTTTTAAGAATTAGCTCTATATCAGACGACTTGTGAGGATAGGTGTATTAACTACTACTTGCAATCAATGCAACAATTGATTAGGGGTGTAAAGTTTAGAAATTGTGAGTTCGAAGATGATGTCTCCTTCACTTTGATACTGAAAAAAACCTTCGCAACAAGAATAAGGAAACTTTAAGCATATTTTGAAATATCTCACTAAATATTTCATATTTCAAAATATAATTATTATTTAGAGCAGCTATTGATTATTGTTTTAAAACAGACTAGTGATTAAATTACAGCTAAACCGTAAGCATAATTAAATCAGATAGGTAAGTAAGATAGTATATCTGATACTTAATTTACTCAACATCACCAACCTTAGTTTGTTAAAAATAAAAACGCCTCCCATGTTGTTACACTATGAACCGAAGGTCAGTGATGTGAAGCATATTATATATATATTATATTATATATATATAATATTATATATATAATATATATAATATATATTATATATATAATATATATAATATATATTATATATATAATATATATAATATATATTATATATATAATATTATATATATATAATATATATAATATATATATAATATATAGAATATAATATATTATATATATATAATATATATAATATATATATAATATATATTAATATATATATATATATATATATATTATAAGCAGCTTTTAAGTTGTGCGATCTTTCTTGCATGCAGGCTATTTTATTGCACAAAATTTAGTCTTTTATATTCTATATCTTTAGGTCTATCTGTGGATAATTTACAATTTCACTTTTGTTAGAGAAGATAATGGTTAATATAACAATTTAAATAACGGTTATATGACAACAACATAAATCTTATCTCCGAATTCAGCTTTGTTTCATAGAGTCCAAACGCCATAGGAATGGTGGTAGCTGACACATAGCAGATAAACTGGTAAATGATAGACATAATTAAATCAAACGGTTTGTTGTGAAAGTTTTGATTGAAAAAGTGTCGACAGCAACTCAACAGTATGGTCTTGCAAATCATATGGTTGGGTGAATGGATACACGAGAGGAGATTTGTTATTTTTTAAGAGTTGTCACTTAGTAACCTTCCTACCGTAGTTGAGGTCTAACCTAGCTTCGAACTCATCTTGCATTTAAAGCGTGACCTTTGCACAACCTTGCAAATTATTATCCTTTTTTAAGAAAAAACCTCTAATTAAGCAAGAAAGTTACATGTTGATATTAAGTTTTTGAAATTTTGACTGTACTTTACAGACTATAAATATCTCCACAAACACACAATATTAGACCAAACCAGCACCAGTAGGCAAGTTGCTAAAGACACCAGTCTCGTTTGTTTGATCGGTCTGTGACGTGGAGGTAGAGTTTGTAATATTGTTTGGCTGTATATAGATATATTTTCCCGAATGTGTTTCCAAAATTTTACGCAAATGTGGGTATAATTACTGTAATATTGTACATTTCCTGTACCAACTTTCTTATAGTGGATGCGTGAACAATTCAAACGAGCAATAAGAAGTATTACACGCTACACACATCCACATACTCTTGATGACCTAAATAACCCGCACCAGTGCGCACATAGACAAGGACGTTAGACTTGTCAAGTTTGATTGGGTTGGATGGTTTGGATTCGATTCTTGGTCATGGTTTATAGATCGTGCGCTCTTATTTATAGTTTACATTTAAATACTTCCCTCAGTATATTTATATTAGTCCATTGGTATAGTCCAGGAAATCTTTGACTTATACTAGTTTTGAACCAAAATTTGTAAAAGGTAGATTTCCATCGTTTGGAGCTCAGAATTTTAAAGGTATCGAACACAGATGAGGTCACCAGAGTTTTTTTTTAGGTCTAAGTGTTTATTTCTTGACAAGATCGAATAGCGAAACAGTTAAAAACCACCCTGATGCTTTCCAATCTCCTGAATTAAATTACCGCCTTAAAGTGTTTTCTAACTTCCCCCAGGAGAATCTATTTAACATTAAATTATATTTTTAAGAAAAAGGAATGATCCTGCTATAGCCCTTATTAAAAAGGACTTCCAGTGTGCCGTAACACCGGGGGGTTTCGTTAATCTTATCCAAGTCTTATAAATCAGACAGAGTTTGCTATTGTTGACTGAAGACCCACTCGGTGACCGCATGGTCTAACGCGCTACTCTCGCAGTAGACCAGACTCCCGATGATGGTTGGGTGTTCTGAGGAGAGTTTAAAATGCCGCGACGCTCACTCCACGCAAATGCAGGTACACTTCCTACAGATGAAACCTTCTTAATCACTAAAACAATTATCGTAGTTAATACATGAGTGTACGAAGGTTAGTAAGACACAATGCTAAAAATATTTTAAAATATTGATTGAATTAACACCAACTACTGTTTTGAATCTGTATTTAAACATAAAACAAGAGGTTATTCGAGAAAGAGAATGTTTCCGGACCCGTTCATACACACAAGCTGCCATTTTGTGAAATGTACTTACAGACTACCCCACTCCACTAGAAGTCTCAACTTGTAAGACTGGTGAAATAGGGGGGGAGGAGGAAAAACTCGATAGCTACCAAATAGAGAATTACTTCATCAATCGCCCCATTCGGGTCACGTCGGGTTTTTACACGACGGAAGGCCTAAAGAGGAGAGGAAGAGGGAAGGAAGGCAGCATGGCCTGCAGTGCTGCCAACAATGGCTGATTTATGTTCAAATTTAAGAGATTACTTTTACACCCTTGGCATAAAAAAGGGGGAGGGTAACAGTTTTTAGTACCAAGATTTTAATAAACGGCTTATTCTTACCCTCATAACATAAATATACAATATTATATGCATTTTTTTTATAGTTTTAAAAAGGGCTCGCAATAAAAAGATTATTTGACAGCATATTTAGTGATGGTGTGTATTTATTCAAAATATTACTGGAACACTTCACATATATTAATAATATTATAAAATACATGCCAATCTACCACAAACTTTCACGATATTATATAAGTTTCGTGATTAAAAGAGTAGATTATTCGATAAAGTTAAACCAAACATTTGTATAATTGAGTATCTGGTGTAGTTCTCGATAGTGTTTTAGAGGTAATTAAGTCTTTATACATTTATCAAATTTAAGAGTAGCTGCTTTAGCTGAATTTATTTTTAGATTGGGAAATCTTTCATTTGCAAGAAACTCTGCAAACGTGTTATATTTTGTCATTATCAGAGAAATGTATGAATGTATTAATATACCGATTTTATTTCCTTGTAGAGAAAAAGTAGGGCCTATTGTATTCGTGAACCTTTTGACCTTGATATTATTATGAATTTGGACATATTACGTTCCCACTGTCCCCAAAAAGTGGAGCTTACAATTATTCTGTAAATCCTTCCGAATGTTTATGGGGCTAGAGGAAAACAAATTGATGAATTTTGTTTAAAATAATTGATATTAAATGTTGTATGGCCATAACTCAAGAAGTTTTTTAATTAAAATCTAGCCCTCAATTTAAGAGTCATTTACTAATTACTCATTTTTTAAATTCAATTTATTTTAATTCTATCAATGTGTTGGTTTAAAATAGATATCAGGGCTCTGTTTGATATGGCAAATTAAATTGTAAACATGTTTGATTTTTCTTGAGGGAGGGAGGGGCAAACGTTTAAGGTAAGATTTTCGATTAATATTATTTGAAATTTTGAGATTTTTTTGGGAAATGGCTCTAATGATTGGCTCTAAATGACTATCTGGGAGTGTTTATTGTAATAAATAATAATTTGTGTTAGTTTCCAAATGCACTCACACACACACACACACACACACACACAATAAATGGTAACAAACAATTGAATAAACTTTATCGCTCCTTTACCTACAAGTGCCTAGGCCTGGTAAAATTAATACTCGTAGGACATGTAAAATTAAATAATATACATTGTTGCAGAAATAATCCACAAAAGAGCATCAATAAAATGACATGCACTGTTACAGAAACACATGGAGTAAAGAGGAACATCTCTGTCCTCCAAAGAGCCAATCAATTTAACAATTTAAAGATCTGAATAAAAATATATATTTTTGCCCTTAACTCAGAAAATCTTAGTTTTAAAAAACTAAATTTAATTATAAGTTTTTTATTTTTAAAAGCACTACAACTTTGAAGTGATAAATAATTGTGTATCAAAAGAGTCTTGGAGAAATTATCGAAATCGGAAATTCCCTCAAAGTCATTTTCATGTGAAAATGAGAGTTACTATTTTGTTTTTATGTTAAACCGTGACTAGATACGGATTTCAATCAAAATCTTTGGAACCTATTTCTAGAAAATAGATTCTCTTTCTTGGTCCTTAGTTAAACTATCCATAATTTTATGATTGTATAGTATATAATTCCAAAAAAAAAACCTCGGAGGTAACAAAGTAGAGTCCTATATACCAAGTTTTAGCCTGATTGGTAAAATGGTGTCGGCTCTAGTCTGAGATATAAAATATTATACACACAGATAGACAGAATTGTGAAAACCAGATTTGGTTTCAAGGGGTCATGAAACATCGACATTTATCAAAATTTCGAGTTAGACTATTTTGACAATCTCAATATTTCTTTCTCCAAGTGATTAAGATTAAGTAAAATTTTGAGGTTTATTTACCTGTGGCTCTGAACAAAGCCTTTTTTTATTTGAAAAACTTCCTTCACCATGCCTATTACAGCTATATCAAATTTGATCTAAATCATTTGATAGCTGTTGGCATCTTTATATATAAAAATAATTTACATCAACTTTATTGTTTGTAATGTTAGGCTAACTAGTTTAAATTTGTACACATATATTTTATATATATATATATATATATTGTTTTGGAAATATATAATGCACAAAAGATATAACTGTGTAATAAGGGACGAATAAGTTTTAGAATAAATATATTTTCATTTTGAATGTAACCTCTGAAATATTTAATTGAAAGGTTCCCATGTGAAAAACCAGAATAATATTCATAGTTTTGAAATAAACATACTCACACATCATGAATAAAAGTGTAATTATGAATAAATAAAACCGGAATTATTAAAATATAGTTAATTTTGGGGTCAAAACTGAATACATAATTTTTAAAGGTTGTTATTTATGGCTAGGCTATTTACTTATTATAGTTTTGTTGTTAACAAAGAATAAATACTATCCGGAATAAAATTTTTCACTAACAAAGCTAGAATATCTTTATAGATCTATATCCTTCTCCTTAACTCCCTTTTAATCATATTATTCTTGGTAATATTAAATTTTAATATGCGCAAAGCAACAAACATTAATTGACATTTTATTTTTTACGTGTCCCCCCCCCCCCCCGTCTTACTACCTCAGTAATTATCCCTATATTTACAATAGGGGTATGTGAAGGAGTAAGATACACTTTGAAAGAAATGTACCCACAATTCTGTGTTTGTGTGGGTATAGATGTGGTAGGTTGGAAGTGTAGAACAAAATCAAAGTAAATATATCCTCAAAACAGCCCGATTAGCTTTAGTCTGTGTTCCCACATTATTATTGTTATTAAGTGTTCTGTCTTACGACAGGTACAGTCCTGTTATCAGTGAACTCTGACCGCTAATGCGACCTCTCCTCTGTCTTCTCCTTGAGCTCCCAGAATTTTATTCTTTCCTTCAAGTCATCAAATATTTGAATCCTCCTTCTTCCTAAGTTCCCCTTTCCCACATTTGAAAACTAATTGAAACGACTTTTATCAGTAGATATAATCATGGTTTCTACAAACCAATCAAATCACGTCTTAATGGTTTCTACAACTTATCAATTGATTTATTAAATACTTACAAAAATATAATATTTTTGAACCAAAAATAGCAAAATTACAAATGAATATAACACTGCAAGGCATTTAGCGCATCCAATTTATAAAGCGAGGGCCTACAGCTTCCGAAAAGGGATTTTAAACCAAATTAAACCAAATATTTTTTGAAAGGAGCATAAAATAAAATCAGGTTTAAAAAACACAGTGCTTTAAAATATTAAAATAATTAGACTCTTTTTTTCTACGCTTCACTACCTGTTCGGGTTGTACGCATACATATTAATTATGCTAGTTTGTTATGCATAAGGAAGTTAGAATTTAGAAGACATGTACTTGAACTCGAATGTAGGTTAAGTGGGAGACTTCTTATAAGGAACAAACTATACTCACCCTGCCAGTACTCGATACTTGATATAACCATCGCCGTCAAACCAGCTGCAACATATTTTAGACCTCATGCTAGGCCTACCATGTGCGATACAGTTTGTAGCTAAAGAGAATGGCGATAACACAACAATAGGAAGGAAAGATCATCTATACAAGGTTAGTTTTATCCACCTGCACCTGAATGAAGTAACAAGAAAATGGATAATCAATAGCGAAAAAAATAAAATAATATATTCTTCAAAACAACAGCATCATAAAAATAAAAATATACAAAGAATTATTATGTACTCTTTGAAACACATGAAAATTTATTCAGAATTTCTAAAAATTAATACAAAATTTTACATCTCATCCATTGTAGCATGATCTAACGTTCGTATCATCTTATAGAAATAAATTTATTAAAATCATTCTAAACACCAAAAAACGTTAAAATCTAATGTTGTCACACGAATTACATCCAGAATATTTTATATTTTAGTACCGCTTCATAATATCCGTTCTGGCTATACGCTTATATACTATTTACGATAACGGTCTGAGGGATGTGGAAGGTTATATTTAGAGGAAATGTACCCTCATTTGCTTAGAGTGGGTGTGGTGAAATATCTAGGGAAAACCACCATATGTACACCCGACCAAGCTTCGAACCTCGATCATTCCGTCACCGTCAGTCTAGTCTACTGCGAGAGTAGCGCGTTAGACCATGCAGCCACCGAAGCACATCCAGAATACTTGTATATATTTACATGTGAGACTGTGAATTCTACAGATGGCACTTTGGGCCGATGGCGTCAATTTTAACAAATGTAAGATAGTTGTTCGTTTTTCTTTATGTATTCTACTCTACTATTATATTTGTATAAGCTCTTTAAACGTTTCTCCTAAAGATATAAAAACATTACTATGTCATACATTAGCTAAAGTCTATACTCTAGAGTGTATTCGTGATTGAAATGTAGCTTTGGAAAGTCTAAATCAGAGAATTCAGTCATCATTAATACATTTTAACTATATTATTATTGTTATTATTAAAATTATTTAAATACTATGCTTTTATTACTCTCAAATTATTTATTTATTATTTTTATCATCTATCACTAATTTCCTATTTATTGTAATTATTCGTCAGTATGTATTATTGTTTATCTATTATTGTTTATTTTATTTTGTTGCTAAACGTGCTTGTAAGGTACTTATGTGTCTTTCAGTCCTGGCCTGTTATAGGTCTTACGACTGTTGGCCAGCAAGTATATAGTAAAGAAAATTGGAAAATGGAATTGAAAATTATTTTACATACTTTTATTGATACCCCCGTCAGTGGTCACATGGTCTAGTGCATCACTCTTGTTTTGGACTGGATTGCTGGTGACAGAGATATCAGGGTTTAAATCCCGGTCGGGTGTAACAAGAGTGGTTTATTTATAATTGTTTACCACTTTTTTGCCCACATAAATTTGAATGCATTTCCTCTAAAACTCAAACTTCCTCATCCTTCACTAGCGCAAATAAAGCATGCGCATAGCCGAATAATCACTAAGGTGGAGTGAAAGATTATAAAAATAAATATATTGATAATAAATGTCGGCTGTGAGAGTAGCAAATAATGTGATTTGACGTATGAATGCTTGAAAGTAGAACTAGTAACCCTTTGAACTGTCGGATACCTAGTGTGTCCTTACTATACCTATGGAGTGTAAACTATTTTCGCAGGTAATTTTGTAGATTATGTGTTGGTAATTCTGTCAACTTAAGGATGGCATACTATAAATTCTTACCCCCCTCCCTCCCAAAAGTTTTGCATGACAATGATACGTCAAGAAGGGAGGGTTTGCAGTTATTTAGGGGAAAGGGCCGGGGGTATAAATTCTTTTACATCCCACAGGATTGTTGAATAAGACGCGAGTCCTGGGAAGGAAGGTAAAATGAGAGGTTGAAGAGACTCCACAGTTAAGTTCCTTGGAGCAAATATATGTTCAAAGAGAAGTTATTACAGGCAGTCTTTGTAGAAATACGAGATGTGTGGTGCGGGGAGAGCGGGCATAGAGGTTACTTCATTTAACAGTAAATGAGAGCTAAGCATATATTGCGCTCGGAGTAATAAACACCATAGTTTATATTTACCCGTGTAAAAGTTATAATGTAGTTCTATTTGTATGTCAGTATAATGAGCTCAGGGAAATATTTGGCGGTGTTTTTCATTCACAAACAAGATTTTGGAAATTTATACCATCAGAATTTAAAGATTTAAAGCTTGTGAATATTTCCAGGAAAAGGTGGAAGAATCATTTAGTGGACAACCAATTTTTTTAAAACTGAGCTTCAAACGTTTATACAAAACTGTAACAATAATAGTAGGGTTTTAGAAATAAGTTTTAACTTTTAAGTCTCAATATTTGTACTACTAGACTTCTTATAGTTTCTAGAATAATTCTAGCATAAGTAATTCTCAAACTGTATGTCCGGCCATGAGATGAAATTTGTATAGTATAAATTAATGAATAAAATATGTTAAAAGGCTTGCATTTGTATCAGTTGGTTTATAAGTAGAGTTAGCTCTACCACCCATACACATCCACATATTGGCACTCATGGGATTTAGGAAGGTAGGAATTAAAGGATATCTACCCGTAATTTGTGTGGAAGCATATTAAAAAATCCTCTAGGGAATAAAACAGCACAGTACATTGGACAAGGACTTGACCTTCCATATTCCCTATTATTATTATTAGCACCACGACTTACTACCCGTTCTTATTGTACGCACTTAAACTAAGGGTTCGGCCAGACGGACAAGCGTGCGTGCGAGCGAGCATGCAAGCGACTGGGTGGACAGACTGGCGAGCGAGCGCGTGATTAGCAGATGGGTCTTGTCAGTTGTTGATGAGGAGGCTCCGAATCTTGGCTGAGAGAACTAAGGGGGTTTTAACAAGTGATTTATTGTTGTGGTTTTCTCATCCTCTCTCCACGCTAAAGGTGATTTTTATTTGTAAAGGCCTATTTTGAAAATATTGAAGTATTTTAACATATCAGTTTAACATTTATATGTGTATATATATATGTGTGTATATATATATATACATATATAGATATATATATACATACCTCTATATATATACATCTTACCAATTAAATTAGGCCGTTAGTAGCAAGTGTGCTAAACCTATCGATATTAATAAAAATGTCAAAATAAGAAGTTTTCCCAGCACTCAATGAACCAACATACAATAATATTGCCTAGCGCCTGTAGACTATACTGTACCGGGTCGAGTGCGCACGCTTGAAAAATAGAACCAGTTATATTCAGCTCGCGCGCTCCAGTCTGGCCACCTCTCATTACAACTAATGTGTTCTATTTTATATTTTAGTCGCTCAGTCTGGCCGCCCCCTAACGTGTAATGGTTGAGTGATTGTGATATGAAATGGAGAACATACAGTTTAACGTGGAATCCGAACCATGGTGGAGGCCTGGTATTCTTCACATTCACAAGTTGTGATTAATACACATCTTGATAGATGTGAAGGAAGTGTTTGGCAATCAGATAAATCTGTGCTGGGACGAGGATTGAACCCCGGACCCCCAGCACAGAAGTCTGACACCTTACCCCTAGACCACCAGGTCACGCTCATATTCCCTATCATCAACTAGCTATACCAAATGAGACTGACGCCTGTATAACGACATGCCTAGAGGTGTGGATGGCAAATTAATATTTGACAAACATTTAGTTGTTATAGCCTCACACTACAATAATTAATATGTTCTAGCTAGCAAGTCTTAAAGATCTTCCACATCTTATAACAACAATTCCTAAATATTAAGGTCATGAAAATAAACATTTTTAATTAAATCGTTTGGAGTAATTTTTTGTACCCGCCTTTGTGGATTCATGGTTGTAAATGTCATTATTTCAATAGACTATACTACTTGTGATAGGGAGATTGGGGTTCAAATCCCGGTTGGATGTACTAAGGTTAGATTTTCCTCAATGGTTTTCCACTGTCAATCCCCACAAATTCACGTACTCTACAACTAAATTCTACCTTACTTATAGCTAATGCTTAGCGTAATTAGTACAGTGGCATGCAACCTGAACGGGTAAAGTGTGTTTCAGTGCTAAAAAATATTATTTTACATGTAGCGACTATACAATTATCTCTATTTCCCAGCATTTTCTTAGAGATTCTCTACATTATAATAAATATATTAAATGTATATTATTATAAAAGTGACAGGCGTGAGTTAATATCGTTGGAGTTTCTTGTTTAATTAAATGTAGCGTGTAATCAGTTCCCAGTTGGTGGTCCAAATCCTTAGAAGTGGATGGTTCAATACACTTTATGGCACATTCATTTGCACAATCTACATAGCTGGTTCCTTCATCCCATACTTTTGGGGGAACTGGAACTGAAAGGTCTTCACAACGTGGAGCCAGCCTCTTCGTAGATAATATGCTTGAATCTTTGAAACTGTGCTAGCTTTTTTTTTTAGATATCCCTGATATTTATGCCATACAGAAATATCTATTATCAGGTAATGTGGTTCTTCCCACATCATAGGTTCATCAACAGGTATAGGTTTTAGTTTCCCAGTTAAGTTCATTCTCAGATGTGTTGTACTGTTAATAAATGACATATGTGGAGCATAGTTTCCATCTTGATCGCTCATATTATAACCAAAATTCAAATCTTATGCACGATTAGTAATGCTAATATACACATTAAAAATGGAATAATACCAGCCAAAATATTTCTGGAGGTAAAATTCATGTTGACTAGTGTTATTTGTACAGAAATAACCAAATGAATCCAAAAACATATCACTAGAACTACTACCAACTGATATGAGTTATTCATTTGGAATTGTCTTTACTTAAGACCACAAAAACCTTCACATTTTTAAACATTTCTAAAAAAAATTAAGTTTGATAAATCTATAATATTTTCTATTATCTTACTAAATATTACATATCTTATAGTATAATCATTTAATAATATACACGTTAATTTTAACACTGAATTGTGATTAAATGACATCAAGAAGGGAACACACTTATAACGGCTGGCATGGCACGGCATGTCACTGTACAGCTCAGTGCAGCTCAGCTTGGCTCGTGGCTAACCCTTGTAGCGGCCGGCACGGGATGGCATGTCACTGTACAGCTCAGTGCAGCTCAGCTGGGATCATATCCAACCAACTTGTAAAGGACGTACAGACCAAAATCAACTGCTCGCGATCTGTTAGCGAGTGGTTCTAGAGCTATTAGGGAAGAGTTCGCGAGCACGACGTCCCCACCAAAATGTTTTGAATAATGATATCATGTCCGTCCTGTTCACCATATAGTTTGAGAGTAGTCCGTCAGCAGTTCGCAACATGTCGGTTTCACCGAGTGAGGAAGATAAACATAGTAAACACTTCCACACTGCAACTGCTGTTTGTCACGTGTTTGCTAATAGTTTCTTTGATGCTACTGCTCATGTAGCGAACTACAGTACGTGAACTCTAGTACGCGATCTCTAGTACGAATAAACTCGTCTGTTGTTCACTAACAGCTCGCTAACAGTTCGTGAACAGTTCGTGAGCTTGTTGTGTACGGGCCTTAACGGCGCCGGACCGGCCAATGTTTGTAAAAACTCATTGCAAGTTTCAATTGCAATAAAGAACTCGCCCGAGAAGGAGTCAGTGTGTTCAGTTTGTGTGTAGGAGGAATAGGGTGAAAAAATGGCATAACCACAGGCTGTGGTTGCCTTAACTGTTTAAGAAGCTTCAAGGCATTAACATTTTTTGACATTTTTTGCTACGTGTTGTCCTTCTTTGTGTGGTCGTGTTTACTTGGATCAGAGACATCACATACTAGAGGAATGAGAACTATATCACATATACTTTAGAAGCTCGTTTGTACTCATTAACACACAAAATAACAAACTTTTTTAAGGCACAGGTACAAACAACCTCACCTCCTCGTGGTCACAGACGTATTGGCCTTTCTAGGTGAAAGAATCTAATTCTCGAGGAAGTATTCAGGCCATTCCGTTCGTGTGCCAGGTGGTTTCGAACTGAGCCGGGTGCTCCTAGCGGGTTGCATTCCTTTGAACTCCAAACAAAGTACTATGGCCAGTGCCATGCCATTCATAGTAGGTTCTCTCCTAATAACGCAATCATAGATAAATCATTTAGGTAGGCAAATTCAAAAATCTAATATTAATTTTAAATACCTTAAACATCATTTTGTTAAATAAACCGTTTCTTTTTTTTTTGCGCAAACTTCCTTGCTTAACCTCAATTTATAACACATAAAAATATTTAGTCTTTGCTGTTTTATCTCGTTAGAATTTATCACGAATTTATATGTGTATTTTTGATACAGAAGATAAAAAATTTAATATAAATAACCATAAAAAATATAATTGGCCTCTTATCTTTCTCATTACCTAAATGCACTTAAGAGAAAATTAAAAAGAGTGTTATGTGACATCAACAAAAAATTGAGCTCAATTATAGCTTCCATTTTTTTCGTGTCTCAAACTTCGTTTCAACTTCGCATTTAAAAAGTTACTTTCGTACAGTCCTAATAAAATATCTCGGTAATTATGGATAACGAATAAATCTATGAAACTGATATTAGACTAAGAAACGAAAGAAAGTTATCGTGGTGCCATAAAATAGACTCGAGTACAGGTCGGAGTCTTGAAGACAAACCACCCGTCAGCCTTTTGGGTGGAAGAACACTTGCCTAGTTCTTCCAAAGTTTGTTGGCGACACTTCCCCCTTAGTCTTCAGGCAATGTTTCCACCTCTTCACAGAATGTCGCCATGGCTGCTTATTAACTTCTTTCAGGGGCAACTTAATGAGGAACCCCTACCTCCCCTGGAGGTAATTATTGCACTGACTTTCTTTCAGACAAGTTTTGCCAAGATGCTCAGCTCAAGTTCTTTGGTAAAAAAGTACAACGGTAAGAAAACTTTTTTTAAATTTAATAGAAACTTTGCACTACAATAAATTAGCTATCTAATGAATAGCTTAGTAAGTCATTCAAAGACAAGTACTTGACTAATTCCTTCCAAGATAAGCTTGTTTTTAAATTCTATTTTCAAAATTTGTATTCTTATTTCCTCCACTGCGTCTTACTACCCTTTCGATATAACAGGTTAAGTTTATTTTAAAAGAGTGATAATATTGTATACCATATTGTGAAAATTAAAACATTACACTAATAATTAAATAATATTGCTCCAGCACGCTCTAATTAATGAATTGTAAGTTAACGAAATCAGATTCAAACTTTGTTTTTAATCCACCTAGGTGGCTACATGGTTTAAGGTGTAGCTCTTGTAATAGACTGGACTGCCGATGACACGGAGATTAGAGTTTGAATCCTGGTTCAGTGTACTGATACTGAGGTTACACTCGTATTGTTAAAACTGTTGTATAAGAATCAGATGGCATGGATGTTGTATAAGAATCAGAT
This sequence comes from Timema genevievae, assembly GCA_902155825.1. Lineage (NCBI taxonomy): Eukaryota > Metazoa > Arthropoda > Insecta > Phasmatodea > Timematidae > Timema > Timema genevievae. Next base: position 113,573 of record CABFWO010000814.1, on the reverse strand, counting down.
GGCATGGATGTTGTATAAGAATCAGATGGCATGGATGTTGTATAAGAATCAAATAGCACACAATATTTGCAGAAGAAGATACAGTGATGAAAAACCCCTTTGAACCAGGATAGCCTAAAATGGAGAGCTTTAACATACCAATAGTAAGAGTGATGACCTAATTATGATGATTATGATACATAATGATCTCACATTACCGGGTCACAGGCCAACCAACATGGTCTAAATATCAATCACTGGTGAATTGGGTTGATTTTCTTTCACTGCCTGATAAATAAACGGTTTGGTGTGTATGTTTTGGGATTTTCATACCCGTGGGTCAAAACACAAACACACACACACTCTCTCTCTCTCTATCTATATATATATGTATATATCAAGACCTTGGTTTAAAAATAATATCTATGTAATTATTAATTAAAGAGAGCACGGAAAAAAAAGAATTAAAAAAATACAGATTTGGGGAAATTTCTGCTGGGTAGTATGTGGAGGAATGTTTGGCTACACCATAGTTAACATGTACTAAACAAATGAACAACTTTACCTGTGAAAAGAAAGCTGCTCCAGTTCACACATCTATACATACCTCGGCCAGGGTTGAGCGGTAGAGCACGAGAAAACATACTACACCCTCCCAAAATGAACATATCTTAACTATTCTAGAAGAATAACTAGGCTTACTTAGAGGGTACTAGTATGTACAGGCACTTGCAAAAACAAGAAACATGATGATTTGTAAATAAGTCAATAAAGACAAAAAAATATATAACGTACTTATGTATCCGTACCTTTGGGTTTTTATCCAGGTACTCTAACCACTATGTCAAAGAGGTGGTCATGAAATTGACTAAATATAATAACAATTACTTTGTATTTCTTATCTTTTGGATTGCGCATTGGTGGTCTTTCTAAGTTTCACTGACTATAGGAATGGACCTATCCTAAGACAGAACACATAATAATAATAATAATAATAATAATGATAATAATAATAATATGTTGGACTTTGATCCGTTCCTCCTTTGGAAACAGCATTTATGATACCTGCTACAGTTCTTACAAACAGTTTCAATGCACTTGCAATATATTCAGGTCCTAATGTAGAAATAAAACATTTTAATAAGTTAATAACTACAAATTAATAATAAATATTCATGTTGGACTAATAAATTGATTTTATTTTGGTTAAGTGATATTATTGTATTTAAGTTGCAAAATAGTTAGAGAAAAGGGGGTCTAGTAATAGATAATTTTTTAGGAGTGAAAATATGAAATTAATGTTAAACTAAAAAAGCATAATGGAAATAACTTTAAGATATTAGACCCACTCTAAGTGTAACCTGCCGTCATCTTTAATTCTGCTTATTTCAAACCTGACGCCTTAAACCATGTGAACTTTGGTGCAGGTAAAGCGACCATTTCATAGAGAGATTCTGGTAAAAATGTTAACAGTTAAAAGTATTCTTTCAAAACAGAACATCTTTTGTATTTATTAAATTTAGTTAGGTCTTAAATTTGTATTTTGATAATTATTGGAATATCATAATGAGAAATATACATACCAATACATTAATATACTCTCATGAAGATAATTTGTCTAATACAACCATATTCAAATCGGCAGTAGAATCCAGGGAACGGTATTATCTACAAAACAAAAAGCTTCTCCATCATATAACTTTGTAGGCTACTGTAATATACAATCAACCATATGTCCTGGCCATTTTATTTCAATAACCAATTTATTGTAAAAATGATTTGCTTACATACCAATGGCTACGTACCAAGATATTGTCATTTAAAATATTTGATTTGTTACACTTAAGATGGTACATAACTGAATAAACAGACAGTACTAGTATATTTTAATCTGTTTTATTATGTATAGTTTACCTTTTAATATACATGCGTGATCGACAACCCAAATTTAAAATATTTTAACTAAGGTACATATTACATACATTTATATATTAATATTGTTCAAGTTTTGACTAGAAGAATATATAAAGAGAGAACCATTTTAAGTTATATAAAACAAAGCTATTTGTGTTGTTACCCTATCTAAATGTGTATGAAAAATATCAAAAGAACTATAGTATAATTCACAATTCTAAACAATATTTTAGTCTAGAAATAATCTCATCACTTTCGTCTAAGATATTTTCCACACAGAAAAGAAAATTGCTTATAAAAATTGTCATTACTTTTAGCTCTCATATCTACTCGTTTCTTGAAATAAGAAATACAATTTCCTTCTCGGAGACAATTTTTAGGAACATAGAGACTTTTTATTTTACATTTGTTATTTCATCTCATCTGCTCAGCGAAATTGCAATTTGAATGTCGACTCTTTTGAATATATCATTTCGAATGAAAGAAAACCTGTAATATTTTCAACAAACATAAGACACCATTAAAACTTTTTTGTTATTAACGGTGGCATGCTAAGGGAGACATCGATATACTTAGAGTTAGTGCGAAGGGATACAAAACCTTATTTTAAATATATAAACTTGATAAATTATTAAACTTTAGGTAACTCCTTCTGAGAGCTGAAGGAGGAGGCAAAGGACAGGGAACAAACTGGTTGTATAAATAAGCTTGCTTTAAAGATTGTAGATCAATAATTTTAATATTTTTGTTTGTTTCAATAGTAAAAATATCTAATATTCTTAGCTATTGTAATTGAAAGATTTGTACTCCTAATGTTTTATCGCATAATATTTCTTTATTGTAGGTCTGTGCGTTGGTAAAATTATTTATGTGTTAAATTTGAACAAATGAAGAGTGGAAATCATTAGTTATTTCTAATTTATATCAGCTCCTCGGATAGAGGGAGAGAAGTATTGTTGTCTTAAAAAAAATTGATCTAGAGATATTGATAAATATTGACGTTTCATGATCAACTGAAATTGAAAAGTGGTTTTTGCTATGACGTCTTTTTGTCTGTTTGTTTGTACATATCTTTGCCTGGAGCCGAAACAATTTTATTATCAAGCTAAAACTTGTTATCTATGGTTTTCGTAAGTTTCCCTAAAAGAGATTTTGGTATTAGGCATTCAACTATTAAATTAAGGGTAGTTTAATGAGGGGTAAAAGATTTCAATAGATTTTCTCAAAATTGGCTTTAACGATTTTGATTATATTTCGTATCTAGGCATTGCTTAACATTGACTATATGCCAGTTCTCGTTTTTCCATGAAAATTTCTTATAGGGTATTTTAGAGAAACGTAAATTTTCAATTTGAGACATAGCTCCGCAATTATTTAAGATACAAAATAACTTGTCATTGTAATTTTTTTAGCTCCAAATCCTATCAGGTCACACGCACATTATGTACCTTAAATAGTTAGAGATGGTAAAGGTTGAGTTTGGAGGAAGTGTGCCCACATTTGCGTGGAGAAATAGTGGTAAACAATTAAGGGAAAACCACCCTTAGTGCACTTAATTGGGATAAAAGACTGATCTTCTTGTCATCGGACACTTATTTTAACCCTTAACATTTTGGTATAGCGAAATGCATTATAAATCATAAACACTCCTTTTAGTCCATTCCCCCCCCCCCCCCCCCCCNCCCCCCCCCCCCCCACTATCCCTGCTACAAATACATCACATGCTCTCATTCCCACGTTTAATCAATTATTCATGGAATTAGTTATCAAACTCACAATATTATTGGCAGTGAAGCACGATTCATGGCCTACTTAAGCTGTTTCCAGGCTCAAATCTGCACAATATTATTGGCAGTGAAGCACGATTCATGGCCTACTTAAGCTGTTTCCAGGCTCAGAGCTTCACAATATTATTGGCAGTGAAGCACGATGCATGGCCTACTTGAGCTGTTTCCCGGCTCAAAGCTGCACAATATTATTGGCAGTGAAGCACGATGCTATGGCCTACTTAAGCTGTTTCCCGGCTCAAAGCTGCACAATATTATTGGCAGTGAAGCACGATGCATGGCCTACTTAAGCTGTTTCTCGGTTCAGAGCTGCTACTTTCAATTTAATTAGTGTACAGTACAGACCATTAGCCCTGAGAGATATCATTATAGCTTTGACATATTACACTATGGCCATATCTTATAATTCATGCCATAGTGGAACAAAACAGGGTAAGCTTACTATATTTACAGGGTAAAAAGATAGGTAAGCATCACTTTCAGTCAGAATATATAATCTGAGTGAGATATGCTCAAAATTTAAACAATAATTTTCCAGGTTTTACATGAATCATTTAATGATAAACATCCAAATCTGTTGGATTTAAAAATAATAATTTGGCAAGAGAAATAAATGGTACGGTAAGCCACACATATTTTCTCTCTATTTTATTTTATAATATAGACATTTACTTTTAAAAAATCTTAAGATTTGTGGAAATAAATCATATATATTTTTTAGAAAGACTAAACAAAAAAGCACAAATGAAACTATATATAGTGTTACAGAAACATAAAAAAGAACAAAACCTCTGACCACATAATAGCATAACACTCAATTACATATTTCAACAAAAATACAAACATATTTTATATTAAATTAATTGATAGTGTAAACTATCCTTTTTTATATAAATCATTTCTCATTGTTGATTCCGGATTCCCAAAAATAAAGATAGTCATGTCAGACATGTATGTTTATAATGAGGAAGTTTAAATATCTTAAAAATTAGAAGATATATTCAAGGGGAAATATTTATTCAAGTTACGATCCATTGAGAAATTGAACACTCCAGCTACCTCCTGGATATATTTGTCATTCTACTTACAAAGATACGTTGTGAACCAAGTGTACAAAGCAATGTAGGACCACTTGTGTATACAGTTCCACCAGGTGCTCAACCAGGGCCCGGTACCAGGGGCGAAGCGTGGGGCCCCCTATATTAATTGTAATACTCGATTTCAGTGGCGATGAAACCATAGTTTTCTATGGGGCACCTAGCATAAAAAAGAAGGTTTTTTGAGATGCCTGGGGACCGCTCTCCGTCAAATGTCTAGAAAGTGCTTACAGTGGCCTTTATAAGGAAATGTGAAAATAACACTCTTCTTTAAGCTGTTTGTAGTGGTCCATCTTCATAAACATTTGAAATGTAAATGACCCCAAAAGATATTTAGAATTGTCTTTACCTAGAGTTAGATGTATTTTACAAAAGCTATTTTAAGGGGCCTTTCCTCGGCAAATTTTTTGGAAGTTGGGTAATTCAATAATCAATTTGAAGTGACCTCACCTGAAAAATCTTTGAGAACTAAATGTGTCGTGAAGCTCTTTAGAGTGAACATCTGCTGGGAAATTTTGAAAATTGAATGCTCTTAGAAGGTATTTTGAATAAACTTTCCCAAACAATTTTTATGATTGGATGCTTCTAGAATCTATTTAGAATAGTCTTCTCCCCACAACTTTGTTAAAATTCAATGCCTCTAGAAGTTATTTAGTGTTTGGTACAAAGCCATATTAGGGAATAGCAGAGGGGAGTGAGATAAATCTAAAGGTGGACAAGTTTATTCCAGGGGTGGGAGGAGTTTATTCCAGTCAGAGGGATATAAGTTCTTTCCAGAAGGGAATGGCCCCCCGTTCCTGTTAGTTCACCACTTCTTTACTATTATTTGTACATTTTTTAAAACTTTTGTTGTAGCTTTCACAAAATAAAAACCAATGTACGAAAATTAAGAAATAATAAGCGATATAATTGAAAGCGGAAATGTTACGCATATGATGAAGTATTTAAATTAAACTTGATATAATGTCCGATTCTCTTTGTGTGCCGATTTTAGTCTCAGTACAAAAATAATATACTCCATAAAATTTTCAAACGTTTCGTAACGAAATACCAGATTAGACCAAATTAATGGTGTGAAGGCTAATAAACTTCTCTGGAAGTAAACCCAGCCGGTAGGCTGGGCATGCACTGTTCTTATTACAGGCATCTTATCTTATTATTTTGTATTTTTTTAATTTTCTACATTTTTTAACACCTGTAGATTTGGATCTCAATCCCAAGCCTCTAGAAGTTCCATTTCCAGTACCATGGCACCAATCCTCCTCCCTCCCTCTCGTTTCTGACCAGTGTGTATTGTAAGGTTACTATTTTTGTCTGGGTACCTGGAAGCCAACCCTACTACAGCACTACCATGGCACCGTAGGGACTTACATGATTGGGATGGACCCCTAGCGGTAGGGGTTGGAATAGATGGTTCATGGGGAGTGAGACTTGCGAGTTAGTCAAATAAGATATATTTATTAATCTATTCAGGTGACTAAGCTACTACAAAAGTAACCGGGTAGATCTCCCGTGACGAGGGAGCAGGCGCAATAGTGGGACTCGCAAACCTTCCTCTAGACCAGTGATCGACCCTCCGGCGGGGTGAACCAACAGATCACATTGTATTCCATCTTTAGTCAGTCGTTGCTAGATACCAACCCACATGCACCCAGCATGGCTCCAAACACTCAACAACAGTCTTATTCTATCATCTAAGCTTTCTGATCTCGATATTTCACCAGCCAGGAGGGTCCATCGGTCGCACCATGCTCGTTCGTCAACAGGATGCAAGCTGTATGAGATATATGCTATTCTCAACAGGATGGTAACCCAACACTCTTGACTTCCAAGGAAATGTACAAGCATGGGTTAACCTCTTGCCTGAATAAACCTTAAAATAATTATGCTCTTACAGTACACAATTTAACAAAAAAAACATTTAAATACAATTTTCGTGTAATTTCCTTACTTGTGTACACTAGTGTTACACTCCAATATTAACTGTTAGTTTTTATTGTGTGGCACCTCTAATATAAAAAGGTATATTTTGATAATTAAAACTTTTTAATAAATTAAAAAAATATAATCTTATTAGGTACCGTTTCTGTGTTTCATTATTTCAATCAAAGGGATATTTGAGATGATATGGAATGTTCTATGTTGAAAAGCAAGAATTCGAGAGGAGACAGAAATGTACTACACAACAATTGAATGCATCAAATACCCAAATTCCATTTGATCTTTGATGTCTGTAGACGCTTTGAATGTGCTTTTGTGCAGATCAAGCTATGAATTTCATATGTAGGGCTACATTCTTATTTTCATGCATGAAGAGCTGAAAATCTAACTATATTAAATAACAAAACAAACAAGTGTATTATAATAAAAATTAAACTATATGATACTAATTTAAAATAGATTTTTGTTTTGGTATTTATTAATAATTAAAGCTAGAAAGAAAGTTTGCAAAATCTATTGTATTATGTGTTGTCGCTTAGGTTCTCTTATAAACTCTAAACAGGTAATAATTATCTTACAATTTATCGTAACAAAACAATATTACAAGTTATTTGGCTACCTTTATCAAATATGGAAACAGTTTTTTTCAAGAGACAATATTTGGTGCAATTCTTTTAACGGTAAAAATTGTTTATTTTGTAAAAATGAACTATAATAAAATATAAGAGATAAATATTTCGCAAGCTAGCTTTGAAATAGTTTTAAATTGTTATTTTTTAATTTTATTTTTTAATATTTTTATAAGCGGTATTTGGTTATAAAATAAACTTTTCGGGGGACCTACTCTAACATTTTCATTGATATAAAAACAAATTCATAATTTTTACTAATTATTTAGCATTAAATCACTAAAACATCAATAAATATGGTATAGTTGTATAAAACCATAAACGTAAGAAATAGTCCCCCAAAGATATGAGATATAATCAGGAAGTCGAAACAAAGTAATTATTTGTTCCGGTTCCTGTTCTGGTTCTCCAAACCAAATTTTAAAGGTCCCAGTTCCTAAAAATTTATATTTACAATTTTAAGTACCATTAAAATATCTGTAAACATAATATAACATTAGAATATAATTTACTAGAAAATACAAATTATTTATTTAAACAATACAAATAATTTGGAAGCTTGATAAATGCACAGTTTATTTATAATTTAGGTCCATTTGCGCATAAGATCATTTCATTTTGTTTTTGTTTCCCAGAACTTTAAAAAATAAAAAAAAGACTGCATTTATGTTCAAGTGGTCAAAGTTCCGAACTACAGATACGGAAGTCCTGGATTTTATTCCTAGCACCTCCAGATTTTCTGTGACACAGTGGGTCTGGAACGGGTTAAACTCAACCTCTTGATTACAAATGAGGAGCTACTTTAATTAACACAGTAGCAGCTCTGGTCTAGAAAACTGATATTAGCAACCAGAGGGGTCATTATACTGACCATAAGAATCCCTCTATTAAAAAAAAGCTGGCACGCGGTGGACTCTCGGTCGATATGGCTCTATGGTGGGCTGACGCCATTGATATTTTCTTTTATGAACTTTGAAGATAATGCAATTATTTCAAACTAATATATAAAAAATCTTGGTTTTATTTGTATTTTTAATTGAAAAAAGTAAATAGATTAAATTATATAAAGCTGGTTTGATGTCGCTAGCAAAAAGAAATGGTGTATACCTACATGATTTTTTTAAAAAGTATTTGTCTAAAACATTTAAAACAGCAATAATGTGTCTGTCAACTATTTTAAACTATAAAAACCTTAATAATTTAGGCTTTATCAATCGGTTACTAAAATAATGTAACTGCAATATTCTCTATTTCAATTCAAACATTTTTAATTTAAAAGGTTTTTTACTGTCTTGATGTCCTTAATTTGTAGACGCACCAAAATAACAAATGAGTTTGCAGGGTTACAATCTATAATATTTATGTAAATTATCTTATTGACCATCTTAATAATATCCTTGTCGTATCACTCACTCTCTCCCTGTCATTTAAAAGAAATTCTGCAATGGCTAGTATTTATTTCGCTCCATCTATAAATTTACTTCAAATAAACTACTAACAAAACCATAAAATACACAATGAACAAAAACTTTGGACGACTTCTTACTTGATATTTGAAGGATGAGTGAAGATATTAACAATTTCTTATTCCCTCACTCCCACACTATGCCTCCAAGCAAACTGGCCATTCAACAACCAATTAAATTGTTTAACTTTTAGGAATAATACTTCTAAATGTCTTCTTAATTGGCTTAAACTTATTTTAAGTTACAACTGGGCAAGTTCTTAGCCTAAAGAGTAAAATGAAAAAACCCATCACAATGTGACAATAATCGTTCTTCAAGAATCTGAACTCATTAATACTCATTGATACTTTTATGATCCCCTTAAAATATAAATATATTCCACTATCACAAAAATTCCTGAGAAAAAGAAGTGTTTTTTTTTTCAAAATACAATAAAATTTTAAAAAGAATGACATAATATGCAATTATAAATTATTTATTTTAATATGTTAGAACCATTACTAACCTAAATACATATTGATTCCGGTTCTTAAGAAATTTAACTTTCTGGGTAGGCCTACTCCTCTGGTTTTGGTTCCTCAAAAATATTTGTTAATCTCGGCTATCAGTTCCGGTTCCAGTTTATAGTACGAAATATTGTTAAACAAGAGAGTACACATCCGTTACTGTTTCCAACCTGTGGTCTAGGCCAGTTTTTTTATTCAAGTCATATATTTTTCACAACCGGCTTTCTAAGCCTTTCGTAGCTTCATTTACATTATAATAATTTAACTTCATACTAATACAAACACAACATCCAGTCACCGGGCGTTAATTTATCATTGTGAAAGTGTAAACCCACATTTCACTAATAAAACATTTTTCGGGCATGCTGGGAATAGAACCTGGGACCCTTTTCTCAGTAGGCAGATATGCTACCAACTTAACTAAGTCATACAGACAGTACAAATGATTCCCCTAAATAAAAAATATATAATTGTTAAAAATCCTTGAGAAAAACTCTCTGCGCCCCTCGCCAGATGCTCTATTTGTTCTCCTATCAATACCTTACCTCGCGGGCACTTCAAGATAGAGATCTCGAGAACAAACTAGTCTCATACAAAGTTTAATTGACAGGGAGTGTACTTGATTGTTTGATTACATGCGTCAACGAGCCCATCACTACCCGGTTGGAAGAGGGTGGTGGATATCTACCCCTGGAGAAGGAGGGGGGGAAGACACAAGGCCCTTACAACAACAACAACAACAACAACAGTGAGAGCACTAAAGGTGCAAACAACAAGATGAGTTATGTTCCCCACGTCTATTATCATGAAACCCGCGTGTATGAGCACATTCCGAGTTCATGCAAGAACAGAATAACAATAAGTTTTAAAAGTGATTGCTGTCATAGTTTGGGTTGATAAGATTACTACCCCGAGTGGGAGTCAAACAGTCTAAGGCATTAGACTCACATTGCACCTGACTATCCCTGTCGAGGAGTTTGGGCTTTGAACCCCGGCCATGGGAACTGAAAAGTATTTTACATAATATGTACCCTTCTCATACCCTGAAAAGTGGCATACTTATCTTGGTTAGTTCCAATATGGCTCTTAAGTTAGGATAATAGTGTAGTAGTTAAATTATTATTATTATTATTATTATTAGCACCGCGTCTTACTACCCATTCGGGTTATACGCACTTACGCTAATGTGTAATGTTAGGGTGATTGTGAGATGAAATGGAGGACCTACAGTTTAACGTGGGATCCGAACCACGGTGGAGGCCTGGCATTCCTCACATTCATAATTTGTGATTAATACACGTCTTGTCAGAGGTGAAGGAAGGGTTTGGAAATCGGATAAATCTGTGCCAGGACCGAGGATTGAGCCCCGGACCTTCAGCACAGAAGTCTGACACCTAACCCCTAGACCACCAGGTCACCCTGTAGTAGTTAAAGATAAGATTAATACCTTCCAAGTGTACAACCTGATTACGGTGAAAACTCACATTTCTACCTTGTTTGTTTCTACCATGGCCCTGTCCTATAAGCTGCACCATGGTGGAAACAAGCACGGTAAGTAGGGTACATTTGATGGCTTCTGTAATTCTCTTATTCCCTTCCACACTAATAAGGCTGCATTTATTTTAAGTATCGCTCCTTAACAAACAACCGAACAAGCCTTGTGTTAAAATGCAGTACATAGATACTTTTTTGTTATTTTCAAAAGCCCATTCATCCATTTACCCTTGGTAACCAAAACAAAGTTATTTATGATTTGATTTGAATTAAACAAACTCCACACAACTGGATGATGAGGGCTATGTCAAGCTCATCTATACTGGAGAGGATGGGGTTCGAGCTCCGACTGCATGTACTGAGGCTGAGTAGCACCCGAACTTATAGATAAACTACTAGATTTCGTCTGATACCGTCAAATACTCTTAGTTTTGGTGACAATGTTGGCAATACTTTAGGCCCATAATGTTTATGTGTGATGACAAGGGTCTGGATTATGTTGATATGTCGTCTTTTTTGTTTTGGCATATCACAGATATAAGTACCGTACATAAATTATGTTTCTAATCTCCTGGTTGTGGACATCCGTTTTTATAGGTAATTTTTTGGTAATTTTGGATTGTGTGTCATATTTTATTGGTTTGCGTCATTATTGATTCATTATTATCGAATAAGTATATAATTAACCTGAAGTTTTTCACCGCACAGTTCTTGAAATGAGAAGAAAATGCAATCTTCAAATACATTTGTACACTATCTACATTGGTGGTTGAAAAATCCACATTCAGATGAAACAGTGCAAATAAGTTTGAAAGGGTTGTGTTTATATTTGTCGAAGGACATAGTTTAGATGGTTAAATACTTTTCATTGCAAGTTTATGTTTGTTTCCATTTGTAAATTGAGTGTTTGGTATAGTCGTGTGCATTCATTACCAAATTTTGGGTTTTAAAAAAAATTGAAGCAAGCTTTTAGAAACGTTAAGTGTCATTTTGGACAGTGTTTATGTCTTAAAAATCTGAGCAATGATAGTGACTTTGTTTAATATGTAATTAGGTTTAGTTATAATTATAGTATCAACTTTTGGAGCAAATTTAACACAAACAATATAATCTAAGGAGTAGGGATGAGGAAGCTGGTTTTATAAAGGATGGATTTTTATCACTTTATAAGTTTGTATAGAGGACAGTAAAACAACCCAAGCCAGTGGACGAGTCGACTAAATGTTCTAATTTTCCGGTGTGTTGAGGCTTGGGTTCAAATAATGGTTTGGTATATTGAGTGTGATTTCAATTAAATAGTTTTCCACTCTCTATTCATACCAATTTGGTTATATTTCCTCTACGTTTGCCCTCCTCATTCTTAACTTTTTATCGTAATTAAGGATATCCCGGATGAGTTATGAGCTGCAGGGCTACATCTATATATATATATATATGTATGTATATATATGTATATATAACGTTATATATAACGTTATATATACATACATATATATATAACGTTATATATACATACATATATATAAAACGTGTATTTCTCTTTTTAAGGGATGCATATTTATTATTAAATGTATTTGTTGAATTTATTTTGTTTTTTATTCAAATATCAAAACAATCTTTAGTCCATTCAATCTCTGATTACAACTGTAAGGAGCACTTTCCCTACGAGCGGGTAGTAATCAAATATAATGCCATCAGGATAGAGAGACAATATTCCAATACTGTATTTTGTTAGGGGGGTATATTTTTATTCGGGGTTATATCATTGTTCATTTTAATAATAGGATATACCTATTGATTATTAGTTTAACTATCCCTTGTTATGAGTTTAAACAACTTGGACTCGAGATCAGATATCACACGTGATGCTGATTCTCCTTATAGGAGGATGACTAAAATGTTTGGATCATGTAAGATACTAGATTGTGACCGGCCGGTTAAGGTTCTGTGTTATGATAAAATATGTATTCTTATGACGGACTAACGCCCGGACAGCTAGGCGAGTACCAAGCTAGTGACGAGATCTACGTTTGACAAAAGTTATACAACGATGTCTTAGCTTCTAGAACATTCCTTGAGTAAAGAGATCCAGACGTCCTTTGTGTCGCTTCCCTCCTAGTTTTCAGAGAAGATTTAGCCTGGGTGGCCAAAAGAGAGAGGAGGGAGGATGTTGCACTACGTTGACAATGAATGCTAGAGATAGTAATAAATAGTAGTGAATTTTGAATACTATCAAGTTGTATCAGATATTATTATATCTATAAATTAATCAAAAAGGAATTTATAAAGTATAATCACTACACAATATAAATCATTTCATAAGCTATTAATATTGTGCCGGGTTAATCGCTTTTAGTCCTCACATATAAACATACTTTATTCTTACAAACACTGAAATGTAACAAACATTATCAACTCGTTGTGATACTGCTTTTGACCTACCAGCCGACCAGTTTCACTCTCCTTTTAATCTACCAGCCGACCAGTTTCACTCTCCTTTTGACCTACCAGCCGACAAGTTTCGCTCTCCTTTTGACCTACCAGCTAACAAGTTTCGCTCTCCTTTTGATCTACTAGCCGACAAGTTTCACTCTCCTGGTTGAGAGATGTCCATCTCCGACTAACAAACCGTTCCTTTTGATCAGCCCAATTTCAAAAATATGATCTCCATCAATTTTGAACAAATGAGGCACGTGCATAGGCTAATTCGTCAGTCGATGCCTAAATCGTCGTTCTAGATGGCTCCAGTACTCTATTGGCTTCCCGCTCCTACGTCCATTTCTCATTCTTGTGCTAGTTTTGATTTATATATATATGTATATATAGGTGCAAACAAGTTATATTTTGTATTCTATTGCTCACTTCGCGATCTACTAGGACGTTTAGCGCCTAGTCTACTTCTACAAGATGGTGGGTCCCGCTCTTACCCCTTCACGACGAAGATAGGACATCGGAGAAGATAAAATGTAATGTCTATTTAGTGGTATCTGTTGCTTAACTCATGCTAAGTCATGTGAAATGACTAGTTAAAATTAACCATGTCTTAATCTTGCTAGCTCGTGATGCCGGATGGGATCTTTAACTAATTACCAGTAATGCCTATTTGTTCAAAGTTGAATGGTCTTTAGTCTATAATGATGAATACAGTACTTAAAGTCGCCTAACGACCAATAATAATATTTACCTGGAGAGATGTTTGATGCTATTAATTACAATGCTGAATAAGTATTGTTAATTTTCACTATTCTAAAATCACCAGACTTGTAGACATGAGATAGTGGTATTTTCTTAGGGACTTAATTCGTTCATTGGCTTCATATAAGCTTTAGTTTATGTTGTTGACACCTACCTTGCCCGGCGTGACACTAGTGGGAATCTGCCAGGTGGGGATCGTGACTCGATCTATATATTGTGAGTGCCCGGCACCCTTCAGATGCTGTTAGAGCTTGTGGCTACAGCCATTGTTTATTCCTAAATTTCTGATTGCCAAACCCTTCCTTCACCTCTGACAAGACGTGTATTAATCACAACTTGTGAATGTGAGGAATGCCAGGCCTCCACCGTGGTTCGGATTCCACGTTAAACTGTAGGTCCTCCATTTCGTCTCACAATCACCCTACCATTACACATTAGCGTAAGTGCGTATAACCCGAACGGGTAGTAAGACGTGGTGCTAATAATAATAATAATAATAATAATAATATTCCTAAATTAGATTTCCTTTTGGGTGTTTAGTTTGAGTTGGTAGTAGTAGCTGAAATAGGCTTTCCTGATTATAATCAGGCCTAATGTTTTCTCATTTATGTGCCTAGAATCCTCCTGGTCAGGTCTTTAACTATCCACGCTAAGCTCCTGCCTGGTTGGGTAGTACTTAGTCTTCGTAAGTTAGGACTCTAATAGAGTTTATCAAGTTATATATGTAACTTTCATGGTTGCTAACATAGCTCTTAAAAATTGAGCTTAGTTTATCATATCTGCATTAGTATTATTATAAAACTTCGGGTCTCATTAAAGATACATTTTTCTAGCTGTGCATCCAATGAAGGTCAGAACTTCTAAATTTGTAACTCTTCTAGTGGGCCGCTCTTTCTATTTCATAAAAAAAACTTTATCTATTTATACAGTTTGAGATGCCTTTTGTTAGAAAGCTGAGTTCCTCTTTAAGGAGTTACTGGCATTAAAGGGGTTAGCAGTGTTGTTTTGTAGTGTGATCTTGTACACCACGTAACGTTAAATTCTGTATTGTGTGATGTGTATAATGTCATAATGCCGGACATAACTTATTGGGTGACTTATTATTTAACCTCAAGAGGGAATATACCTACTTTAACTAAGCATGATGTAAGTGAACCACCCTTTTTGTGTATATCAACATATTATGTATCATTATCTTGTGTTTATAAAATCACCATATTCATTTGAAATACTTTCTTACTATGTAAACTTCTTCCCTCTTGCCAACTAATCCCCAAACTCACTAAAGCTATCATAGGGTCCTATGCTTGTGGTACCTAACGGTGCAAAATAGGTGGATCAAATCCTATATTTCTCGAATCCTAGTATTACATTTTCTTTTAAAATTCTTATACAAATTCAAATCCTTGATTCTTTAAAAATGTAAGAGTTAAAGTGAATTTTTTTTAAACGAATTTAAAAAGAAAGTGGTTCAAAGCTTGGTGCTACTGAAAATGCTTATTTATTTGTCTATTACGTCTTAAATAATAAGGAAAAACTTTATATATTAAATTAATAATATCAATTTTGATTACTTTCCCAACAAAATAAGTCTACATCATTCTTTTTACTAATTGTTTGAAATAATTGTTGTATCAAGTCAAGATCTTCATCATTTTATTTGAGATGAATTTGTGAGATTTCTACGAGTTTGGAATCCCTAAATTGATCATGAATAGAACGTGTTTGAAGATTTTCACATTGTAGCCCAAGAAGTACGCAAATAGTTTTAGTCAACCCACCCTTCTAGTGTCAGACATGGCCTTTCCTACGTACATTGGAGTGTCGCTTCATTCTGTTTGCTATGCTGCAGATGTTAGAGGTATGCATGGACAGGTGTGATGAAGGGAGAAGAGGGTTGTCAGGTATGAGATAAGGGTAGAGGGAAAGAGAGGGGGAGATAATTATATAAGTACTTGCATGATGTTATCCCAAGAATTCAGAAACAAGGCTGAGCTCCCAGCTATTCCAGATTTATGCGAGTGGTGAAATTTTGCGGAGAAATCAGGTCTCTACTGTAGAGATGATTCCTCTTATGATGTGCTCCTTTCCCCACCAGCCATGCTCGGTCAAGTGGAACCACAGCGAAGATCGGACAAATAAACATTATGAGAGTGACCGGAGGGATTTTCACTCGGGATCCTACCAAAATTAACACCACGGGTAAAAGTGTATTAAAGTAAAAGATAGTTTCATGTAAACTTGGTTTACCCCGAAAGGTTGCAAGCTTGTAAGATAGAGACATAGTGTAATCAGTCAATGTAAGGCAGGAGGGAAACTCCCTAAGCCGAATAAAGGTAGACTACTATTAATTTAGAATTAAAAAACAAACAAATGTTTGTGAAAATACCTAATTATATGAATGCGTCTATTATTAATAACAGCAATAGATTTATTCTAAAAGGTAAAATTAATCTTAAACATTGTTAGTTTGGGCTTAATCTTAACATTTTGGATAAAATTAGAGATCTAAACTTGATTTTAAAACTCTATATAATAGGGTCTACTTTTTTTTAAAAAAAAGTTTACTTTAAATTATTATTATTAGCACCACGTCTTACTACCCGTTCGGGTTATACGCACTTACGCTAATGTGTAATGGTAGGGTGATTGTGAGATGAAATGGAGGACCTACAGTTTAACGTGGAATCCGAACCACGGTGGAGGCCTGGCATTCCTCACATTCACAAGTTGTGATTAATACACATCTTGTCAGAGGTGAAGGAAGGGTTTGGCAATCAGATAAATCTGTGCCGGGACCGAGGATTGAACCCTAGACTCCCAGCACAGAAGTCTTACCCCTAGACCACCAGGTCACCCTCCACTTTAAAGGTTTCTTGAAATACATATTAACCTTAAACAAAATTATATTAGTAGCTTATAGGCTTTACAGCTATTTAAGTAATTTGTATCAAAGAATTATCTTATTTTAAATGTGGACCAAATGTGGACCCATAAATTCTTAAAGCTTCACCAATCTAACATCTTAGCTTAATTGTTAGCGTGTCTGTCTATTTAACTAATGGTGCCGGGTTCGATTCCTGTCACAGCCGAAAAATGTATCATTGGTGAAATGTGTGCTTACCCTTTCACAGTGCTGAATTAACGACCGGGGACTGGATGTTGTGTGTCCTAGTCTTAAGTTATTTTATAAGGCATATGAAGTTACGACAGGCATGGCAAGCCGGTAGGTGAAAATATTTGTCATGAATAATAAACCAACCCAGGCCACAAGCTGGAAACAGTTGATACTGATGATGATGTTTATATGTGTGTGAGAGTATGGTATTTAAACCCTTTAAGCTAAAACTATTTTTTTTATAATATATATATTACAGCCCTACTCCATTGCCATCACAATAAATTCAATCTCGCAGGTAATATTTAATTAACAGGCCAATAGACATATCTTCCTATATAGATAATATTTTGCTTTCAGCCACTTGTTCATCGTACAATAATCGCAAAATCACCTCTACTCACCTCATCATTTTGGAAAAATCACAGAACAGAAAGTGTTACTATCATAATATTTTACATTTAAGTGGATTAGGTAAGTAGATCTTTAGGGAAAATAAAGTCAAAAAATACAACATAATTGCATGTAACAGTTTGAAAACACAAGTAGGAATTGTTCAGCAAAATATTATAAATCTTCACCATTATTTTACTAATGACAGGTCCAACTGCACAATTGAATGTAGATAGATCCATAATCCCTTCCCATTTTGTGTTTGGAAAACATTACATGGGAAATTATAAAATAAAAATAGTTTTAACTCTAATAATAATAGTTAATGAAACAACATACATATCTGTATTGCATCACAACTTTACTTAACATAATGCAAAAATCAAACACAGTTTTTTACTACAACATTTACACAATGTTAAAACAAATGGTCAAATCAAAATTTAGAGAAAACCAACACTGGAATAAAACTGTTGACTAAGAAAGACAACCTCTGTAAAGCCATTTCATCGAAAGGGAGAAAAGGGCCATAAAATATGTCAGATAAATTTTTGGTCAAATCATCTGTTGAAATTTTGCCCAATATGTTCGGTGCTGGCAAGAGTGAATGGTGTCGGAAGAATAAAGGAGGAATGCGAAGCGCTGAAGACAAACACGAGAAGAAGAAGAAGAACAACTTTCTGTGTCCCTTGGAAGCACATTTCCTTGACAAGGGCGAAAACAAAAGAAGAGCAAATGTTAGGGGGGGGNGGGGTGACGGGTTTCCAAGAGTAAAAAAAAAAGTGTATAAAGAGGGTGAGGAGAGGTAGGAAGAAAGAGTATAATAGGATTTAAAGGGAGTGGGGGTAGTGATTCATCTCCCTTATTAAAGGCAGTTAGAGACACCGAGGGAAAGTGGCTAAGAGAGAAAGTAAAATCTAAAAGAGAAAGGAAATAATCTCCTCGCGTGATTTGACTGACTAAAGAAAATTTATCCCGGGTGTACTAGCACCAGCTAAATAGAATTAAAACTCATTACGAATTTCCCAGGGGGTTAAGTTTCCTATACCGCAAATAGTACAACCGCGAGAAGAGGAATTTCACCTCCCTCTCCTCCTGTGTATTTGGTAGGAGTGCAGGAGCATGTCTGCCAACTTTCAACTTGTAAATTAGTTTACAGTACTTCACCTCAAGTTTGATCTAACAAGTTATGTGTGGTGGGGAGTCGAGCTGTCTTAAGACTCATCAAGTTGTGGTAAAAAACTGTTGATAACGGGATGAACGCGTGTCAGAGCCGGGTTAACATCAGTCAAGAGAAGATAGAAAAAAAACAGTTTCAAGGCGGTTTATTTCTTATTCTCACATTCTACACATTTATATTTAAAGTTTTGTCTTTCTCTTGCCTAACCTCGTAAATTAACGTTGAAAAGGTATTATTTCTTAGTAGGCACATAATAGAATGGAATTTCCGACTCTACACAGCACACAGCACTCTGAGAAAATATATTTGGTATCTGACTAAGGAGAGCCAAATTAGAATCCGGCCAAGTAGAATTCAAAGTATTTTATAGTCGAGTTTTAAAATCCTGTTTCTGGGTGAATGTGGGTGTAAAACTTTCAAACTAATCATTCGCATCATATGCCATTATAATATCTCTTTTAGAATGTGGAATAGGCAATAAGACCAGTAATACGATCTAAAAAACTCTTAGCGCACCAAGTAAATCCTAGAAACTATCTTGATTGATTTTTTGTTGGTATTCGATTGTTGGCTTTCATCACCAATCTTGAAATATGTATTTTTACGTCAAAGATAAATTTCGGATAGTGTTTAAAAATCTTATCAAGAAAACAAGATGCACGAATGTTGTCGTTTACAACCAGAGATCTATTTGCCTCCATCTTTCAGATAGGTCCCCTTGTGCAGAATATACTATCTATTTCACTTATCCCTCCATCTTTCAGATAAGTCCCTGTGCAGAGTATACTATCTACTCCATCTATCCCTCCATCTTTGAGATAAGTCCCTGTGCAGAGTATGCTATCTACTTAATTTATCCCTCCATCTTTCAGATATGTCCCTGTGCAGAGTATACTATCAACCTGACTTATCATCTAGGCCTATAGTTTAAACACCATTAGCTGACAAAAGGTTACCAATCAGGCAAAGGAAGTTCAGATTTGGTTGGAGTTCATGCTGGTATGTTTGGAGTTAGAATTCCATCAGGAAGCTTACAATGCACTTTACTTTACTATTACCATTTTATTTTAGTCCTATTATGTCAGCTGTCTCAATACTCATTTTATTTATACGCATATAATTTTAGTATGAAGATAAGTATGAGGATATTATAATTTATAGTAAAATAAGCTAAAATGCGTGTTTGCAGAGTTGGAAAACATTTTTAGTAGAGCCAGCATTAATACACCTGATCAGGAAACAACATGTTTTGGCGCATTACGCCATCCTTATGTCTGAGACAAAACCAATGCGAAATATTAAGTATTGAGTTTATAAATTGTATCCAGAAGAATTAGAGACTCGACTAGCTCGATACTAACAAAAAACTGACATAGAAATAATCAATATTAGAATTAAATGGTGGAACTAGAACTTTAATTAAATTACTGTATAGTATGAACAAAAGCAAACTATCAAGCTTATCTTCCTCATATTGGGGTTGAGATTTTAATATGTTTCATATGTAATTATCTCATCAGCAATTCTCATCTGTGAAAGTTTCACATACTAAGTACCTGCCAAATTGCTAACTTACTATCAATCACCTTGTATTAATCTTATTAATTGTAGTGTAACCGTGTAAATAGTCCTTATCAACTTTGTCTTAGGTTGGTTTGGTAAAATTGATCATTCATGTGATTAGTTAGTTTTGATCTATATTCATGTATTAATGGCTCCATTCCAGTCATTGATTATTTACATTTTTCTAATTTCTGTAAAGTCTCCAAATTATTTTTATCGCTTAGTAGAATATTGCACAATTACAGATTTGCCTATTTATAAAATCAATTTGCTCTTTAACAATATCTGAGGTGATTCTTAGGAAGACGGTTATGTATTTGTAATGGATTTAATTCCTGACTTAACAATTTTCTCTTTGAATAACTAATTCCTTGTTATCTCCATCAATTCATATTGTTAATTGACTTATTAATTTAAATTCTTTTTCTTGGTCTAACAATTTCTCTTTTAATAAACTAATTCCTTATATTCATAACTTATATTGTTCAATTGAATAACGAAATGTAACAATCAATCGATTGTTCTACCAAGGACGTTCCTTGTAATACTAATTTCATATTTCTCCTTACTACAAATTAAAATGAATATAACTAAATTGTTTAAATTTATTTTAAACATACATAATATCAGAACTTGTACTCATGAAAAAGTATCGTCAATCAATATGTATAATTTGAACATTTGATTCAACATAGTAATACAATTCTTTGAATTTCACGTTGAATAAATTATTTGTGAAATGCATGTTTTTGGCTTTGTTTATTTAAAGACTTTAGGGCGTATTTAAATGTCCATAAATATTATAAACATCTTTATGGAAAGAGTAAAGCCCTATTAAATATTGTTCGATTATCGAGATCACACTTCCATTCTTACGTCGAACTACTTTTCAGGCGGAACCAAAAGCGTTACATTTCTAACGATCCTTTTTTATCCCTCACACCATCATAGTTGCAGGATATTCCCAATGGAACCACCCCTCTTCAAAATACATTCCTCCTATATTCTTTTTTTCCCTCTGCTACACCCACTTCCGTGACTTTTTTTCTCTCCTGGTTGGTTTTATACTCATTTTTCTTTAGTCTACTTTCCTCCACCTTTCCTTTTTTTTTCACTGGGTGAAGGAACTACTAATAGTTCTCGAAGGGGGTTAAGTCAACCAGGCCCTTCTGAAACAAAATCATCATAGCTCAGCAAAGTATGAGAAGCAGACCGGCCTAAGACAAGGAGACGAAAAACACAACTGCTCTTGGAATCCGTTGTGTGGTCTTGCGTTATCGGCATCGATTACTCGAAAAGAAATATCCCCATATTGCCGTATTTCTTATCGTAATGGCAGTTCTGAAGTTTCAAAACCAATCAAAATAATCCTCAATTATGTTAGAACGTTTTATTGGGACCTTGATTTGTGTCTTACTACCAACCCTTTCGGGTTGTACGCATATGTATTAACAACGCGAGTGTGTTAGAGATAAGGAAGGTCAAACTTTTGTGGGAAGTTGTCCACATTTGCATGAATGGCAAGTATAAAATAATTTAAACCCCTTTCAGTAAATAGACTAAGGCTCGTACCATACCTCCCCATCATCAGCAGTTCATTCTATTGCGATAATGACGTTTCAAACAATTTGTGCACCGAAGCAGGCTTTGGACATCGTTAAAAATGACTATTTATTTGAGTAGTTTCTAAATAGATACTTTGATATCAGAACTATGATATTTTAGGCTGAGGACATTAAATTAGGGTGACCTGGCGGTCTAGGGGTAAGGTGTCAGACTTCTGTATTGGGGGTCCGGGATTCAATCCTTAGTCTCAGAACAGATTCATCTGATTGCCAAACCCCTCCTTCACCTCTGACAAGACGTGTATTAATCACAACTTGTGAATGTGTGGAATGCCAGGCCTCCACCGTGGTTCGGATCCCACGTTAAACTGTAGGTCCTCCATTTCATCTCACAATCACCCTACCATTACACATTAGCGTAGGTGCGTATAACCCGAACGGGTAGTAAGACGCAATGCTAATAATAATAGGACATCAAGTTCATTGGAATGAGTACAGTTCTTTGTATGGATGATAACAGACAGGGAAACGGGGGCGGTGAATTGTCATTTGAATGAGCTTTATAGTATTAACCATAGGTCTGATGGTTAATTTGGCACTACCTTATATTTTATTATTTAAAATATTCTTACTTTTGGCGCCTCGTGTATTAATGAATTTTAGTTTGTGAAATTTAGTGATTTTATATCTAAATACTATCTTGGTCACACATTTTTTATATGAACTTTTTATTTATAATTGCTTAGTTTACTTACATTATCTTCAATTTCACGCTATTGTTAAACCATAATGGTAAAACATCAAATTTAATAAATTATTACGACAATTTCAATCAGCAAAATGTATATATTGTAGAATTCAAAATTTTGAATGTTTCGCCTAAAAAGTGAACGCGATATTGTAGACGACAAGATCAATCTTGTGAATATGTAGGCTCTTTTTTTTTTAGCAACGCGTTTTACTACCTGTTCATGTTGTTCGCATATATGATCGTTTCTCTTATGAAGTATGGAGGAGGAAGGAAGCATTTTATATATAATATACCCGCATTTGCGTGGAAGAATAGTGGGACAGTTTAGGAAAAAACATCCTCAGTAGACCCGACCGGGATTTGAACCCCTATCTAACCATCATCAGAGGGCCAATCCAACACAAAAGTGGATCCTTAAACCATTCGGCCACTGAAGTTTATGTTTATAACCTTAGTTTGCTGACCATCCACTTAATGAGTGATTCTATGTATACAGTGTAGTTCCGTGGCGGAAAGGTGATCGTGATCGTGATTATTTGATGATCACTATAGTTATATTATCGAGTGCTTATTTACTCTCGTTACTGTAGAAATAAATACATTATATAAGGATCTCAAAAAATTGAGTAGTATTACTTTTAAAATACATGAAGTGGTCGTACGTTAATCAAGTTACCATGTTAAGAAATAAATACTTTTGAATGAGATAAGAAGACGTGTGGTATTCTACAGGGTGAGGCCGAAACAATGAGACGATTAGTAAATTGAAAACTAACACTTTAAGTGAAAGGTAAATATTCATTTGTTAAATAATACACTTTTTCATTTCTTGAAAATAATGTCCCTGAGGTGAGCTCCACCAGACGTCAGATAAACCTCAGCAGATTGTCCATCACTTACCTCATCCACCATATATCGTCTAATTGTTTCCGATCCACCCTATATTTACCTGCAACGATGGTCACACTTTTAAGGCGTCCGGCTTACATTAGACTGGTTCGCTGGTAACAGGAAGGTCAAAAGTGATTTTTTTTCTATTTCTACTCCACACTACTACGATTGCGATTCCTCTAAACTATTTTTCAAATTCCTTATATTAGGTTGATAAATAGTTCTGGTGTTTAACATCAAAATGTTTAATTTAAATAAAATATCATAATCTGTATTTAAAATAATAATATTTTGTTCAAGTAGAAAGTTTATTTTGGGTTATTTTGATAACCCGTTCTGACCATCAGCATATTTACACTTAAAGGTAGGGATTAATGAGGTAGGATTTATACAAAATGTAACTACATCTGCATGGTTGAATAGTAAATAACCATTTATGAAAAAAAACTCCAGTACATTCAACCAGGATTCGAGCTACAGCCTCCCAGAACAGACTATGCCTTAGCCTACTGATGTGCCTAGAACCTATTATTTTGTGAACAATTTGGATGTATAAAATAATTACAATCATGAAATTCTTACATTTATGTGGGATTGCTATAAACAGTGAAGCTTATATGATTTAATTTTGACGTTGTTTTGATTACGCAAGTCAAAATTAACATTAAATATTACAGTTTAATCTTTTTACTCAGTTTACGAATCTTAATAGAATTCCTTTTCCCTCATATTTTCATGAGGGTTCAATAAAGTGCGATTGCTACAACATGGTTTGCTTTTAATTAAATGCCATTACTAAGTTGAGAGTGAAACTGACTCAAATATTAGTCAACATATCCACGGTGATATTTGTGATTACTTGAAGGGGTAAATACATTACAATATTACTAATTAAATGTGCGCTTGGAAACTACTTCAAATAATTATTTTTAAATGACTAGAATTTTCTGTTGTTATTATATAGACCTCCGGTTTATTATAATTTATAACCTTTGCATCACTTTTAGAAATATTATAATTTGCGTAGAACGAGATAATGAGCTAATATAATAAATTTATAAATTTGTTTAAAATCATAATATTTCCAACGTAAGATTTTGTTTATTTGCACAGCATCTTACTACCCTTTCGGGTTATACGAGTATGTAATAATTACGCTGGTGGTTATAGGATTAGGAAAGTTATAGTTAGCAAAAGTGTACCCGCATACGCTTTGAAGGAGAGTGGAAACCTATTTTGTAAAACCAATCTACCGAGAGTCAAATCCCGATCTCCACATGATAGGTGTTATAGTCTAACACGAGAGTAGCGCGTTTGACCCAGCACCCGCCAAAGCAGGTGTAGGGTTGTTTATAAAGTAGTATGAAGTCTTGCTAGTAAATTTGAGTAATTTTTAAGCAAATCATATTTTGAAATAACAATTCAATATTAATACATTGTGGGATGCCCAAACGTTTACAATGCGTATAGGCGATTCCCTTAATGCAAAATTGTGATAGTAAATATGTTTGTTTAAACAGTGCGTTTTATTTAACAGTTATTAACGGCTTGATATGAGGTAAAGTTTATTCACCTTCGCTCGGGAATAAGGTGGTAAGTCCAGAGGTAAATCATTATTGAACACCACCCACAATTTACTTGACGGGGATTCGAACTCCGGCACAGCCATCAACCGCAATGAGAGTCTGAAACCTTAGATCGTGCGATCACATCCACGGTTAGTGATAATCCCAAATTGTCGGGTTTGTTTGTAATTGTTTAAAATAAACTTGAAACCCCACGAATGTTACAAGTTACAACCAAGAAGAAATTTTCATTCAAATATTCAGGCATCGGGAAACTGATTAAATTAAATTATCGTTCTTTTAATTATTTTTTTTACAGTTGCCATAAAGTCTCCACCATTTTCTTGATATATATAAACTTATTTCGTAATGGAAAAATAGTATACCACAAAATATATTTTTAAATGCATATAAATGGTTTAAGTTCCAACTGGGAGCATAGGAGTGGTTTTCTGTTATTTCCATGGTGGATTTATAGTAGACTACTCTTTCTAGGCTAGCGTTGGTGCATTTTCCTTAAGATACACCCTTTTCTTTCATCCATCGATTAAGTATAGTCTATTTATGGCTTCTTTGGTGCTGCCTGACAGCTAGAAGAGGCTAGCAGAAGCTATCAATAATGCCAACATTGTCTGAAGATCACTGTTGTCAAAATATTTGAAAACCATTATTATTTGCTAAGTATTAATATTACTAAAAATATTATAAATCACTTTTAACAATACTTCCCTAAGTATTACAGTATAATTGTATGTTCCATAATCAAATTAAAGAAAAAATAGTCTAATAAATCCATTATATCTTTTCTTTTAACTTTTGTGGCAACTACATGTTAAATAGAGCGTGAAATAATAAATTTAATGGTATAATATTCAGTTATTTTTTATTTTTATAACTGGCCTCTCATATCTTTAACATAAATAAATGGTTTGTGATAGTAAAGACATACAAAATGTTTGTGAAATAATATAAAGTTTAAATTTGGTAAACACGAGTATTAATACCAGTCCCCATTCACTCGCCAACAAGGTCGCCTACGTCATAAACCGTCAGTATCATTTCATTTTAGTGCGCCATATTTGTTTTTGAAAGTAGGGCTGCTTTTAACGAGCTCTTGCTTTTGATAGTTAATTTTTATTAAACAGCAAACGCTACTTTCAAAAGAAAACAAACAATCGACAAAAACCCTTCGATTTTAAATATACATTATAAGAGTGAATTATCATATAAAAAAATTAATAAAACAATGTGTGTTTTTCCACAAGTTGAAACGAATAAAATACTTTATAAAGTATTTATGGTTTAAATATTTAGGTGTATCTAAGCTAATGTTAGTAATTTTATTACAAATTTTAATAATATAGTGTCTTTTTTTAATATTAATTCGGCTAAATAGTAATTCGTGTGATCTTTTGTGAATACTAGTTCGTTTGTGAGCGTGTTTTCCTTGTAAAATATATGGTTTTTAGTGATCTTTAAATATTTATTTTCCCAATATAATATTGAAGAGTGTGATAAGAAAAATAGCGAGTGTTTCTCAGTGATCAATAAACATTATTATAAAATTGAAATTATTGTATCAAGACTAAAATTATATGTTCTTACCCCAAGATTGTGTTGTGTTGACCCATAGACTAAATCTCAAATTTTAGGATTTTTATAGTAGTCGAAAAAACTCTGTGAATTGCAGTTATTATAACAAGAAAATGCATCAAGTTGAAACTCTTGGCAAGATCAGAAAGAAACAACCGACACCTGAAGTATCTGTAGAGGCTCTTGATGATTTTACAAGAGACTCTGTTCGTCAGGTCATCTACAGAATGTTTCAAGAAGGTCAGTGTAAATGTTCAGGTCAATTTGTATTGTTTTTTCCCTGTTGGTTCTTGAAAGTTTAGGTTTTGTTAGTTTGCGATAGCTTATACTAAAAAATGGATAACTGCTTTATAACCTACATATAAATAAAGCAGACCCTTCATGCATAAATTAACAAAACAAACACATTTTCTTCAATATTTTCCCCTCTTTTTTTTAATTGTATAAATTTAAAAAAGTTTCAAATTATAATGTCGGTAAGTTATGATTTTACGTGTCTTTATGAGTAGAATGAAAATGTAAAAAATATTCATTATTCGATATTTTATCTAAAATATCTTTGATATGTACAAGTTTTTGCACTCCCTCCTATGTTGTTGGCAGGCTACTTTCTACTCCAATCCTTATTCAAGGGGTAGGCTACAATAAATTACTTAATCCTAGCAATTTTAACATTATTTGATGTCTATTTATTTGTGACTGATAAATATTTATTATATATAAAAATTAACAATTAACACTAGGACTAGCACCAACATATGAAGGTCACCAATAAATAAAAAATAAAAATAAATAAAACTGTAATATATTATGTTTCTTGTATAGACCTAAGTTTTCACTTTCAAAAGTGACAACTGCTAAACGTATGTTTTTGCAAATCATATGGTTTGACGTAGGAATACATAATTTGGTCTGGTCACTTTTCATAGCTGTAAGACAAAACCAAAGAAGTGGTATCCATACTGTAAGTGTTAACATTTGTGTTACCTGTAACGGTGGGCACGCAGTCTTAATGTCAGGATAATGTAGTCTTGTCGTCCGGGGACGAGAGGGTCAGGGATCGAATACCAAATGGGCATATTGAGATTGTTTTATTTTAAATTTTTTCCTACTCTTTTTACATAAAAATGGGGGCACATATTCTCTTTATTCTACCTTCCTCATACCATTTAAATTATAGTTCTTAATATATACTATTGGGTCATTGCAGAAGTCGATTCAGATTATCACGTTAACATATATTAAAAACTTTATATTTAGATAAGATAAATAAATGAGAATTCACTCGACTTTGTAGTTAACTCGTCAAACGACACAAACCTTCTAAAAAATTTGAGCTATCTGTGTTTAATTTGAATCAAGACGTGTCTATATCCACTTCACACCACAATGTACTCTGAAGACCCCTCTACCAGCTCCCTATCTATTTGTTGCACCAAACCACTCATGTAAGAATTGAGCTGCTATTATTTTCAACCAAAGGTAAATATTTTATTCACCAATATAAAACTGTATACATATCATGGTTTCCATGGAGATGTAAACCTATGATGATTTTACACATGAACCATTGGACATTTGTTAAAATTACTATATTTGCACACATTCTGAACTCTTAACGTTTAAAATGAGTTATATTTTTACAAATTAATCAGCTTAGACATTTTATCTTAATTTCTACTATCACTAATGTTCTTATCAATTTATAGAGGACAAACAAAAATATCTGGCGTTGGCTTTGGCTGACAGCGGCATTTATTGCTTGGCTATCCCCGGGCTACGCTTTGCTCTGCTTAGCTTCAAACAAAATAAACTTTTTCATTTTATTGCTTCTGATCCGGTTTTTAATTAATTAAAAAATGTAATCCAAATAGAGGAATCACGGCTTCGATATGCACAAGTTTGTGCACAGGAGCTACTAATTTTAAAATGTCAGTACTCAGCATGTGATAGATATTGCGCAATCCTTATGACAGACAGACAGACAAACAAACAAACTATTAATTTTATTAATATAGGTGCTTATATCCCAAGCGGTGAAAAACAGAGGTGTATGTTCAAGATGTCCCACTCAAAAACAATGTTGTGATGAAAATACCGGTGTTTCTTAGACCACTTCTACACCACGCTGACTCAACATGCATACGTCACCCCTATTGGAAAATATAATATTTTTTTATAGTAAAAAATGGAGCGAGTCCAGAATATTTTCTCCGTATATGAAGGTCGAGGCGTTGCTGCAAGGCGGGTCACGCGTTCGTATCCCCGCACCTATTTCCCCAGCTTCCCTATCAGAAAACCAATCCATTTGACCTTTCCTTGCGATTATGTTTTACTGGAGATGATTACATTCTGATGGAGTGGTTTGTTTGTTTTGTTTATTAACACCGTGCCTTACTGTACGCCTGTGTACTAATTACTCTAATGTGTAAGTGATTAAGAAGGTTCAATTTAGAGAATTTGCAACCGTATTTGTGTAAAGTTAGAGTGGAAAAATATTTAGGAAAAATTACCCCCTATGCACCTTGCCAAGATTGAATCTCATTTTCCCCCCATCGGCAGCTTAATGACGTGTTCATTTCGTATTCTTGAAATTGAGAGATCATTTTGAAAGGGAATACTTACATATAACGAACACTAGGTTAGTATTTGAACTGTGCATGCATGTATTCGATGGAATTCATTTGGGATATTTTTCTTATCATAAAGCTACATAGATATAATTTCAAAAATTGACCACTATTAAAAATTTTTTTTAGATACACCCAAGTTTGAATGAATAGATAAAAAATAAGCAAGGTAATAGAAACAAGAATATAAAACATGAAACTTAATCAACTCTCGATTGAGCCAATCGGGAATGAACCTTGGCTTGCCTAGTCTAGGTCAGATACTAACCGGGATCCTTATTATATAAGTTAGAAATATCAACAATTTTACCTTTTAAGATCAAATTTACCAATAATGTTTAAAACAAGTTAAAATTAATTTCATTTAATCAGAAGTATCGGCTTTATCGTATAAACGTATCGGCATTTTGGGAGTAAACTTTTTTACTACTCCGTTTTTTGGGTTTCTGGATTATTTAAATTTAATAAATTAAATAATGTCATTAAATATTTTAAACAAACAAGTCAAATTAGTTTTAATAGTAGAATAATTGAAAATTAATTGAACTTTCGTTGCTTGTTTTCAACGTTTTTACAAACACCCAAAACGAGTGTGATTATTTATTAGCACTTGGAAACGAGCTTTGAGGGAACTCTGAATCATTCGTACCTCACGTGTGTTCACGAGACCTATGGCATTAGACTTACAATATACTTGATTGATGATGACGGAAAAGCCAAGGTTCGAATCTTAACTGGGTGAACTTCTATCTAACTTCCGCTTCCTTGTCACAAAAACTATGCAGTTGTATAGATATTATGTTAAAGCCTGTGAACCGAAAGTAATTGACTGAGTGTATTTCAAAATTTTCTTGATTCTTCTCCACTCAATGTGGGTGCATTACTTCTATTCTATCTTCCCTTTATATATTGTGAGTGCTTCAAAATAACGAGTACTTTTACAAGTAAGTTTGAAAATTGTTGAAACACTATGTATATGTTTTGACGTAGCCAGTTTTATATGGTTAATAATGTATTAGGCTTGATGTGTATAGTTTAATAATAAAAACGACTGACCTCAGTGGTATTGGGATAAAGTATTCGCCTCAGGATTCGATGATCGTGGGTTCAAACCCAACCATGGCTGACGGATTTGTCTTGAGTGATAAAAATCCTTGCACAACTTCCTAAAAAGGGGAAGTAAAACCATTGCTTTGGTCCACTGTCAATTTTGGCATATAAAAGAACCCTGGAAGATATGTGAAACTAACTTTCCAAACAAAACTGGTAAGCCCTCTCGCACTCGTACATATAAATTATTGTGTGCTGATATAATCACTCGGTTCAGAAAGTGCACGTTAAATACCTGAAATAAATTAATAATATGTATATTATGTATATATTATTTAAATAAAAGTATCAAGGTTAATTTTAGTAGCTTTACCAGGTAGTGCTGATAAGTAATGTCTCCTAAATTTTAGCAAGGATGTGAATGTATATATTTGAATAAAATAAAACAGTTAACCCTCTGGTAAGTTACTGGCCACATATTTTATGTTTTTTCCCCACGTGATCACCCTTGCAGTCAACACACGTTTACCAACGTTCAACTATTTTCATAATTGTCACAGTAAAATTTCACATCTTGACTACATAATTACAACTTAACTTCTGACTAGACTTCATCGTACAACCAGAAGTCATGTCCTCGAAGGTGTTACTTAAGTGTTTGAAAAAGATGAAAAGCTGACAGAGTCAAGTCTGGGCTATACAGTGGGTGATCTAAGACTGTGAAACCAAGGCTTCAATCTCCGTAATTGAACTCTGGTTTGTGTGAGATCCTGCTTTTAATTTTCTTGTTTTTCACAGTATCTTTCAGAATTGATGGTTGATACTCTAGGCATGAAATCTTAACGCAAAACACCTCAAACATCTCATAAAACCCTTAGCAAGACTTTGCCCGCTGACGTTGCTTTCTTGAAGTCTTTGGGTGGCGGCACTCCAATGTGGCTGTACTTCATGGACATTCTTTTGTTCTCTGGTCAAAATGACGTATCCAGCTCTCAACTACTATGACGATGTTGTCAAGGAACTCACTGCCTTCACATTCATGTCAGAGCAAGAAATGTTGGCTAGTGTCTGTCCACCTCTGTTTCATTTCGGGAGTGATCATTCGAGATGCTCATCGCACGAACACCTTACGATAGCACGGATATGCAGTAATTGCCTGCAATCGTTCATGTGAAGTGTCAGTTATTGTTGAGAAACAAGGTGACTCTGATTAAGCCCATTCACATGATTCTGGAGAGCCTCATTGGTAGCGTTCCGTGGACTTCTACTTCGTTGTTTGTCACTCAGGTTGAGAGTGTCTCATTCAAGCTTTACCTAGCGAGCACATGCAGCCCAATGTCAAACAGTACTGATATGTACACAGTATCCTATGTAAACTACCCCCATTCGAAGATTAATGTCAATTGGAGGCACATTTTTTTCAGTTAAGAACTCGATCATTGCACGTTCCGCAGTTACATTCTCGCATAACACGCCGCCATGTTTGCGACCGTAATTCAGAGACTTCTAGCGGCAGTGGTCGGAAGCTTGGCCTCCCAAGGAGGGAAATACAAAAGATTTGAACACGTACTAGTTTATAATCCTATGTCTGTTTATCTGAGAGTAAATAAGTAGGAGGAATTACTTTTCCACGCGCGCACGTATGTTTATAAAGCATTTTTATAATAAATAACACTGAGATCTGACGAATTTGAGTTGGTTGGGCTATTATTAACGGCTAGTAAGATTAAAAAAATGCGGGTAAGCCACAAAAAGTAAAGGGTGGTAGTCTTGTAAAAATGTTTTATCCTATTAATTAAAATAACTTTAGTAAAAAGTGTCAGTTTGTTGCTATTCCCGTTCTTAATAAATTGATTTCGTGCAGATTAAATCAACTAGAACCGATATTAGGGACATAACCTTTAATTTGACTAAAAAAAAGTCAAGGTGCAAAAATTGTTATAAGTATTTTTAATATAATATAAATAGTTCAAGCTACAACGTAGTTTGCCTTGAGGACGGTCAAAATACGAACCTTATAAGGAAGGAATTAGCAAGTTTCCCATACCATGAGTCAAGATTCAGTCGTCTATAATCTACATCACCCTCTCCTTCATGAGAGTATGCCAGCATTTTCCATGAACAACGAGATTATGTTTTTCTCTTTCGCGATGAAGAACTTTTAATTTGGCAAGTTGCCTGTAAAGATAAAACAACAGACTTGCAGACAAATTTATATCCTATTAAAACAATAAGAAAGCTAAATATCTTCAAATCCAGTTGATCTTTCATAAAATAAAATAACGTTATACTTATTATACTTACGTAATCTTTCACTTTATTTTCAAGATCAATATCAAGTTTGCTTGACGTAGAAGCATAAATGTGAAGTTTTAAATAATTAGGCCTATCCAAGCGAGCTTTGAATGATTTTTGATAATTATTTTTATGGTTTGTTTACTCAAATATCATAATTGACAATAAAGACTAGATTTAGATATTTTAGGATGCTACTACTATGTAAAAGAATTTGTATCTTACACCTCTACATAGAGGAAAAGAAGAAGAATGAATCTCAATTAATATAAAACAATATATACAGTATCATATATATATATTGCTATGTTATATACATATATACAATATAAAGCCAATTCATGTGCTTGATGTGTTGCTGCTGCATGTTTGAATCATCTGGGAAACGATGTATAAATTATAAACTATAAATATAAATTATATATTATATATTATGTAACTAATCATAAAAATGTGCGATAGTAGAACAAGTTTATGTTCTATTTAATTTATGTTCAACTGAAAAATCAGTGAGCTTTTCTCGCGTCCCCCATATCCCTACCTCAAGCCATTGCCGAGGACCTATGCAGAAAAAACGTGTTTCTATTTAGTCTTTTGCTGTTTGCGCAAAAATAAAGCTAGAAGGATCAAATCTCCAAAGTACATTTTGAATTAGTTTTTTGATTTACTACCACTTCCTAAGGTTTAGCTGTTTAACCCGAGAGCCTCTTGTATATATGTATAGTTTTTACCCCGATGCTTTAAGCATGCAGCAGCAACAAATAAAACCAAAGAAATTCTTATATTATGAATATGATAGAAATTTTTAAATTGAGTGAGGGTATATGATTTAATTGCTATTTGTATAGGCTTTAAATAATAGATTAAGTGATCAACATAGTAAATATTCCCTTCCTTTTTTCCGGAATTTTGGTGTTATAAATATTTCAAACATATGAACAAAGGTAATATAAATGTGAAATCACCTTGTACTTTAGAGTTAAAAACTTAAATCTGATAAAAGATCAAAACTGAAGCAAAAAAAAATCAGACAAATGTAATTTCTAGAACTATCAAAACCTATTATCGTGTATAGATTTTACAAATGACTTGAATCAAACAAAGAATTGGGCAAATATAATGTAGCCCAGCGAAATAAGTAAGACATTTCATTGGACATGGTTGAATGGAGCTTCCGTGGCTGAAAGTCTGCAATTCTTATGTCCCATTTAAAATCGAGGTCCCTATTAATGGCTGTGTAATTTTATTGAAATCTTTTATAAACACAAACATGTCATAACACGACCTACAAACCAAATTAACCTAATACCGTACAGAAAATACAAGTAGTATTTTCCCATCGTTAGAGTCTAGATGTTGACCTCAGTGATCTTGGAGTAAATCACTCTCCTCAGGACCCGATGATTCTGGGTTCAAACCCAGCTTATGTCTACGGTTTGTTACTGAGCGATAAATATCTACAGTACAACTTTCTTTGGAGGGTAAGTAAGCCTGTCTCATATCAATCGGGGCATGTAAAAGATACCTGGAAGGTATGTCAAAATACCTTTCCGGGAAAATGGGTAAGCCCTATCACGCTACTTTATATAAATGTATAAAAAGTTTGAATCTAGAGTAGGTGTACCTGCATTTGCGCGGGGAAGAGTGGACAACTATCTAGTAAAAACCAATCTCGTCTATCGCTATAATGACGTCTCAGATTATTCGACTCCAGAAGTGGGTGACTTGTAGTCAATCACTGTATCCCCTAGCCATGGATGTAAGGGTGAAGGGGGTAGGATATCAGGTAGAATATGTCTGGTGCAAAGCCCGCTCTGTTAGGAAGGTTCAATGAGCTAATGAGCAAAGTGTGTCACGCTATAAACTCTTGACACCTTCTCAGTAGCTATACATTATCCACGGTAGGAGATGTGATAGGTTACAATTGACAGCAATATTAAACAATATCCTCTGAGGTAAATATAGGTCTTATGAAGAAAAACTTTATCTTCGCTCTCTCCCGGGTAACTGTTGCCAAATATCCTCGCTGTCAGAAGGCATCATGCTGGGGGTAAGAAGGAGCTACTGGCAAGATTGACAAACCAGCGTTGTGAAACTTGTCTTATATTTAACTGTGGATTCGTACGTTAGCTGAAAAACTAGATCAGAACAGAAACGTGGTCACGTGAAGAGCTCTAAGCCAATCACAAGATTTCCGCCTCCTCGGTGCGAGCTGTTCTGCTAAAGTTCAACTCATATCTACTTCATCCGCTCTGCCCGAGATGTTCGGCACGCGAGAGCCAATAAAATCCCAAACTGAACCATGCGCCGTACAACCAGAATCAAGCAGACAGCTTCGTTGGCTGTTGTGAGGAGATGTTAAATAACCCGTTTAAAGTGTGTGTATCGATGTATTGGATTGTGCAAAGACACAACGTTATAATTTGAAAAACTCCATCGGGAGAATGATCTAAATTATATATGTTTCTCCACTAGGAAATAAAACATGTCGATAACCAGCTGTTTAAAGGTGCGTTGCAATGCATCATGTGTCAACATACATCAAGTGAATTGTTGTGCCAGTCAAGCAGATTCTGTTCTCTACTTTCGGCGAACGTGTGAATCAAGCTTAAGGGAAGATTGACCACACAAGAACCAGAAAGTGACAGCGCTGTTTCCCAATAGTAGCCGTGCAATTCCCTCAGAGATGATATACAGTGTAGAAGCAGGTTCTTTATTGCAAATATTGGCTGAAAGTAACTAACTTCAACTTATTCAGAAATACTTTTTATATCACCACGTATTACCATCTGTCCGTGTTATACACAAATGTGCTAATTATACTAATGAGTTAAGGATGAGAAAGGTTGAATTTAGAGGAAATGTATCCAAATTTGCTTGAAGGGAGAGTGGGAAACTATTTAGGAGAAACCTCCTTTAATATGCCTGGCTGTGATTTGAACCCTGGTCTACCTGGCATTGGTACTCCATTCTAACATAAGTGGGACGCCTTAAGAGTATGCGGCCACTGAATTAGTTTCGGAAATAATAATTATTTGCTTAGTAATAAGATATTAAAAATAAAAAGTGTTATAAAACCATTTATAAATACTTCCCTAAGGATTATTGTTTAGTTGGTGTTTTCGTAAATCATTTAAAAAGAACGAAATCTAATAATAAAGGTATTATATCTGTTGTTTTGCGGTTGTGACAACAAGAGATATTACAGTACATGGAATAGTAAATTAAAACTAATTATATTCACACTTATATCTCGTTGTAGCTGGCCACCAAAATTAATAAAAACATTTTATAACTTAAAAAGAGCCATACAAAATATTAGTTTCAAAGTAAAACTTTTTTATTTAGTAAACAGCGAATGAATACAACCAAAGAAGCTTTATTTGACGTCTTCAGCCTCCCTCTTTTCTTCTGCTACGCCATCTTAATTAATAAAATAGTTGCAGTATTTTAGAAGCTATCACCTGGAAAGTATTTTCAAGAGAATCAGAGAAGCCTCTTCCACAAAAATAAAACATCCAAAATGTTATTTTCATAAGCCCATAATGTAGAAGTATTCAAAAGAAAAAACAAAACATTTTTGTGAAATTTTTAACTTTCAAAAGTAACAGCAAATTGACATATAGTCTTGCAGCTCATCTGGTTTGGCGGATGTATACACGCGAGTATATCTAGTAGCTTTTAAAGCTGTACCTCTCTTACCAAAGATAGAGTATAGATTTTCTGTCTGGTAAGACAACGATAACAGATTTAAATTTTGTTTACTAACGAAACGTAATTGTATCTCCTGTAAATGTATTCTGCTACCACTTAAAGAACTTAAATCTTAATTTGAATAAAAAATTAAATAAAAATACTGAAGTGTATTCATATTAACGTCTGACAGAGGATTCTGGCTGTTATTTATATGTTTTTGAACAAACTTTTGGAAGTATCTGATCATGATGTGCTGCTACAGTCTTTATTCCTCGAAGCTAATGTTTCAAATTGTCGACCACTGTTTGGTACCACTTTTAGAAATACCACTCTAAACTGACCACACTCCCTGTTTAACCATTAATTTATAATGTTCTTGACAGTTAATAGGGTTGTCAAACATAACGTTCTCAACTATTGAACAAAGTTATAAGTCCAAGTTCGACGACAAATAATGTAATTACCCTCGGGTGCCATGCATAATAGTCACAAGCCCATAGTTGAGCATTGTACAGCATTTTTACTGTAAATACTTGGAGAGCTTTGAAATGTGGTGCTGGAGAAAACTTGAGAAGATCAGGTTGACAGACAAGATGACAAATGAAGAAGTCTTAACACCCTTAGGAAGAACTGTCTTCTACACGGCATCATAGAAGGAAAGTTTGAGGGAAAGAGGAGCTTTGGAAGAAGGAGGATTCAAATACTAAATTACTAGAAGGAAAGAAGAAAATTCTGGGAACTGAAGGAAGAGACAGAGGAGAGGGCGCATTGGAGGTCTAAGTCTCACTGACAAAAGGAATGGATCTGTCGTAAGACAGAACACATAATAATAATGATTAAGATAATATAAAAGTGAGGTTCTATATCTAAGTTAAAGTGGCGCTTGCAAATGTATAATAAATAGGGTTGAAACGTTCCTGATTACTGATAAATACTTGTTTAGTGATGGTATTAGTGTCCTGGGGTCCTCCACGGGTTCGAACCCAGTTGAAGTAAACAGATTT
Organism: Timema genevievae; assembly: GCA_902155825.1. NCBI lineage: Eukaryota > Metazoa > Arthropoda > Insecta > Phasmatodea > Timematidae > Timema > Timema genevievae. The sequence goes on along the minus strand of CABFWO010000814.1, from coordinate 76,271 downwards.
TTACCGATTGATAAGAATCCATAGGACAACTTCTTTCATAAGAGATCCCTGGAAGGAATGTGAAGTAACTTTTGTATGCTCTTTCTCGCTCCCTCGTAGAATTCAGTGTAGAAAACAATAGGAAAACTATCGTACGTTCAGGACTTCCTTAGTAAATACATGCACTTTCTCCCAGATGGTGCAGGTGGTTGATACCAAACAGATTCATGTCTGACTGCGGACTGCTCCGGATGGATGAGAAACCCATTAGGACCAACATTCGGGCTGAAAGCTCATTATTATTATTATTATTATTATTATTATTATTATTATTATTAATTAATTAATTTATTTATTTATTTATTTATTCATTCATTTAATACATCAACTTTTTTCTACCCGGCCTTAATACCCGTTCAGAGTATCCAGCATTTAATTAAAATAAAGAGGTAGGGTTGAAGAAATAATTTTTAAAAATTACCCACATTAGTGTAAAAGGAAAGTAGGAAATCCTTTATAAAAAATATCCTAAGAAACTAGCTGGGAATTGCACGCCGACCCTCTCGCTGGCAAACTAAACTAGACCTTATTTTCATTTAGTTTCCACCCACAACGATGTGGGCTATAGGCATAGGTAGACCTAATAACTTTAAAAAATTTCAAACAAAGTGTTTTCTAACGGGTTATTATCATTCCTTTAGTAAGTTATTAAATCTACTTCAATGGCTGAATGGTCTAGGGCGTCACTCTAGTCCTATACCGGCCTGGTGTTGACGGGGAGAGTGGGGGTTCGAATCCTGGTTGAGTGTATTGAGGGTGGTCTTCCCTAAATGTTTTCACATTCTCCTTTCAAGCAAATGAGGGTATATTGTCTGTAAAATTCTTCCTTTCTTATCCCCGTCCCATTAGAGTAATTATTATGTATGCGTATAGCCTGAACATATAGTAAAATGGAATTACAGAAATAATAAAAAATCATTTAAATTGTAATTTATTGTACTTGCAATCATACTAGCGTCCAATTATATAAATTATAAACTAGAGCAAAAGGAGGGGAATAATTGTTTAGATAGTGACATGTGCAGTCCATTGTCTAGGTCGAGTGTGTGAAAGAAACGTTCCCTGGCGTTGCTCCAAGGACAGTTATTTGTAGTGAAGAGCTATTTTAAATGCTACATTACAATAAAACAACTCATCCTGTCATGGTGGAGGGATACAATCATACAACTGACAGAGGAGGGAAAATAAGGAAATGAGTTGCAGATATGAAACTGTAGGATCTATTGGGAATACAAATTGTTGAAATATTCCACGGTTGCATTTAGAAAACCCAACGATTGCTTGTTTAGGTTTAGGAAAAATAAACACTTCGTAAGCAAACTAAAAATAATACTGACTTCCTGAATGATATTTTTTAATCACCGCGTCTTACTACCTGTTCAGGTTAAACGCATATTTTGGTAATTACTCTAAAGAAATAGGGATTAGGATGGAAGCCTTTTAGAGGTAGTCTACCTGCATTTGCGTGGAAGGAGAATGGAAAGCTATTTTAGAAAAGCTACTTTCTGTAGAGCCGACCGGGATTGGAACCCCGATCTCCCCATCATCAGCGAGAATGAGAATGACAACTTAGAGCATTTGGCTACTGAAGAGGGTCTGAATGATTTGACCTTTAATCATAACCACTTTTTACCAATATAACGATCGAATTCTGTTAAACTGTTGTAACAAGCATGCTTTCAGACCTAATCGAATCTGCTACAGAAGATGAATTGATTATTCGAAAGGCCGCCAATAGCGCTTTAGACGCTCGCCTGACATGAAAAGCTATTTAATCTTTAGTTCTTAAAGGGTTTGCTCTTTTGTCTTTATTTTAGCTTTAAATTGGATTATTATATTATTGGTAGCTATGTTTTAAATGTTTAAGTTCTGTTTTTTTACTAACGTAGCTCTCTGGTCAGAGCGTTGTATCGAGGAGCTTTGGAAAAGATCTCTATGGTCTTGTAATTAATTTCCAATGCATTCATAGAACTGTCATAAAGTTAATGAATGAACCTCAGCTATATAAAATGCATTGAGTTTGGTCAGTTTTGTTGTTATTATTTTATGTTTATTTACTACGATCTCTCTCGTTCTAAAAACGTATTTTATTGTATTATGTTTTATTATAATTAAATTGTTTAAAGAACCTTTCGACCTTTATAGACATAAATTTATAAGGAGGTTAATTAGTATTTTTATACAAGATTTGCTACATTTGAGATGTTTAAAGAAACCCTTTGCCATTCATACAATGAAATAAAAGTTAGAATATAATATTTCTATGATCATCTGAGTTGGAGAAATACAATCCCAGAAGGCTGTTCGAGGACTCAAAAAAGAAAATGCATCTAAGAATGCAGTATTAATTGTTTGTTTGGAGTGAAAATTGAATTTTAATTTAGTGCGGTGATATCAGTATAGAATTTTGATGAAGAATATGTCTTACCAATTATTAATGGTATTACAATAATGAACCCACTGGGTAATCAACAACAAACCAACAATTTAGGTAAGCGTTTGCTGATTTATCATAACTCCACCATTAGTGAAGAGTATATCAAAGGTTTATTCTTTTCAGCCTGGCAGTTTTTGTGGAGGGATTATCATCCCACAAACCAGCAAGACGAAGGTAATTTACATCGTGTAAACTTATTCATTATTGAAAGGAGATTAATTCAAAAAGGCTATTCATTCCATAGTTAACAAACTTTTATCAAGATAACAAAGGGAGTCCATGCTGCATTCTTACAAGCGTCACTTTTTCTTCCATCTTTGAGACTATGAATGATCATTTTTAAAATAGTACCTAACGTGGTTTCGCCAGAATTTTAAATTAATATATTTTTTCAATCCTTTAACAAATTATTATGCTTCAACTAGAAACTAAACTGTATTCAATTCACATATTTATTATTACCTAAACAACACTATTCATGGTCTGGGAGACGACTTGTAAATTGTATGTATATTGTTTATTCTTAAGAGGGTGCGTATCATTTTGTCATACTTTGTATCCCATTATTATATTATGTCATCTATCTCAATTAACACTGGAGCAGTTCACTAAAGCACCCAGGTTCTCTAAGAGTCTGGCCATTTATTTATCCAACAATCTCCGGTTGTGTACCTGTACTACCTCCCTCTTAAATCTTTAGATCCTAGGACACCTGGTGGTCCAGAGATCAGTGATCGTGTCTACCGGCGCTCACTGAGTAGGGTGAACCCTTTGAAGACTTCACACAAAAACATAAAATATAGTTTATGTACGTCCTGGTATTGGCCCACTCTAGTATAGGAGGGTGTAGGGAAGGGTATTTACATTGTAAAGGTCCAAGTGCCCATAAAAGAATTGTCATATTCACCTCGTTTCCGAAGCTGAAGCTTGACTCATGAAAAGTAGTTCTATGACATCATAATGTCCAGCTCAGTTCTTACTAACAGCTACCAAATAAAGTGTAGTCGACATATGTTTGATGCACTTATGCGTAAGTGAATGTGTGATGTGAGAGCACAATAGTGTATATTATGAAAGTGTTACCAGAAACAGTTTTATTGAGTTAGATAGCTCATTCGGTTATAGATTAAACACATACCTGGGCGATTTAGTCAAATCTATATTAGTGACCAATTGTCTTTATCTCAACATAAAGAAGGTGTTTTCAGGTGTCGCACATGCGCAGTTAAGCGTTCTCAGAAGGTTTTGTGTCAATTTGCGTATGAGAAAACGCTATATCTCAAAGGTTCCATTCATAGACTGACATGAGTAAGTCCAGAAAAAAACCCGTTATTTTATGCACAAACACTCCCTTGTTTTATTAAAAAAATTACTATAATTGTAAAATATAGCCAGTGGTAACATTCGAAACTAGCAATATTTTCCACTGCGCAGATATAATTGTACCCCAATACGTTTTCCAGCAATGTGTGCATCTCGAGAAAGCAGTATTCCAATCTGTGAAAGCAAGCCATTCCATTTTTTGCATATCTGGTCCTTGACCAAAACACTTTTAATTAGATACAGTTTATAAACTTGAAAGTCACTCACATAAAGTTTGATGGGTGGTCTTTTTTTCAAAGATGCTCGACGGAATAGAGTTTTTGCTGCTTGAAAATATTACCAAACGCTACGACCTACTTAAATTACAATAATACCTCATTCAGTCAATGATTTTGTGGACTAGATTTACTCACCGAGCGGTGTATTTAAAATCTTAATGTAGAAGAAGTTGTTTGACTATGTAAAGCTTTACCCGCATATCCAACAAATATTTAGAATATCCGGATGTCTCTCCTGACAAAGCAAACAACAAATGTGAATGATGGAATCATCTATTTTCAAACCTGTTCCGCCACAAATATTCTGTAGTGTGAGTGTTTATACAGAAGATGCACGTCGAAGAAACTGTCGATGAAAGTTCTTTTGTTAACAGCTAATTACGCTAAACGCTAATAAGAGCTGTAAGTTCAGGCCAATATTTTCCCTCTGCCAGTGCACAATCCTTTCTTTGGTGCGCACTTGACCTATTTTCTTATAAGATCAACTTATTCAAGAAATAGAAGTGTATTGGAGAGGAGAAAATATAGAGTTCTAAGCTCTACCGGTACGTACTTTCAACCCATACTTCGTGCTACCGGGCCCGTAACACTATGCCACTATGCCATTATGTCACATGGTTGACCAAGAAATTCCATTAAGTTAATTTGGACACTTGGCCACTACCCTTCATTATTTTACAAATAAGAGCAATCTACTTGTAAAAAAAATTAATGGGACTTCAGAATTATATTAATGATTAAGTTTAACGTCATAAAATAGACCGGGTAGATACAGAAAAACTCATTCATGTATTATAATACAGTGTAACACCGGGCCGGGCACTAAACAACTGTTCACCTCACACAGCACGTGACCAGGCTCATACCGTTCTAAGGGGGCGGCCAGACTGAGCGTGCGAGCGACTAAAATATAAAATAGAACACATTGGTTGTAATGAAAGGTGGCCAGACTGGAGCGCGCGAGCGAGCGACTGAGCGAGCACGCTTGAAAGATAGAACTGGTTCTATTTTTCAAGCGCACGCGCTCGACCCGGTACAGTCTAGTTTACAGGCGCTAGGCAATATGATTGTATGTTGGTTCATCGAGTGCTAGGAAAACTTCTCATTTTGACATATTTATTAATATCGATAGGTTTAGCACACTTGCTACTAACGACCTAATTTAATTGGTAAGATTATAAACTATACCTATAAGTATATAAATGTATATATATATGTAAAACTGATATGTTAAAATACTTCGGGCCTTTACAAATAAGAATCACCATTAGCGTGGAGAGAGGATGAGAAAACCACAACAATAAATCACTTGTTAAAAACCCCCTCAGTTCACTCAGCCAAGATTTGGAGCCTCCTCGTCAACAACTAACGAGAGATACAGTAGCCCCATGGCTTCTTTGGTGCTGACTGACAATTCACAGCTGACTTCTGACAGTCAACATTTAGGTATATACCTAAATTTTGACTCTCAGAAGTGACAACTGCTAAAGACATGTTTTTTGCAGATCATATGGTTCGGCGTAGGGATACATAATTTGGTCTGGTAGCTTTTCAAAGCTGTCAGAAGTCAGCTGTGAGCTGTCAGTCAGCACCACAGAAGCTAAAACTGAGGTATATCTGCTAATCACGCACTCGCTCGCTCGCACGCTCGCCAGTCTGGCCACCTAGTCGCTTGCGCGCTAGCTCGCACGCTAGTCAGTCTGGCCGAACCCCAAGAACCAAACTGAGCCAAGCTTTCTCTAACACTGCACGTATGTGAGGTCACCAGAACGAGGATTGACATCCACAGAAACATCCTTATAATAGTAACTAGTGGTTGGTACGGAATTTAGGGATTTAACAACGGCTTTCACACCACAATGGAGTTATTACATTTTGAGCCCACCGGAATTTAAACACAATCTCACTCTCACAGAGGTAGTATTAGGCATCACTTTAAGGAATATGTCTTCATAAATCCTGCCCACAAACCAAGCCCTCCATCAGTTTGTACAATATTAGTATTGATAAAACTGTATTCTCAACGCAATTATTACTATAGTATGATTTTGGTAGGAAGAACAGTAGAAGTTAGTTAGTAAATTTACTAAAACAATGTTAATATATTCATACATAAAGTCATGTAATCTGCAGATGTTATTTTTGTTAAATAATATCAATAAATATCAAATAACACAAATAATATAATAAAATATTATCAATGTTGGCAGCAAAGAAATATGTTTTGATTCTCTCTACTGTTCTTCCAACCAAAATCGCTGTGTAAATAGTTGATCCCAGTGGCAAACACGAGATTTATGGCCCATATTGGAATGGAAAGAGGATTAGAGCGTGTAAATTCGGGATTTGAATTTAGACCTCGATATCAATGATGGTCAAACTCAATGCCAGTCTAAGACTTAAGACTGCTAGACCCAACACTTTGACTGGCCAACAAGTGGTTTCAAGCTACGAATAAACGGGGTGTTAGTTGGAAACCCTTAATTCACACTAGTAGCGCTGTGTTCATCTAATGGCGATGAGGATTATGTCCATCCTCACCTCCGAAACATATTTTATTCACCGTCAAAGGCTGTTAAGTTTATGTTTCTACTAATTAAGGGTATCTAACGATCAGTTTATTAACCAATATATTTTATCAGCACTAAATTAACAACTAATTTAATTCTGAAATAGACGTAGCACCCAGTCTAATCGACGTAAATTCATCACACAAAAGGGGAAACCTCGAATTTTTCCACTATGCATTTTCAACCATGCCTGAAATTGAACCTGAGCTAATGTCTCAGACTAATACAAAGTGATCCAATACTTTTGTTATTTATCAATTTTGACACATGGCCTATAATGACATAGCTTAAGAAATTAATGGTGAAGAGTCGAGTTGAAAGGAAATTAAATCATCATTTGTCATAAAAAAGAATGGAAAAATTACATTGTGGTAAAATAAAACCCAATACAAACATCTGGGTTTCGAGCAATGACAACTCAAGTCTATCAAACTTATCTAATTTTAATGGTTTGTGGCTTTATTATTTTCTTAACTGAAAGTGCGTCTTTCTACCAAGATAAAAGTTCCCAGTTCTATTCCTGGCAGGACAAATAGATGTATAATTTGTTAAACTGGAGCGTCCCTTGGATGAATAAATGATAGGAGAATTGGGTGTTGTGTTTGTTGAAAGGAAATGTTAGGTAAGTCATGTGGAGCTATATTCGCTTCGTTTGTAAAGGGCACGGATGAAACTACAACGCCGGTTATTAGCGAATAAACTTTACAATAACTAGAAGCATCTATTGCTTGGAGATAGAATGAGAAACCTTGCTTCAGAAGGAAAACGCTTACCAAAGAACCAGTCGTGGATCGAGTTTCGATACACTCATGATCAGGAAGAGTAACACTAAGGTGGGCGGCCAGACTGGGCGAGCGAGCGAGCGACTAAAATATAAAATAGAACACATTGGTTGTAATGAGAGGTGGCCAGACTGGAGCGAACATGACCCGGTGCAGTCTAGTTTACAGGCGCTAGGCAATATTATTATATGTTGGTTCATTGAGTGCTAGGAAACCTCTTCATTTTGACATTTTTATTAGTATCAATAGGTTTAGCACACTTGCTACTAACGGCCTAATTTAATTGGTAAGATCATAAACCATACTTATATGTATATATATACATACATATATGTTAACATACTTCAATATTATCAAAGTAGGCTTTTACAAATAAGAATCACCATTAGCGTGGAGAGAGGAGGAGAAGACCACCACAATAAATCACTAATCAAAAACCACCCTCATTTCACTGAGCCAAGATTCATAGCTTCTTCGTCACCAACTATAGAGAGCTATCTGCTAGTTACGCGCTCACTCGCACGCTTGCCAGTTTAGACACCTAGTCGCTCGCTCACTCGCTCGCACGCTTGTCAGTCTGGCCGAACCCTAACACGTCCCTAGCTTTGTATGGAAACTGTACCTCTCCCACACGCATACACATTAAATAGCACTTACACTTTTTACCAAATATGCAATATTCATTATAATGTTAGTGCTGCAAATTGGGAGGAACATTTAATTTTATCTAAATATTTCTAGCACCACATTTTTCTACCCGTTAAAGTTATACGCTTATGTACTAAATACGATAATGGTTCAGTGATTAGGAATACATATTTAGAGGAAGTTCACCTGCATTTGCGTTGAAGGTGAATTGAAAATCATTTAGGAAAAATCACCCTCAGTACATCTGACCAAGATTCAAACCTTGATCTCCCCGTCATCGGCAGTCTAGTCTACTGCGAGAGTAGCGTGTTAGACCATGTAGTCATTGAAGCGGGTTATTTTATCCATACAGCACAGATAATTGAAGCTAGAATTTAAATAATTGTTTTATTTAGTTATTTGACGTCAAAATTAAAAGAGTATTTAAGCACCATTTCGGTCAATAAAACGATTTAGGTTTTAATTGAATAAATATTTTGGGTTAAATATTTATGAGAAATTTAGTATATTTTATATATTTTCCTCTACTTATGAACCCTTATTCCAAATATATGTATAAAATATACACTCAGACGACGACTTAGCTCAGACGGTGGTAAGTTTGATTCCCGGCATGGCCGAAAAAATTATCATCGGTGAAATGTGGCTTTCACCTTTCACATTGATAAACTAACGGCCAGGGATTGGCTGTTGTGTCTGTTCTAGACATAAGTAAGTTTATAAGTCGTGTGTTGATATAATCAGTCAGTTCAAAACATGTCCGTTAAATATTTATAGAAAAAGTTCGTTTAATTATATCACGATATTAAATAAACTAAACCACGTAAAATTGAACAACTATAGGGTACGTATTAAGCTAAAAACAGGTATTATATTTGGAGCCGACAAAAGTGCACTATATAAAACATATTAAATAAATATACTCTTAATATAATTTGTCTTACTCCGATGAATACGTTATAAAAATAAAATTGCAAATATCCACAAACTATTCAACTTAAAACTTTGTTCTCAGTACATAAGTAAAATAGAAATGTATTCAGGTGTTCTCTATCTCTTTTTATTTTGTCCTTTATCTAAATTTGGACCCAATTAACTTATATTAACGAGTTGGTACGGAGATAAGCGTCCATGGGAACAATACCCCTTGTATCGCCGCTTCTCCTATCTGATAGAAGTGACGAATACAGTTACAAATATATTTAATGAAGGATGGAATGGATCAAACATAAGAGAGATATACAAGTTTAACAAATCACTCTATTTAAATTTAAACAAGTTGAAAGTAATACAAATGATTTTATGAGATCACATACAAAATATTCCTTTGTTTATTGACATCGAAGTCCCGTTTGGGAGCGTTAGGTGTGAAACACCTTAGTTTGACCTGCAACCATGACAAGTATAGTCGTGTCTATATTAAAAAAGGGTGTAGTTAGTTAGAATGAAACAAACACACATTCTAAAACGAAGCACCGTACAAAGGTACAACAATAGAAATATTAGACTGGTATCACTCGAAGACCCAACTAGGTCATGGAACAAAGCTAAAGATAACATTATTTCTGCCATCTTCGATCTAAATGTTAGCCTATTCGGAATATGGCCATACAGTCTAGGGCGTCTGGTTATTTCCCTGGTATTTAGGACTATGTCTTATGGACATAGAAAAGTAGAGCATAAACCCTGACATTCTAAGCTATGACTTATGGACATAGAAAAATAGAGCATAAACCCTGACATTCCAAGATATGTCTTATGGACATATCAAAATAGAGCATAAACCCTGACATTCTAAGCTATGACTTATGGACATAGAAAAATAGAGCATAAACCCTGACATTCTAAGATATATCTTATGGACATAGAAAAATAGAGCATAAACCCTGAAATTATAAAATATATCTTATGGACATAGAAAAATAGAGCATAAATCCTGACATTCTAAGATATGTCTTATGGCCATAGAAAAATAGAGCATAAACCCTGAAATTATAAACTATATCTTATGGACATAGAATAACTAGTCAGAGCACTGACATACAAAACTATGTCTTATGCACATAGAAAAACATAGCAAAACTCTTACATTCAAAACTATGTATTATGGACATAATAAAATATATCACGAAGACTCTATCAAAAATTACTAAATTAAGTTCTCAAAGTCACAGACTTTACTTCATCTGTGGTGAGAAGGAAAGACCGACGCCTCAAACATTGTGATTACCGCTTGTTTAGCCCACTGGTCCTTGGTTAACTTCTAGGATGTCCTCCAACGAATCGTTACAATAGAATACAAAATGTGAAGCAAGGAGTGGTGGTTTTATACAAGATGCACTGACGTAGTAGGAAAGGGACATCAACAAGCAAAACGCCAACTAGTCCTAGGAGATGGCTGCTGATGTCAACATAGGGAAGCGACCTGTCATTACAGTTAAGTCTGGCAAGCGTCCAAGATGTCCGTGTGTTGAGCTTCCTCCAGGGAGTGTTGAACAGTCAGCTGGGACACTTTTCTCAATTTTGGGCGTTTTCAGCAACACGATTTCACCGTGAGTTTATATCTGCCACACATTATTAGAATTTATTTGTTCTTGGATTTATAGTGATAATCATTATAAGGTATTTAGATTGTAAGTGCTAACGGGTAGTTAGCACGTTACATCCTTAGGCAACCAATTAGGAGCTTAATGACAGATTATTTAAATAAATAAAACTGTGGTCATATTTGTCGCTTTAACAGTAACATTTTAACATTTTAATTTTTATCATAGAAATTGCACAACTTCGATCCCCATGCCTAGGTGGTTGAACTGAACGACCATGAATCCAGGAGATGGTGGATATATTATGGAGGTCCCCATGCATAGATGGTTAGACTTATCGACTACGAATCCAGGAGATGATGGATATATTATGGAGGTCCCCATGCCTAGATGGTTAGGCTGATCGACTACGAATCCAGGAGATGGTGGATATATTATGGAGGTCTCCATGCCTAGATGGTTAGACTGATCGACTACGAATCCAGGAGATGATGGATATATTATGGAGGTCCCCATGCCTAGATGGTTAGGCTGATCGACTACGAATCCAGGAGATGGGGGATATATTATGGAGGTCCCCATGCCTTGATGGTTAGGCTGATCGACTACGAATCCAGGAGATGATGGATATATTATGGAGGTCCCCATGCCTAGATGGTTAGACTGATCGACTACGAATCCAGGAGATGATGAATATATTATGGAGGTCCCCATGCCTAGGTGGTTGGACTGATCGACCATGAATCCAGGAGATGATGGCTAAATTATGGAAGGGTGGTGGTGGAGGAGGTTGGTTACAATTGTGAATGGATTCTTTCTATTACCCAGTTTGTTAATAATATAAAGTTAAGCCTGTGTGTGTTTTGCACCGTGTAGGTTATTTGGTTAAATTAGTTTGTAGGTCATGTGATGATTGGGTGTGCCCACAAATGTCACGTTTAATAAATATAGTGCTATTATTATATATCCTATTGACCCATATACTTAACGAAAAAGTCCAGAAACTATTTTTTTGTCACAATATAATATTTTTTGTTTTTTATTATATCTTTCTACCCGTCTAGGCTATCTATATTTAGCTGTATTAGTGACGTAGGATGAACAAGTTCAAAGTAAATATATCCTGAATTTGCGTGGAAAGAGATAAGGAAACAAATAAGGAAAAATACTTTTAGTATGCTCAACTGGAATTCAAACCTTGACCTCCCAATCAGAGGGATGAAAACAGACCTGACACGATTTACGTTTAATCCTCAGGTCCACCGATGTGCTTTATGAAAAAGTAAAATATTTTAAATGTATAGTTAGATGTAGAAAAATAAGTTATACTGGGGTGGTAAATTTACCTTTAGATCATTATTGTCTGTTCGGTTTGAAGGTAACAGTAGACAAAAGTTGTGAACATCTTTTTATTAGCTATTTACTATAATTATTTTCATAAATTTTGGCTAAGTTAAGGTTAGATCACCCTACCTTACAAACTTTAAAAATTATATTTAATGTTTCTAGGATATTTGAAGGGCTTATAGAATTAAATTACATTAAGAGTATGTATGTATTTATTTATTAGGACCAAGAATTGGAACATAACATTAGTACTGTATGTTCAAACAATTCCTAACAAGCTCTGATATAATTTAGTAGTTTAAATGTGAGTGGAGACAATGTTTGCTATAGTCTTTATTAGGTGATTGAGAGTACATAACAAGTTCAATACCAGTAGATAATAGCCCCTTTTTGTGTTAGTCCCAAACATTTTAATAAGTAATTATCAGGTTCATACATAATAATCAATCGTTTTATTAATAAAGACTCTAGTAATAAATGCTCTAGTAATAAGGACTTTAGAAATAAAGGCTCTAGTAGTATGGGCTCTATTAATAAGGGAATAAAGGGTTTAGTAATAAAGGCTCTAGTAATAAAGGCTCTAGCAATAAAGGCTCTAGATAAACGGATCTAGTAATAAAGGCTCTAGTAATAAGTGGTCTAGTAATAAGGGCTCTACTAATAAAGGGTCTAGTAATAAGTGGTCTAGTAATAAGGGCTCTACTAATAAAGGCTCTAGTAATAAGTGGTCTAGTAATAAGGGCTCTACTAATAAAGGGTCTAGTAATAAGGGCTCTCGTAATAAATTTTCTAGTTTTAAAGACTCTAGCAATAAGGGCTCTGGTCAGGGATGCACGCAGGAAAAGGCGTATCCCAACGTGTTTGTGTTTATTATAGAGTGTACATTTTACAAGTGTGTCCTCCATGTTTGAAAGTATTTTTTCAAAACCTATTCAAGTGCCTATATTTATCTTTTATAACATTCCAAGAGTCAGAATAGATACAAAGCTATCTTTATATTTAATAAATGCAATAAACAAAACCCCGCAAGTATTGCAATGTGTTCTATTTCCATACAGTTTTCCCATGTCGTTTCAATAAGCAAGCTCTTTGGACTGCTGCCACAATGTTGCCCCCTCTCTCTTTCTGCTCTTCCCCGGGCCATATCTGCCCAGTTGAAAGGGTTTTATTAGCACCCACAAAATATTGTCTCTGTCTGGTCAGTGCTTGTATAACATTCTGCACGGTACTCAAGGTCTTGGATGTAAGAGGGAAGGATGCTTTTCATAAAGTTTACATAACATTCTCGACAGTATCCAGGCAAGCCTACTCAAGGTCTTGGATGTAAGGGGAAAGGATGACTTCCATCAAGATTACACCGAGCACCAACAAGGGGTGGCCTTTTCCATTACGAACTTGTTTCAAACGTAAAGATGTGTTTATTATTTCTTACTTTTTAAAGCAAAATATTACACTCCCAAAACCACAAAAAAAAACTTAGCTAGCGTGAAAGTTTTGTTAGTTATGACAATACTCTCTCTAAGTTTATCTGTAAGGTTGGTCTATACGAGCTCCATCACGAAGAACTTAACTTTGAATTACTTACCTCTGAGCATTGGCAAATTCCCTCACCGTGTTTGTTTAGCTACTTGTTATGTTATGGATCAATTCTGTGACGTGAGGTCAAATAAATGTAAAGTTCTATGTTCACGTTCACGAAAGGCAAGTTTCTATTTCAATTTTAGTAGTATCGTATTTTCAGCCTTACTTAACCTAGCCTAAATTCAACTGGCATAAACTTACCTAACCTAACCAATCTAAAATTATAAAACCGTGTGGCTTTATTATTTTATTGTATTATTTTTAAGGGGGTTGCTTTATTTTTTTCCTTTTCTATCACTTAAACAATTTTAATAAGCCAGTATTTTCCATGATGGAATTTGTCTGTATGATTGTTGGCAATGGTGAAGGAATTAAGCCATTGCCGTGAAATAATTCAGCTGTGCCTTTTTTGCGATTTCCTTCTCGTAACGGAACTCGGTGTTTTCCCTGAAAGGTAACAAGATTACCTTATTTGGTTCCACTATGGTTTAGCTTATTACATGCCATAGTGTAATCTGTCAAGGTAAGACTGATCCTTCAGTTTATACAAATTTTGAACTAATGAAACAAAATTAGATTTTTTATGAGCCATAGACCCCGCGTAGATCCGGCTAGTTTATATTTTATAGGGACATTCTAAATAAATTTTGAATATAGTTGGGTATCCATCAATAGGCCTAACGTCATATTCCCCAAAGTATATAATAAATGACTTAAGGCCAAATGACTTTTAACCCAATGACTTTTAGGCCAACTTACTTTTAAGCCAACTGACTTTTAGGCTAGATACCGTTTAGGCCTACTGACAATAGGGCTACTGCTTTATAGACAGACCTTAAGCCTAGTGACTTTAGGCCTCCTGACTTTAGGCCAACTGGCTTTAGGCCAAATGACTTAAGGCCTAATCACTTTAGGCCAAATGATTTTAAGCTTAATGACTTAAGCTTACTGACTTTTAGGTCTACTTATTTTTAGAACAAATTACTTTTAAGCCTTCTGATTTTAGGATAAATCCTCTTTAGGCTAAATGTGATTTAATTAATTTTTAGTCCAAACCACTTGAAGTAGATGAGCTATAGTAATTTGGCTTAAATTATGTCTAAGTTGTCCTCGAAATCACTCGCTTTGATTTGTTGTGTTGTTAATAGATGGCAGAGTGCGAATTATTTATTTGATTGGTTTATTTTATCGTTTCCAGATATATGTGGTCTTCTTTGAAGTTCACCAAGGTCTAAAGTAAACGGGTCTGACATCTCTTCAGTTCCTGGTGACCTGGTGGTCTAGGGGTAAGGTGTCAGACTTCTGTGCTGAGGGTCCGGGGTTCAATCCTCGGTACCGGCACAGATTTATCTGATTGCCAAACCCTTCCTTCACCTCTGACAAGGTGTGTATTAATCACAGCTTGTGAATGTGAGGAATGCCAGGCCTCCACCGTGGTTCGGATTCCACGTTAAACTGTAGGTCCTCCATTTCATCTCACAATCACCCTACCATTACACATTAGCGTAAGTGCGTATAACCCGAACGGGTAGTAAGACGCGGTGCTAATAATAATAATAATAATAATAATCTTCAGTTCCTTTGATCAAATATGAAATTAAAAAACGCTCGTATCATCGCACAATGGTAAGCACGCATTAAAAATATTATGGAAAAGATTGAATGATCGTGTTTGAATATCAAAAAGTAGTTTCGATCAATAGCCGGTTCAATTACTCAGAGCAGAGTAATTCTAGATTAGTTGGGTGTTGTATCACAGTACAAAATAATAGATTTTTCAAAAGCGGAATGCATTTGAAACTGATTTCATTTTGTATAAATTATAGCCATAGTTATTTAGTGGTTAAGAGCTACAGGTTTGGGTTGGATAGAAAAAGTGTTGACTAAATTTCAAATATGTATATCATTATTTGATTCAGATTTAAAATCCTACTGTAAAAAAATCAACTGACACAGTTATGGGAAAGAGAGCTTTAATAGGTTCCAGACGTTTAAGATTTGATTTAAGCCCTTGTGGAGACATTGATTGTTTCTTCCCTAGAGAGGATTGTGGAGGGGGAGGGGAAAATTTGAGCTTCTTATAAATGGTATATATAGACGGCAAGTTGAAGGCACCTTCTTTGGTGAACAAAGATTAGACCTACTTATAAATAATAAATAATAGTAATAGAACAGCAAATAAATTAATTTTATTAATGGCACTTGGTAATAGGTCTATTTTGACCCTCGATCAAGCATATATATCATTTTGAATTTAAATTCTGGTATGTCTTAATTTGATCCAGGATAATGGGATTAAAAAAAATTGAATCCTGGCCGAATGAAATGGGGGTGATTTTTCAACTAAAGTTGATTCTTCTCTTCTCTAGCAGAATTTTTTTCTATCCGTTCAGTTTATCCACATAGTTAAATTTATAGGGTAGGAGTTAGTAAAGTATAGTTTAAAGGAAATGTAACCTGATTTTCGGTAAAGGAGAGTGGAAAATAAAAATTGCGAAAACCAACCATTGAACACATAGCCTTCAGATAAACCCTAATCTTCTTGTCTGTGAAGTCCAGTTTGTCCAACGTCTGATCTTATCTAGCCAACAAAAGATTTAAAAAGTAAACAATAATTATGTTTGTAAAAATAAAGGCCTACTAATCACTAATTACCATATAGAAATATAGAATTAAAATTTATTGCTCGATTTTTACTTTCTCTCTATATTACAGGTAGAGAAAGTATGGTGATCGTCAAAAAAATCGTACTCGAGATTTTGATGAATTTTGACGTTTCATGACTCCCTGAATCCGAAAAGGTGGTTTTTGAATTTCCGTCTGTCTGTCTGTCTGTCTGTACCTCCAACTAGAGCCTAAACTATTTTACCGATTGAGCTGAAACTTGATATCTAGGGTTTTCATAGGGTTGCCCCGAGGGGTTTTTGGAATTGGATATCTACCCCTAAAATTAAGGGTAGTTTACTGAAGGGAAAAAAGAGAAAAAGTCGATTTTCTCAAAATCGGCTCTAACGATTTTGATTAAATTTCATTTATGAACATTAATAAATATTCCAAACAAAATGGCTACTCTCAATATTTCGGCAAAATGGCTTTAAGGGCTCCGGTCTGATGCGTAAATTAACATTTTTTATAATAGCTCCGAAACTATTTGAGATATGAAATTACTTAGCATTACAAATATGTATATATATTTATAATACAAATATTTTATTCGAAACATATTTTTATAAAATCAATAATTTTCAATCTATACGCAATTATATATATATTTTTAACTTTTTGGACATTAAAGTTTAAGTATTGCGACCGTAAAAAAAACTAACCTGAAATGTTGATGGATGTCGACGTCTCATGACCCCCCGAACCCTAAAAAATAGTCTTTGCAATGCCGTCTGTCTGTGTGTCTATAAAAACTTAAAATTAAGGGTAGTTTACTGAAGGGCGAAAAGAGAAAAATTTGGTTTTCTCAAAATCTGCTCAAACGATTTTGATTAAAATTCGTATCTAGGCGTTGATTAAGATTATAAATAAACTGGCTATTTTCATTTTCCTATGAAAATGATTTTTAGGGTACTTTACAGAAGCGTTAATTTCCGTATCTCCACAACTATTTGAGAAACTAAACAACTTATCATTGCAAAATTGTAGGACTATTAGAAATAAAAAACTTTTATTTGACATATATTTTTATAAAAGCAACAGTTTCTGAGATATTTGCAAATATATTAATACAATTTTGTGAGCTTTAGTTGTAAACATATACTACTTAAGTCTTAACGCAATAATTCTCCAATGCCATAGAGTAATTAAATATAAGTATCTAAAAAAGTATGTTATTTTTCCTTAAATCTCTTAGGAGAAATGTTTGCATAGCAATGATCTATCTCCATTTTAGACTCAATAGTCAATATTTACATTTTTTATTGGTCAAAATGTATAAATGAATAATTAAATATCAATGCGATGACTTGAAGATCTGCAACACCTTATAAAATGTTAAAATTTTAACCAGAAATCGAAATTTTAATACGAAGTGTTGACCCTTGTGGAAGACATTAAACTGTTTGAAATGCTCTTAGGTGGACAAAGATGCGCCTCTTTTCTCATTGATTATATATCATTGTATATTATTTTATGCGTGTTCTTATGTGGAGTGGTGATGATACAATGTACATTATTCCGTTCAGAAATCTTATGAATTTATAGAAAGAGAGAGAAAGTCTGTGCGGTGTGCCGTACCATTTATTTCTTAAATTGACTAATCAAATTTTTTCTAAAACCTATATGGCCTGTGATATCAAAAAGGTTTCTGAACAATTCCTTAGACCACGTTACCACTGATGAAAGTGCAAAAAAAGTTGTACGTTCGATTCTCTTAATTAATCTTATCCATCCCTACCCTACTAGTTTCAGCCGTTAATAATCTTTGTAAGGAACGAATTTTTTTTTTAGAGAGATTTTTCATACAATTCTTAAACCTTGAAACAATAAACCTAATTTGGCTTGTATTTTAAATACGGCCTTCGAGTAATGTCTAGTTATAATTTACACAGTGTAAAATATAAATATTAACATACGTCCAACTCACTTTGGGGGCTACATGGTCTAACGCACAACTGTCCTAGTAGACTAGACTGATGATGAGGGGAGATTGAGGTTCGAAACTAGGAAGGTTGGTTTTCCCAAAATGGTTTTCCACTCTTCCTCAACGCAAATGTGGGTACATTTTCTTGAAATATAGGTGACCTGGTGGTCTAGGGGTAAGGTGTTGGACTTCTGTGCTGAGGGTCCGGGGTTCAATCCTCGGTCCTGGCACAAATTTATCTGATTGCCAAACCCTTCCTTCACCTCTGACAAGACGTGTATTAATCACAACTTGTGAATGTGTGGAATGCCAGGCCTCCACCGTGGTTCGGATTCCACGTTAAACTGTAGGTCCTCCATTTCATCTCACAATCACCCTATCATTACACATTAGCGTAAGTGCGTACAACCCGAACGGATAGTAAGACGTGGTGATGATATTAATATTAATTTCTTGAAATATAACCTTCCTAATCCCTACAGCCAGTCGCGTAATTAGTTAATAAGTATATATCACGAACGGGTAGTAAGACGCGGTGCTAAAAATAAAATTAAGTCTATGATACATTGATTCCATGCTGAATATTTATTTGGCAAATATTTTTGGTTTAGGCTCCATTCCTCCCTAAAGAACAAACTAGAATACCAAGAAACAAATGAAAGAGGGAAATAACGTGAGGTCTTGACAGTATCCTCTGCAAGATATGTTGGTCAGATATTGGATCTGTAGACTCCCGGATCTGCCAAGTCTTGGTTCGGACCCGGGCCGTGTGCCAATAGAATCACGTGCGACCTCCATCTCGGTGCAAATGTACGGAAAATAGCCAGTAACTTTAGTTTTGTTTGCTCGTTTAATTCATTCAACCGAGTGCAATTACGTACTAATAGTCACTTTCGTCATCGTGCTACCCTAATTTAGATAATTAAAGTAAATTTTAATTCTCTAGTGCTAGAAATGGACTATAGAAAAATAAAACAAGTGGTACCCAAACTTTAAAGCTCCTCCTCAAATTTGAAAATATCATAGCACCTCACTTCCTCAATCCAAAAACTTTTTTTAATCCCCGTGCCTCAATTCCTGTCTGTGCTATCTACATAATTTCACTAATGAAGTAGAGAGGAGGAGGGGGGTAAAACTTAAAATAAGTGTATCCGTATTCGTGTGTTGAGTGGGAAAATTTTATGATAAACTATCTTGAACACACACAGCAGGAATGTGAACCCCAACTCACCGTTACTGGCAAACAAGCATAATCATGAGAGTAACGACTAAGAACAAGCCACCAGTGATACGGATCCTATAAATAATTATTTATTTTTTAACCCGTATCCCACAGTATGAGTTGCTAGAGGAATACCACTAAATTGTTTTCATTTGCTTCCAACAGCAGCTGTTAGCAATACATTCCTAGTTATTCAGTGTTTCTTTGTAATATTCATAAGTAAAAGCAATATCTTTATAGATAAAATAGTTGATTTCCAAAAGCAAGTATATGGTTGTCAATCCCATATATTGTTCATTGTAAAGCGCCCCTTATTATAGCGGCGCAATCATGGTAAAGGGCTTAGATGGAAGAGGTCTCAAGAAAAAAGCCAATTTTTTCGCAGTTTTTATAGCAAAACATTTGTGGGCCAAATAAAAATAATATCGCTCCAGTATGAACATATAGTTTAATATTCTTTCCTAGTTGACTTCAACAGTTCTTGAATATCTTTAATAATCGTAGCGGCATTAAATAAGAAACTTTTTAAGCGAAGAGAAAAAGTTTTCGTTAAATTTCATGAAAAATATTAAATTCCAGGACACCCTTGATAGATATTCAAGAATTGTTGATATCACCATGTGAAGAAAATTAAACTCTATATTTGTACTGGGGTAGTATTCGGTTTATTTTTACCAAAAAATATTTGATATAAAAACTGCACAGACAGTGGTCTTTTCTCGCGTCTCCTTCCAAAATATCTTAAAGACGGGTCTTTAATTTATTTGGCTTTATGCTATCAACGGGTAAAATGTTTAATAAAGCGCAACATACATCTAGTTCATTCCTCTTCGCCAACTATATTTCATGTGAACCCCTCTTTATTGCCAAGCGCATTTTCTATCAAACAAGCTTTGGCCACTTTGTATACGATATAATCTTTGCACGAAGGAAATAATTAATAGAAAAATTACATAAGATCTGCCTCCTAAAATCACAATATATTTTTCATATATAATACTAATGAGCATTCATAATATACTAATTTTCAACTTGTATCCATAATTTTAAAAAAAATCGGGGGCTTGACACTCATCTTAGAATCCACTGTCCTAACCTTAAGGAGCAAGATGAAGAAAGTCATTTTTACTGATTAGATATTGATGAAATCTAAGAGTGACAAATTAACTAATTTTAGTAAACAGGTTGAGGATTATATATTATAATTATTTAATGCCATAATGATAAAAACAATCTAACGTATGACTACAGGTTGAATAAAGTAAAGTTCAAGGAATTGAACTATTTGCTTGAAGAAGAAGAAAGTGAAAAAACCAAATTGTGAAAAGCTATTTCCATCGTATTTGATAGGTATGGAGCCGATCTTATAATATGATACTGTTCTGAACATGTAAATTATAGCTTGTAGCTTTAGACACTCGTCAGGTAAAGCAATTTATATTATCTATTAAATTTGACAGCTACAGGTCATATTACTTGACTTGTATATTTAAATCGTTTTAGTATATTTCTTAACTGTAAAAAAAAGTTCCTTCACATTAAAACAAGCAATACTTATAAGTATGTCTGCCAGGTGAAGATAACAGGATTCAAATCCTTAAGGGGCCTCAATTACTTTACTGTTTCTTTATGGGACAATTCTACTATCAAGACAATACATAATACTTCCAAAATAATTCATTGATGAGGATTGAGCAACGCATCCAGGAAAAATGTGATATATTAGATTAATTCTTGCTCGAGTGTTGAGATTATCTTGAATATCAAACGAACATATTCACTCTATATTAAGAGCGCTAAGACCATCTAAATTAAATACCCAGGTATTTCACGTTTATGAATATGATGAGAGAATGTGCTTGTAGAGAGGGAAGTGATGTGCCAATAGGAGTGAGGCCAGCCAGTCGAAGGTCTGGTTTCGCTGACCCTGTCTTGTAGTCTAGCAGACTAGGGTGGTGTGCCAAGTACGGGCAGATCTGGGTGAGTCGGCTGCTACACTTGCCAGATGGCGACCAGATCCATTCTATGGTAGCAGGGGTGTGCACAAGATCAGGATCTTGACGTGACAACTGAATCAGCACTTTTAGTGAAATAAGAATAGTTCACGCACCTGCTTCAGTGGCTGAATAGTTTGAGGCATCATTCTCGTGTTAGACTGGCCTGAAGATGATGGGGACATAGAGGTTTGATTCTCATTTGGGTCTGTTGATGGTGGCTTTTACTAAATGATATCCCACTACCCTTCCAAGCAAATGTTTCCAAGATGTATGAGTCAACGGGTAATAAGACGGGATGATAAAAATATATATAGGATAGGTAGTATTTCGTGGATACGGACAGTAACAAGTGATTAGGTGGGTAAGTATAAATCAAAAAAACACTTAATAAAAAATCCGTTCTTTCCATACCTTTTGAGAAAAACAATATTTAAGTTAGAGAGGGGTGATGTGGCAGCACTGCATGAAATTTCATAGTCACTGGTGATTAGACATAGACACAAATGATAGGTAGGTATTGTATAGGCAGAAATGAGCTACATCCTCGTAGAACACTGGGCTATGGCTATGGCTATGGGAGCATCTGACAGCCAGGCCAGACCAGCGGCGCAGCTGTAAGCTGAACGCTTACCAGGAATACTTCATTCAAGCGTGAACTTGTTTTTACATTTTGCAACAGCTTTGTAGGGAGACAGTTCAAATGAGTCTAGCTTCATAAGTGGATGCAGGATGGCCACGCAAGGTACAGACAACAGGTGTTGAAGATGCTGTAATAACTGTCTTCCAACAGAAGCCAGCACACAGCTCTTGAGACGTAACACAAGCTATGCACATATCACAGAGATCAATTCTGCAGGTGTTACGTGATGATGGCTACAACCCTTACCATTATAGAGCAACACAGCATATACTCCCGGCTGATCTTACTAGCTGGGTACAATTTCCCCAGAGGCTGTGGATCCGTGCTTCATTGGGCACAATCTGTGGACTGATGAAGCCTGTTTCACATGAGAGGGAATGAATAAAACCCAATACAATCCCCTTTTGGGCAAGTGTTAGTTAACCCACACGACACTCGTGTTCGTGCGTACCAGCATCGATTCAGCGTTAATGTATGGGCCAGGATTGTTAGGGATGCGATTTATGGCCTATATTTGATACAGGATCGTTAGGATTCAAACAAATACCATATGTTCCTTGACATGGTTTTACCAGGGCTGCTGGAAGACGAACCGTTGCTTGTGTGACAGAGGATGTGGTAGAGCTGTGACTGCACCCCTGCACACAATGGGATAAAAGTGAGGTGACTACTTAATCAAGTCCACCCAAAAAAAGTGTATCAGGCGTGAGAGGCCGGTGGAGTGACCACCAATGTCACCGAATTTCACATCACTAGATCTT
Source organism: Timema genevievae (assembly GCA_902155825.1). Classification (NCBI taxonomy): domain Eukaryota; kingdom Metazoa; phylum Arthropoda; class Insecta; order Phasmatodea; family Timematidae; genus Timema; species Timema genevievae. Next base: position 53,512 of record CABFWO010000814.1, on the reverse strand, counting down.
TTTTTGTGGGATCATCTCAGAGTACTGGTGTGCTCACCTGACGATCCACCGCAGTCACTCGAGGACATTGTGGTATGAATCCATGCAACTGTTACAACAGTTGACGTCAACATGCTTTGCCACGTGCACACTGAATCCATATGATGTTTGGAGCAATGCATAGCTATACAAAGATCAACCGTAGAACACTTACTGGGAACTAACATTTGCCTTTGATGGACGTTTCAGGTACAGTGGTGCCACATCACCCCTCTCTAACTTTGATGGACGTTTCAGGTACAGTGGTGCCACATCACCCCTCTCTAACTTTGATGGACGTTTCAGGTACAGTGGTTCCACATCACCCCTCTCTAACTTTGATGGACGTTTCAGGTACAGTAGTGCCACATCACCCTTCTCTAACTTTGATGGACCTTTCAGGTACAGTGCTGCCACATCACCCCTCTCTAACTTTGATGGACCTTTCGGGTACAGTGGTTCCACATCACCCTTCTCTAACTTTGATGGACGTTTCAGGTACAGTGGTTCCACATCACCCCTCTCTAACTTTGATGGACGTTTCAGGTACAGTGGTTCCACATCACCTCTCTCTAACTTTGATGGACGTTTCAGGTACAGTGGTTCCACATCACCCCTCTCTAACTTTGATGGACGTTTCAGGTACAGTGGTGCCACATCAACCCTCTCTAACTTTGATGGACGTTTCAGGTACAGTGCTGCCACATCACCCCTCTCTAACTTTGATGGACGTTTCAGGTACAGTGGTGCCACATCACCCCTCTCTAACTTTGATGGACGTTTCAGGTACAGTGGTGCCACATCACCCCTCTCTAACTTTGATGGGCGTTTTTATCAGATGATGAGAATAACGGATATTTTGCAAAGAGTGTTTTCGACTTTTATCTACCCACCTAATCATGTGGTACTGTCTGTATCCACGAGTTATTAATCAACATGTTATACATTGTATATATTTAACAGACAATCAGAAAAGTGCCAAGTTGAGATGGAAACAGACGTGAGTTCATGTTTGAATTGTTGCAATTTCGTTTTCAAAATAAATTTTTTCAACATATTGTAATATAAACATCTCTGAAATATATATCATATCCAAAGTGGAATTTTACTATACACTTAATAAATGAAGATACATCAATTTACTTTGATCCAAAAATTGCAAAATTTTGTATTAAAAGTGTCCTAAATTAAGTAAATTAATCGTACTTAAAAAAAATTGTAATCCTTAAAATGTAAGATTTGTAGCTCTAGGGACATTTATAAAATACCTTTAACATTCATTTTGGTGCTAACCATATTGTAAACTAAGAAACCGCTCCTTAAATAACACATCTCAAGAGCTTCTGTAAGCCTCCCCCTTCATTTAATACATTTTGCTTGCTTTAAATAGCGCTTTAAATTCGTTTGAAATAGTAAATGTTCTTAATTTTTTTTAAATAACTAAATACTATGTTGAACTGTTATCTCTTTGCTTGCGGCTTCGGGGGTAAAGGGGTAAGGTCGCGACGATGGCGACGTTGTGTTTGCAGTCGCAATCGCATGCTCTGATGCACCCTGAAGGGGAGCACGAGAGCGAATACCAACACGTACCGACCAATTGGTCACACCATGTGGTTTCGGATACTAAAACAAACGGACTGTCGCATTTCGCGAAGTTTCTGAAACAAAGAGAAAACATATTATAATATTAATGGGGAAAAAAAGTATATTGGGAAAACGAATAATGGTTTTTAGAGTTACGTGTGGAAACACTAATCAACGGGGGGCTGGGTGAGAACCTCCCAAGCTACTGTTGACATTTATCGCTTATCCGAGCAGGGCTTTGGGACGTCGGTGGCAACCGCGACGTAGCATCGTGTCTTACTACCCATTCGGTTTATAGGCTTATGTACTAGTTACTCTAATGAGTTAGGGATGAAGAAGGTTGAATTTAGAGGAAGTGTACCCACATTTGCGTGGAAACAGAGAGTGGGAAATATTTAGGAAATCTACTCTAGCTACACCTCGACGGGATTGAACCACAATTTCACCATCTTTAGCAGTATAATCTATTGCGAGAGTAGTTCATTAGACCATGCGGATACTGATTTGGGTAGCTAGTAAGGCTACTAGATCTACTTTCATGTATTCATAAGTCAAGTCGGGTAATATTAGGTCACTTTCGGTGGATAGTATCATTATCTATAAAATAACACTAATAATATAGTAAAATGTTATCAATGAGTTGTAAAAAAGTATTTTTGTATTTCCTAAAATATTTTTTCTTACTTGAATAATAATATCATTTTGTAGCCAAGAAACATATAGACAAAATGTTTTCTGAATTAGAATAATGAGAAGCTCTCTCTAGAAGTTCTGACCTCATATTTTTGGTGGTAATACATTTGATAATTTCTGGGCTATGAAATCCAACATTTCAAATTGGATGCATATTTGAAAACGGACTTGTTTAAATAATTAAGGCCCAAAATTAATATTTTATTTAACACGTATGGTTAAATTAGTCACAATTTTTCCAATATCGGCTCAGTCACTCACCCCATGAGTCACTTTTAAAAATAAATGGTACGGCGCACCGCACAGACTTTCTCTCTCTTTCTATAAACTCGTAAGATTTCTGAACGGAATAATGTACATCGTATCATCACCACTCCACATAAGAACACGCATAAAATAATATACAATGATATAGAATCAATGAGAAAAGAGGCGCATCTTTTTCCACCTAACAGCATTTCAAACAGTTTAATGTCTTCCACAAGGGTCAACACTTCGTATTAAAATTTCGATTTCTGGTTAAAATTTTAACATTTTATAAGGTGTTGCAGATCTTCAAGTCATCGCATTGATATTTAATTATTCATTTATACATTTTGACCAATAAAAAATGTAAATATTGACTATTGAGTCTAAAATGGAGATAGATCATTGCTATGCAAACATTTCTCCTAAGAGCTTTAAGGAAAAATAACATACTTTTTTAGATACTTATATTTAATTACTCTATGGCATTGGAGAATTATTGCGTTAAGACTTAAGTAGTATATGTTTACAACTAAAGCTCACAAAATTGTATTAATATATTTGCAAATATCTCAGAAACTGTTGCTTTTATAAAAATATATGTCAAATAAAAGTTTTTTATTTCTAATAGTCCTACAATTTTGCAATGATAAGTTGTTTAGTTTCTCAAATAGTTGTGGAGATACGGAAATTAACGCTTCTGTAATGTACCCTAAAAATCATTTTCATAGGAAAATGAAAATAGCCAGTTTATTTATAATCTTAATCAACGCCTAGATACGAATTTTAATCAAAATCGTTTGAGCAGATTTTGAGAAAACCAAATTTTTCTCTTTTCGCCCTTCAGTAAACTACCCTTAATTTTAAGTTTTTATAGACACACAGACAGACGGCATTGCAAAGACTATTTTTTAGGGTTCGGGGGGTCATGAGACGTCGACATCCATCAACATTTCAGGTTAGTTTTTTTTACGGTCGCAATACTTAAACTTTAATGTCCAAAAAGTTAAAAAATTTCATATAATTGCGTATAGATTGAAAGTTATTGATTTTATAAAAATATGTTTCGGATAAAATATCTGTATTATAAATATATATACATATTTGTAATGCTAAGTAATTTCATATCTCAAATAGTTTCGGAGCTATTATAAAAAATGTTAATTTACGCATCAGACCGGAGCCCTTAAAGCCATTTTGCCGAAATATTGAGAGTAGCCATTTTGTTTGGAATATTTATTAATGTTCATAAATGAAATTTAATCAAAATCGTTAGAGCCGATTTTGAGAAAATCGACTTTTTCTCTTTTTTCCCTTCAGTAAACTACCCTTAATTTTAGGGGTAGATATCCAATTCCAAAAACCCCTCGGGGCAACCCTATGAAAACCTAGATATCAAGTTTCAGCTCAATCGGTAAAATAGTTTAGGCTCTAGTTGGAGGTACAGACAGACAGACAGACAGACAGACAGACGGACGGAAATTCAAAAACCACTTTTTCGGATTCAGGAAGTCATGAAACGTCAAAATTCATCAAAATCTCGAGTTCGATTTTTTTGACGATCACCATACTTTCTCTACCTGTAAAATAGAGAGAAAGTAAAAATCAATTATTCACTTGTAATTTTGAATAATATATCACCTTTTTTATTATTAATTCCTTAACACCCAATATAGAGCTTAGGGCCACACAAATCTTTTCTATTCCGGCTGGGTCATGTTGCAGTTTCTGTGACAAGTTAATTTCAGTAGGAGCGGGTTATCTGCCGACCAGCCACACGGATTTATTTGAGCGAGCGAGAAAGAGTCTAAAATCTACCTGGAAAGATATTTTCACATACTTTTCAGGGTTATTTTACATCCCAAAGTCGACATGGGACCAACGGCTTCCTTACCCATCCGATGGAGGTTGTGCTACATATTTCATCACTGAATAAAAATCCGTCAAACTCGGCTGGGTTTGAACACGCGAACACTGGGTCCTGAGGCAAGAACTTTATTCAAAAACCACCAAAGTCGACTAAATATCGCCTTGGTAGTATAAAACAAATGTAGCTATTTGATTAGGATAAACAAAATGACATAAAATCTTTAATTTCTGAAGTTTGTGTTTAAATATAAAAGTTATATGAATAGAGTAAGATAAAGAGTTGAGTATTAGTAGTATTGTGTATCTTTAACATATAGTTGTATATGGTTAATATCGTCTAGTACATGATCAACAAATGATACGGCCAGTATACAGTGCGAGACATCTTGACATGTTCTACAGAAGACTCTGTATATGGTTAATATCGTCTAGTACATGATCAACAAATGATACGGCCAGTATACAGTGCGAGACATCTTGACATGTTCTACAGAAGACTCTGTATATGGTTAATATCGTCTAGTACATGATCAACAAATGATACGGCCAGTATACAGTGCGAGACATCTTGACATGTTCTACAGAAGACTCTGTATATGGTTAATATCGTCTAGTACATGATCAACAAATGATACGGCCAGTATACAGTGCGAGACATCTTGACATGTTCTACAGAAGACTCTGTATATGGTTAATATCGTCTAGTACATGATCAACAAATGATACGGCCAGTATACAGTGCGAGACATCTTGACATGTTCTACAGAAGACTCTGTATATGGTTAATATCGTCTAGTACATGATCAACAAATGATACGGCCAGTATACAGTGCGAGACATCTTGACATGTTCTACAGAAGACTCTGTATATGGTTAATATCGTCTAGTACATGATCAACAAATGATACGGCCAGTATACAGTGCGAGACATCTTGACATGTTCTACAGAAGACTCTGTATATGGTTAATATCGTCTAGTACATGATCAACAAATGATACGGCCAGTATACAGTGCGAGACATCTTGACATGTTCTACAGAAGACTCTGTATATGGTTAATATCGTCTAGTACATGATCAACAAATGATACGGCCAGTATACAGTGCGAGACATCTTGACATGTTCTACAGAAGACTCTGTATATGGTTAATATCGTCTAGTACATGATCAACAAATGATACGGCCAGTATACAGTGCGAGACATCTTGACATGTTCTACAGAAGACTCTGTATATGGTTAATATCGTCTAGTACATGATCAACAAATGATACGGCCAGTATACGGTGCAAGACATCTCGACATGTTCTACAGAAGACTCTGTATATGGTTAATATCGTCTAGTACATGATCAACAAATGATACGGCCAGTATACGGTGCGAGACATCTCGACATGTTCTACAGAAGACTCGTGTCTCGGGATAATGGCTGCCCTGGTATTACGGTCTCACACGTCTAGCGAGACTACAGGAATGTGCTGATGCTGTTGCTCTGAGTGTTCTTGCCAAAAAAACTGTGATCACGACCCCCTCCCCCTTCCCCTCTTCAATCCTCTCTCCACCCTAACCTCCTACAATTTGTCCTCTTCCCACACCTCTGACTTATCGGAAGATTTCTCTAAGATAAAAAAAAAAAGCTAATTCCTCTATTTTGTAGAGTCTCCCTCACGGTACTAACGTAGATACTTACCATGGCACATTTTGTTTTGCTTCGTACGCTTTGGAAAAATTAAAAAGTATTTTATTTTCTCGTGTCAAGAAAAGAAAGTTCGAATCTTGACCCAGATTTCACTTCAAATAGAAACCCTAGTTTGTTTTGCTTGCTTCACTTTTCTTATCAAAGGCTAGGAGTATTTGATGAGCACCAAATATTTTATTTTATATACCCCAATACTTTTATCAACCAATCATATAGTCATATTTATTGGATATCTAAATGAAAGGAATATTGTCATATAAAATCCATAAGGAGACGGGATAAACATAAAAAACCTAAGATAAGAAATGAAAAATTCACATTTATTTATTTTATTGTAATTTTGATAAAAAACATTATATTATAGATCATCTTCAAAATTTATAACTGTATAAAATATCCTTGGTTATTATTTCAACGTTACGTCCTATATTGAATGTTATAACTTTTAATTTTAAGTGTATTTACAAATTTGTTAAATTATAATTCTTATAAAATTTTCCTAATATTACATTTGCATTAAATGTTAATTATTAGTAAACTTAAATTTTCAAATTTACTAATCAACTTACGATTGATCATATATTAATATTTTTTATTTAAAATATTGCTTGTCACCTACTTTTAGTCATCATATTTCCAAAAACTTTATCATAATATTATTTTCATGTTTACAATTAGTATTATGTATTATAAACTTTAATATTCTTCATTTGACTCAATTATCATCAAATAAAATTGTTGTCTATGATAATAAAAGGAAGTGTTTTTTTTGTGTGTGTGTGTTTGTGTGCGATGCCCAGCCAAATCTACGGCACGCAGAGATCTGAAATTTTTAATATTGGCGGACGGAAGGGGGTCCGAATTCACCTCAAAGCCTGATTTTTAAATTTTTAGCTAGCTTTTTAACTAGGCGATACTTTTAACAAATTTTTAAAGAAAATATTGTTAATCTGATAATTAAGTTCTCATGGCAAATCGAGCACCATGGGGGGAGGGGGGCTTATATAATTCTTATACCACAGTAGCTCACGGGCAACGCCGTGCGAAATTGTTAGTATATTACTAATATTAATCTATAAACACATTACTTGACTACTTGATGTGGAGTTTTTTCACACAAAGCATCAAGTTATTATTATGTTTAATATTTGAAGTTTTCTTAATTCCCTAATTTTAAATTTCTCCTTACAAATAAAATCATGAATACTAGTAAAGTGGATGAAATGGAGAGGAATTCATTTAAAAAAGGTTTAAAAACAATATTTACTTTATAATTTGGAGTTACCTCTGTAACCAATGTTCTTGTAAAAGGGATATCGCTTACCAGAGAGATTTTATATATATCGTTTACCAGAGAGATTTTATAGATATCGTTATCAGGGTTATTTTATAAATATTGTTTACCAGAGAGATTTTATAGATATCGTTTACTAGAGAGATTTTATAGATAGCGTTTACCGGGGTGATTTTATAGATATAGTTTACCAGAGAGATTTTTTAGATATCGTTTACCGGAGTTATTTTATAGATATAATTTACCAGAGAGATTTTACATTTCGTTTACCAGAGTGATTTTATAGATATCTTTTATCAGAGTGATTTTATAGATATCGTTACCAGGGTTATTTTATAAATATTGTTTACCAGAGAGATCTTATAGATATCGTTTACTAGAGAGATTTTATAGATAGCGTTTACCGGAGTGATTTTATAGATATAGTTTACCAGAGAGATTTTTTAGATATCGTTTACCGGAGTTATTTTATAGATATCATTTACCAGAGAGATTGTATATTTCGTTTACCAGAGTTATTTTATAGATATCATTTACCGGAGAGATGTTATATATCGTTTACCAGAGTTATTTTGTAGATATTGTTTACCAGAGTGATTTTATAGCTATTGTTTACCAGAGTGATGTTATAGATAGCCCTTATTATTATTCCAATGTGAAATAAATCTTGAGTAGGCCGACATTTCAAATTTGAGACAATACTGCCTGGACCTGCGATATTGACGCATTCTACGACTGTGGTGAGCATTTTGAGTTCCACAAATGAGAAACGAAAGTGTTTTATTTTAATTGACCCTTCTCTGTAGGCTAGTGACCAGAATTTTCGATCACACATCTAGTGAACCCTAGTTCAATTCCAGGCTCTATTTAAAAAAATACATTTACTCCACGAGTACACCCAACCAGGATTTGAGTCTCGATTTACCCATAACTAGCAAACCAGACAAGACAATACTTGCGCCTTTGTTCGCGGTTTTATCGGCACGGGCTAGTCTTTTTATTCAAATTGTAGATATTTTGGATATGGTGGCTTATTTATTAGCCAATTTGTTTTTCCAACATAGGTTAAGATAGTTTGTAGGTCGGGATAAAAAAGGAACATTAAATATCCCAATTTTGAAATCTTGGCTACTATAGTAGACCTATAATTTCTAATGCACGGGAAGAATAACTTTTCAACAGCCGGGATTTAAACCGTAATCGCTTGGATTTAGTTGAACAATGCATGAAATTTAACGTCTTTTCAAACCCTTAAACACAGACAAATATTATATTTCCATGGTAGCTAGAGGTAGAGCACGTCCAATATATCTATGTATATATTACAGACTACAAGCTTTGGAAAGGATGAAACTCGGAGCTTGAAACGTGTCCAATAAAATCCTGAAACCACACCGCGTCCGATATTATTCCTGTAGTTTTACAAACAAAGAAGGTACCGTACTCCCGATATTCTCCCTCTCCAGAACAAACATCCAGGTTTGAGAACAATATGTTCTCGTTAGTTTTGTTCGCTATCCCGAAGCTTATAATTTGATCAGCTTACATCCTCCGGGATAGTTTTTTTATTTTTTTAAATTTGTTCTTAATCTCCTCGACAGGTTCACACCGGTGTGAAATTATAATGAAAATGTGTCCCTGTCTCTCTCTTTTCTATTATCCCACGGGGCTTCTTTCTCTCCCCATCTTCTCCCTCCAAGATGAAGAAGAATGAAAAGGCGAAGTAACGGCAGTAGGAGTTTAGTAGAAGGTGTATTAATAGCGATCGTATACTAGGATTACGGTATTGATAGGAAGGCCGGGGGAGAGAGGGGTGTCTGTAATCACGGAGCGGTGAAATATAACGTGATAAATGATAGGGAAAAATTTAATGATTTCTTAAAAACCCGGTCTCTGGTGACAAGTTAAAAAAAAAAGCTTCGCTCCTTACTAACCATCTTGGTTATACTCCTATTTACGGGGTAGGGATGAGGATGATAGGATTTGAGTCAATTTACCCTCATTTGCGTCGAGAGAAATCATTGAGGTAAAAATCACTTTATTACATTTAGCTGGGATTTACTAGCTATCATCATTGGACCATGTATGACCCACGCCCAAGGTCATTCTTCACCCATTTTAAGACATAATCTGTGATGGGCGTGTGGAAATTGTCAGCTACCTTATGGCCGATAAATTAAGATCGTTAGCGATCATAAAACGCAGCCATCTTTGACAGATGACCTTCGAAATGGGAAGAATTCTGCATTGCTCAGTGTTAAGAGAATTGTCGTATTAAGCCAAAGGTCCGGAGTTTAACTCTGCGTCCAGGTGTCATTTTTCAATAAAGAATATTATAATCAGATGGGCCGTAGCTTGGCTATTCCCTCATCATGATATGAGCATTCATGCAGTTGTAATTGAACTATCGGCAGTATAAATCCCTCCAAAGTTGAAGTTGGCTGCGTTATCTGATAGCTAGTGATTTTAATTGATCACTCATTTGTAGCTGAGGATTTCCAGACGTCCATCACAGACTCTGCCTTAAAATATAAGAGAAGAATGACCGTGGGCACGGGACAGTTCCTGGATAGTTCAGTGGTTAGAACATTGGTGTACTAAGTCTAAGTTACTGGTACCAATTCCCATGTCCAGATGCCATTTTTATATTTAAAGAACATGATATTTAGATGTAGCTATAACCGTGCTTATAAGCCATAATAAATAGTTTGGTTATTAAATCTATCATAGTATTTAGTTCATTCCAGCTTTATATATACATTTTGTGACACATCAAACACTATATACATGTTTAGAAATTACTACTTCGGTTGAAAGCTAAACTAACATGTATATATATATATATATATTTCATAAAAATAGCTACCAAAACCTACCTAATAAAACCTAGCCATTATTATTGATAAGCATATGTAATGTTTAGAGTTGTCTTTAAGAAAATACATATTTCTTACGTAAGAGTATTTAAGTACACAAAGGTAAATATTATATTGCTTATTTTTAACCAAGAAAATAGGTCATTGTATTTATTATCTACCAATTATATTTCTTTGTCTTTGACATTGGAATTTATGTTATAGTTTCTCCTTGTTTTGAAATGCAAATAACATGTCAACAAATTAAAATGTTCAACTAAATCCAGTTTTTATTACTTTCTCACCCGCGCCGGTGGCCACGTGGTCTAACGCGCTACTCTCCTGCTTGACTAGACTGCCAAAGATGGAGAGATCGGGGTTCGATTCTAGTCGGGTACAGTGGGGGTGGTTTATTCCTAAATGGTTTTCCGGTTTTCTTCCAAGCAATTTTGGGTGCACTTCCTCTCAATTAATCCTTCCTAACTCTTGAACCATTAGAATAATTAGTACATAGGCATATAACCCAGACGGGAAGTAAGACGCGGGGCTAATAAATAATATATATATATTAATTTCTCTCTACCTTACAGGTAAAATACCTGTTGTTATCGTAAAAAAATCGAACTGAAAATTTTGATAAATGACAACATTTCATGATCCCCTGAAACAAACAAATTTGGTTTTATCAATACCATCTGTCTGTCTGTCTGTCTGTCTGTAGTTCAGAGTAGAGCCTTAGCTATTTTATTGATCGGGATAAAACTTGGTTTCTAGGGTTTCCTATAAGGTAGCGGCAAGGGATCTTCGGAATCGGATATCTAGTCCTAAGATTAAGGATAGTTTCCTTAGGGGTGAAAAGAGCAAAAATCGATTTTATCAAAATTGTCTCAAACGATTTTGATTAAATTTCATTCTAAGCATTTGTAAATATTATAAACAAAATGGCTACACTCATTTTTTCGCGAAAATGACTTTAAGGGTTCCGGTCTGATGAGTAACCTCTAATTTTATTTTAACATCTCCAAAACTATTTGTGATATGAAATTACTTATCATTGCAAGTATGTAAGCCTATTTATAATAATCTTTTTGAAATGTATTTTTATAAAACCAATGATAAATTAATGCGACCATCAAAAAAATTCTAACCCAATATGTTGATGGATATCGACATTTCATGACCTCTAGAACAATAAAAGATGTTTTTGCAATGCCATTTGTCTGTGTGTCTGTCCAACCCTAAAATTCAGAGTAGTTTACTAAAGGGCGTGAAGAGAAAAATCAATTTTGATTAAAATTCGTATCTAATCGTTGATTTAGATTATAAATAAAATGGAAATTTTCAATTTTCCGTTAAAATGAATTTAGGGCAATTTACAGAAGCGGAAATTTCCATATCTCCACAATTCTTTGAGATACTAAATAACTTATCATTGCAAAAATTTAGTTCTATTAAAAATAAAAACTTTCAAAATATATTTTTATAAAACCAATAGCTTCTGAGATATTGGCATATATTATATTCACATATTTTTGTGAGTTTCAGTTGAACAGAGCTACTACTTGAGTTTTAACGCAATAATTCTCTATTGCCATAGAGAGAATAGTAAAGTTTCTCAAAAAGTTGATGTTCTTTTTCCTTTAACCTCTTAGTGGAAATGTTTGTACAGCAATTATCTGTCTCTTATCATTTTAGACTAAACAGTCAATATTTACCTTTTTTTATTGGTATAAATTTATAAATGAGAAATGTAATGGCAATGCGATGACCTAAAGATGTGCAACCCCTAATACAATTTCAAAATTTCTAAAAGAAAGTTAAAATTTTGATATGAAGTGTTGACCCTTGTCAACCCAATATCGATTCTTTTATTGGTTCAGATGTACTAATGAGGACTTTAATTCTTTAAAAATAAAATTCTAAAGTTTAAAAATGGGAGTAGAAAAATGTCTTCCGTAAGTATAGCACAATTTGTTCTTGGGCTTGCTAATTTATTTTATTTAATTTCACATATTTGACAAGTTTTGAATAAATATCTCCAGTTTTAAACATTGGAGTGAGAAAGTCTGTGAGGAGATCCATACCATTTATTTTTTATGATTTCAATTTTTATCGGTTTTGAAGTTTGAAAAATTTGTGAATTATTAAAGGTAATTTACCGAAATACAAAAGGAGAACAAATTGATTTTTTCAATATCCGCCATAGCGAGTTTGTTTAAATTTCGTATCCAGGCACTATTTAACATTACAAACAAAATTGATGATTTCATTTTCCCGTAAAAAGGAATTTATTTTGGTTATATCTCCGCAACTATTTGAGACATGAAATATCTTATCACGGTAAAGGTCTAGTACTTTTAATATAAAAAACCTTTATTTAAAATAAATATTTTTTTATAACCATAATGTCCAATCTATCGGTAGTTATATTTTTTAAATGGAGGTCTCTGAAATCGGGAGTTGTTTGTTACGTTCTTTGGTGGTTAGAGATTTTACTTTTCTCTTAATTCTTTTCCGTAATATTTATATAATTTCATTTATGCTCTTTGGTGGAATGTGATGTTCTTTTTTTCCTCATCATATTTCTGCAATAATGTTTATTATTTCCTTTGTCTTTCACATATTTTACTTTAGTTAAATGTCTTTGTCTTCAGATAAAGAGGAAAGAAAGTCTGTGAACTGCACCGTACCATTTATTTTAAATTCCTTGTTCTTGCAGTGGGGAAGCGAAATATTGGGATCAGATGCATACTTTAAATAAGTCTCTACGATGTTGTAATATTATTAAGTTAGCTAATAAATTATAAATTTGTTGTAAACTACCCAATCAACACTACATTGTTCAGTAGTAAATGAGATAAGTTATCTATCATCTTCTTGATGTTCGGATTGGAATCAAACGGGCGGATAGCATAATCTAGTTGCGCTCAGTCATAAGAAGTGAGCTCCATCCTCGCTATTCAGAAAAACTAAGGGGTTATCATCTAGTTATTTGTGAGGCTTTGGCATTTTTTCACTATTAATTCACATCAATTATTAAATTGACACAACATATTTGCCAAACTAATGAATATGAAGCAAGTTTTGACCAAACGTACCAAGATCCTGTTCTAACCTGACCATTTGGCATTTCGTATACCTGTGCGGAAATTTGTTTTACGATAGCTGTCAAATGCTTGGAGCTATTATTATGAAATCTAACTCATGGACATTCTTTGAACCTATTTCGAGTAATGTGCATGTACACGGTTTTTCAATTTGGCTACCAGTTTACATATGGTGGCCGCTCAAATGATTTTTCGTTTGATAACTTATCTCAAGTGACTTGAATTTAAAATTCTATACATTCGATTGAATGTCTAATATATTTTTTAATATGTACATCGATGGTGATTCTTACATCTTAAACCACGTGAGCCCTAGTTGTTACCTATGAATATAATGTACTAATGAATATAATATTAATTTGTTTTATGTCTAGTCTGATCACTAAATAAATGTATCCACTTAAAATCAAAGTAGAAATTATAGGAAATATCTCAACTTGGAATCTAAAGAGAGACCTTATGATTGTAATAACCCTAATAATAAGACATATTTATTAATATGTTTTTTTTAATTGAGACAGTGAGGTCTAGTGTTCACAGAACTACTATTTATTAATGTGACAACGGGTAGAAGCCTGCTCTGATAGGAAAGAGGGTAAAGGTGTCAAACTCTCCCATGGTCTGTTTTTCTGGTGACGGTTTCAACCCCCGTCAGTTCACAAAATGGGTTTTATTACCCTATAATATCTTATACCACTCATCCTTGCTCCCATAATTGTAAATATACACATAGCTGTCATTAGTAGCAAGACAGGGTACACACACACACAAACTGGTAGAATATACATAGAGCTACCAGAATTATACTATATATAGCTAGGTAAAAATTACTTTAATATTATTCTATATTAGCTTTGAATTAACCTTTTTGTAAACGAAATTGTTTTAGAAATTTTACATAATAATTTACCTTAAAATTATAGTCAATAGGAATTGTTCACTTATTATTTTAAAATTATCATACTAGAGAGTACTTGTCTGGCTATTTACTCTATTAATCAACATTCCTAGAGATATCGGGCTCGATTCCCAGTGATGCCGTAGATATCTCCCCCGGAAGGATGTTATCACTATGGTTTCCATGGTGTAAGACTTCTACTGGCACCATACAATAATTAACATAATCATCATCATATTATCTCATCGGGAGGAAGTAACCACACCTACATGATGCCCCAACCTCAGCAGACGGTTACATATCCACCACTAATAGCCAACAAACCCTGGTGATGTATGCCAAAAAATCTAGTTAAAAAGCTTTATAAATACAATATTGTATTAATACAGGACTTAAAATCCAGCTTTGTTTCCATCTATTCCTAGAATATCTACCATCTTGGGGCTCAATCATACACAACAGAACCAAGGTATTCTTGACAAGTAGTTCAGTCACCAGCACGTCCCAGCTGAGGATACAGGATATAACGCTCTCAACGAAAGCCCGTCAAACTCTGTGTATGCGTGCAAGTGAATAAACACTGTTGTTGCTGAGGGTGACAATGGAAGGTTCTGTGAACAAATCAACCCTTCATGGCATTCCGAAAAGCGGGCAAATAAATTGAAACAAAGCCACCTGTACCGACAAACAAACCCGCACAGGTATCTCACGAAATGACTGAACATAAAAGAGCTCAGTCATGGTTTATAAAGAGGACAAATGAGCCGGTGAGCTCCATCCAGCGTGTGAAGCAGAGCTGGGTGGTCTGGGGGAGTTCTATGGACCTCCCAACCACAATCTCACAGTGCCAACTCCAAACACTCCATTACAGCCAGCATACTGACTGATCACAAGTTCAATTCAACAAGAGGGAAAACAGCACCAGCATTTTTGTCACACCGTAAACCTGTTCTATAAATAGTATTTTATACCTGGCTCTGTGTTAATTAAAATTAACAACCTTTTACATTTCCCACAGCCACCCTCCTCTCTTTATGTCAATAGCAAAGCCGCTAAATTCGCGGTAAATTGGACTGGCAATGGCGCTGTTGATTGAAGTTTGCTCTTTTCACTTTGGTTTTAAAATATTGATCTTTTTGTTTTCTGGGAAACTATATATTATTAGTCGGCACCATAAAAGGATTATCAATTATATGAAGGTAAAGTGGCTAATAGCACCTTCTATATTGAACAAATTGTAAGTTAGGTTCGCTGTCATTTAATATTACTAATCGGAGTGTTTCACTAAAGACCACAGATTATAAGTTGTCTACCCTCAGATTTTGGAACCTAAACGCCCCTTGCCTCAAAATAACAGGGTAGAAACTTTCTGTTAGTGTGGGATGAAAGAGCACCCATGCTCAGTTCCATATTTTTACACTTTTTACTACCAAAAAACAGAACATTTTATTAATCTTAGCAAAATTTTTTTTTATCATTTTATCTCATCCTAAGCAGCTTATTTACCAATTTCTGATTCTTCAACTTGTTTTTTCGCACACGCAACGCAGGAGGGACCACACAGAGTAGGTTAGGTTATAAATGAGAGATCATATATTATGAAATCAACGCCACACAATTAAAAATAATTAGTAATTTGTAGTTTAACCGGTGCTACGATAGGTAGGACTACATGATTGCATTGTTGGATAAGAGAACAGGTGAAACCCATTTCAGTGGTTGTGTGCTGAATATCAATCGTTCTAATCGCTGTCAGATATCAAACTGATTCTATCCTTACGTCAATTATGGGAAGTAACTGTAACGACATTTTGTAAGACCCTTAAATTTACAATGTAAAAATTACATTAAAAATTTAATAATATTAATATTCTATTAGCTGTAGAGTTGCAATATAATGCAACGATCTTTTTCTCCGTCTCTTGGCCAGATAAGCTAGACGGAGTCTTCTTCGAAAGTGAAGGTTTATTAAATAAGGGAGGGACCTTTTCTAAGTATTGTATCCAGAAGTTTGAGTACTATGATAAAGTTCATCTTGTGTATTTTATCCCTTAGTGTATCCGACTCTACTGAACGACATTTTCGTTCTATCCAAATTGTACGTCAACGTTTGAAAACTGTAAATATCTGCATTAGCTACCATTATAAAGTATTATAACACTGTTTATTTTTTCAATACCACTCCTATTTACTTTGCTAAACTGTCCTGCCCCGAGTCACAATGATCACTTACCCTTACACTCTCATGTCACTGTTTTTCCGTGCACAACGTAGATTAAATAATTTATTATTTGGGATAGTTATATTTATAAGGTATTTTTATGTCCATTTTCCAGGAATATTTGTACAAAATATTTGAATAAATCATCTAAAATAGCCAGAATAGCCTGGCGTACTGTAGCACCCAAACTAACTGCTTCACAATAATCTGTGACGTTTCACGGCCACCTTTTCTTTAGCTCGTGTGTTTTCATTGCGCAGTTACAGGTATTTATCACGTGGTTTAAGACGTTAGACTCTCAATGGACTGGATATCAATGTTGAGAAGATCGGGGTGCACTAGGGTGAAGAGGGGGTGTTCAACAAATTATGTATGGTTGTGATTCTTCCATACTCTCTCAAAATAAGTGTGAATTGGTTTTTTCCACATTACTATTCTTACCAGCCAGTTCTTAGATTGAGTGGTTATTAAATTTGTTTTGGAACGCTCTAATTAAAAAGTACCAGATCGTATTCAATCTTAATACAAATCCAAGTAATTGGAATCAAATTCTCTAATTTTAAAAGGAAATCATTTTAATTATACTCATGATCTCAAAATCAAAATATTACCTTGTGTAGTAAAACAATATATCAAAAAATTATTTATTTGGTAGTCAAAATTAAAAAGAAATAAACAATGGCTGTTATTTTTTAATACTATCACCACTTTATCACTACGCTGAGGATCTTGCACATACGTGTATATAGGTATGTATGTTTATTCCCTTTGTTGTTATAGATATACCGGCCTTATAAATTTTTACTTTCTCTCTATCTTACAGGTAGAGAAAGTATGGTGATTGTCAAAAAAAATCGAACTCGAGATTTTGATGAATCTTGACGTTTCATGTCTCCCTGAATCCGAAAAAGTTGTTTTTGAATTTCCGTCTGTCTGTCTGTCTGTACCTCCAACTAGAGCCTAAACTATTTTACCAAATGAGCTGAAACTTGATATCTAGGGTTTTCATAGGGTTTCCCCGAGGGGTTTTTGGAATTGGATATTTACCCCTAAAATTAAGGGTACTGAAGGGAAAAAAGAGAAAAAGTCGATTTTCTCAAAATTAGCTCTAACGATTATGATTAAATTTCATTTATGAACATTAATAAATATTCCAAATAAAATGGCTACCCTCAATATTTCGGTAAAATGGCTTTAAGGGCTCCGGTCTGACGCGTTAATTAACATTTTTTATAATAGCTCCTAAACTATTTGAGATATGAAATTACTTAGTGTTACAAATATGTATATATATTTATAATACAAATATTTAATTCGAAACATATTTTTATAAAATCAATAACTTTCAATCTATACGCAATTATTTGAATTTTTTAACTTTTTGGACATTAAGGTTTAAGTATTGCGACCGTAAAAAAAAACTAACCTGAAATGTTGATGGATGTTGACGTCTCATGACCCCCCCGAACCCTAAAAAATAGTCTTTTCAATGCCGTCTGTCTGTGTGTCTATAAAAACTT
>CABFWO010000814.1:0-21485 GCA_902155825.1 Timema genevievae | reverse complement strand
GGGGGGGGGGGGAGGGTTCTAGAATGTGACTTACATACTTTTTCCAGGTCATTTCTAGTGCATTTAACTTAGTATAATTTTATCTTTTCTGTGAAAGGTCCATAAGGAGAGCTTTTAAAAAATACAAACCTACTTAACGGTAAAAAAATTTTAGTACCTCATCTTACTAGCAGTTCGGGTTATACGCACTTACACTAATGTGTAGTGGTAGGGTGATTGCGAGATGAAATGGAGGACCTACAGTTTAACGTGGAATCCGAACCACGGTGGAGGCCTGGCATTCCTCACATTCACAAGTTGTGATTAATACACGTCTTGTCAGAGGTGAAGGAAGGGTTCGGCAATCAGATAAATCTGTGCCGGGACCGAGGTTTGAACCCCGGACCCCCAGCACAGGAGTCTGACACCTTACCCCTAGACCACCAGGTCACCTTTCCAACTAAAGTTTTCCCAATAAATATTTTCATCAGTAAGAGCTAACCAATCTCATGGTGTAATGTTCAGTGCACCTTGCTACGAGCTTAGGGGGTCCAGGTTCGATTCTCGGCTGGTATCGTCGGTATTTTTCCCTTTAGGGGAATAATCCCAACAGTCACCAGGGTTTGGTTAACTAGGCTTAAGTTATATTAAGACTCATCTTGGCTCCACAACATCATAATAACTATCATCACATCATCTCATACGACGTGTAGACCTCCTGGTGTACCCTGGGTAGCCCTCTGTGCCACAAGAGCTGCTAATAGTCTATATATAGGGGACCGAACAGGATGCTATGTCCCTCTTTATCATAATTATATGTCATACGATAAAAAAAAAAAGGAACTGTTTATATATACATATTGTATCATGAAGTTAAAATATTTAGTCAGGATAAATCTAGCATATTTATTGAGCTGCAAGTTTTCAAATTGCTCAAATACGTCTGTTTGCCTTCCCTCAGAACCTTTATAACTGTCCAACTATTTCAAACTTTAGAACAAATCATAAAATAGAGAGTACTATAGCTCTGAGCCATTTTATTACAACCTACTTATCTGCCAAACTAGGAACCAGAGTTTATAGCGTTTACCACAATGAGACTTGGAGATATCTTGGAGCAGTTCAAATCAGGTGTTTGTCAACATTCCCTCTCAGCCTCAGAAACACACACACATATATATATATATATACTCTATTAAAGCCATCCCTTGATCAAATACCTATTCCCCTTCCATTCCGTCCCAAGTATCATAACTCTACGACTCATACCAGCCGGGTCTCCCTTAATTTGCAATATCACCCCCCTCACCCTCCAAGCACTCGCTTCTCCCAAGAAGACACGCACCAGTTTCTCCGAGTGGAGTTTC
This sequence comes from Timema genevievae, assembly GCA_902155825.1. Classification (NCBI taxonomy): domain Eukaryota; kingdom Metazoa; phylum Arthropoda; class Insecta; order Phasmatodea; family Timematidae; genus Timema; species Timema genevievae. The sequence continues at coordinate 20,139 of CABFWO010000814.1, read as the reverse complement.
AAGGAATTTGGCAGTAATTACAAAGCTAAGGCTCACTGTATAATATGTGAGGAGGAGGAGGAGGGAGAGGGGATTATGTGGAGTTAGTGAAACTGTTTAAGGTACAACCACTTGATATTTAGGTTGACATAACCGGAGGAGGTGATGGCGAAATATTTCAATGTGGTGTGTCCCCTCCCTCTAACCCCCACACCACACATGTATATTCTACCGCATTGCACGCTTCATGCCACGGGATATGTTCACGGTGCGTTTCTCACCTCAAAGAGTAGACAGTATATGTTATTTCTGCTTCAAATTTGTGTGGAGGGAGAGTAGAAAACATTATCAGTCACGCCTAGTTGGTATTTGAATTTTGAATTCTGACCTCCCTGTCGGCAGCTAACCATACAATATAATTTTGACACTTAGTCCATGTGTGGTGCTTTATACTATTAAAATTAAATTTGATCATTTATTAAATAGGATTAGTAAAACTAATATTGAAGAATTGGAGTACTACGTGGATTTGAAAAATATTTGGCGTAAAGAGAACTGTAGGTATATTTTGTGAAATCGACTCTGTGACAATAGTTTTGTTTTAAATAACAGTAGCTAAGATAGATTTTAATATATAGTGAAGTAGTAAAATATTGGCCAGTGCCAGATAAAGAAAATTCTCCTCCAACTTTCATATAGCATTTTAATATTTGCCCAAGTCCAGTATATTTGTGGTGTTCAAACTTTGTTTCAGAAAATTTTTATGATAAGCAAACCTTTCTTAAGCAAAAATAAACAACTTAGTTAAATAGATATTTGATGTGACTGAAACTTAACAAATTTATTCCGTTTAGAAATTTAAACATAAAGTTTAAATTATTATCAATAAAAGTGTAATAATTTTTTCAAAACACCAATACTGTATTGTCACCGTGTATCTGTACCCGTTTGGGTTATATGAATATGTGATAGTTACACTAAATTTTTGGTGATTGTGAAGGGTGGATTTAATAAGAAGTGGGGCCACATTTTAATGGATTGAGAGTGGAAAACCATTTTAGGATAAAAACTCTCACACCCTCGACCAAGACCTGAACTCCTGTCTACTCGTCATCAATAGTCCAGTCTATTACAAGAATAAATCAAATCAATTTGAATAGAAAGGTAATGTTGAATCAAAATAGTTTAAATAGAGAGTAGTGTTATTGTTTTTTAAATATAGAACTAAACTAGGTTCTGCTTTTATAGTGAGAAATTTTATCTGAAGAAAAGTGCATCTCTTGCAAAATTTAGCTTTCCAATTTTTACAGATTTTATGAAAAAAAATTGGTAATATAAGTGTTTGTAAAAGTAAATACAATATAAAAGTGATCAATTTTATAAACATTATATACAAATATCCAATTTTGGGAATCAAACTATCAATTCCACCTCACTATGGAGCGTAGGCTTAATATATTTAAAAAGCCCGTCTCCTACACACACAAACACACACACAAAATGTGTAACTTAAATATGTGAGTCAGCTGTAACCAGGTGTCATGTCGTTGTTTGGTTTTCCCTCGTCTTCATTGTAAAGTGATGGAAAGAGATCAATTGAATCATTTCACCAAATTATTTTTGTACGTATTTTAATTAAAAACTATTTTCTTTATACTGATTTAACTTTAGTCTAGTAAAGAAGGCAAAAATAATAAAATTTCACCCTCATTCGAATTCTGGTCCCAGATAATCCATATAATTTACCATTTGATCGGCCTTTGATGTAAACAAAAGTGTATCAGTATACTGTTTAACTGTTTAAATCATTCAGCCTATTTTTTTTAAAAAACCTTTAAAAATTAAAATCTTTCTTCATGGAATGAATGAAGCTCCTACGATGGATAAGTACCAGAAGGATTTCTATTTTAATAAATTAAATGAATGTTATATTCGTTTGTACCTGGGCTAAAATAAAACATAAAATGGTATTTAAACTTTCTAAACTATCAAGTAATGTATTGAGAATTTAAGTCGTAGTTAATTTTATATTGGCTGCATATTTTATTTGGTAGATTTCGCAACTCTTGTACAGACATATATAAAACTAATTTCAAAATATATGTTTACGCACATGTTTTGAGAAAGTAACAATTTTATTATATAAAATATCTAGACACTTAGGAGAAATCGTAAGGAGGTCTAGGAAAATATTTTCTCGAGCCCAGCTTAGAAAATCACAATGATTTTAAACCATTACCTCATGAATCTAATTAGGGTTCGAGTCGAGGGCCACAAGTTTTAAATACGCTACTTTACACGTTCAGTCAGATTGGGCAATTTTTACGACTGTTACTTGCTTATTACTCTTGACGACTATACTGGGTACATGTTATGAGTTCTTACACAGGGCTATTCATATCACCAGTTCAAACATTGTACAACATGTATAAGACAAGTAGGTTTATTTCTACGTATTCAACTTGTAGTCGGTGAGGCCAAATGGATTCGCTATAAGACCTAAAATTTGGTGTGTTGTATGCACCTAGAGGGTAGGCAACACATGCAGCACGCCACGCAAACCAACATAGGCATGAGGCATCCCTACCACTCACTGCCCAGACACTGACAATAGTGCCAGCGTAGCAGATCGTCATCGAGCTGTTGATTGTCAACATGGAGAGATAGTTCACGTTCACTGGGATAGCAGACATCCACTGTGTGTATGATGAGACTGGAGACAACGACATCCACTGTGTGCACGGTGAGACTGGAGACAACTACATCCACTGTGTGCACGGTGAAGCTGGAGACAACTACATCCACTGTGTGCATGGTGAGACTGGAGACAACGACATCCACTGTGTGCACGGTGAAGCTGGAGGCAACTACATCCACTGTGTGCACGGTGAAGCTGGAGACAACTTACATCCACTGTGTGCACGGTGAGACTGGAGACAACGACATCCACTGTGTGCACGGTGAAGCTGGAGACAACGACATCCACTGTGTGCACGGTGAGACTGGAGACAAATACATCCACTGTATGCACGTTGAGACTGGAGACAACGACATCCACTGTGTGTATGGTGAGACTGGAGACAACTACATCCACTGTGTGCACGGTGAGACTGGAGACAACTACATTCACTGTGTGCACGGTGAAGCTGGAGACAACGACATCCACTGTGTGCACGGTGAGACTGGAGACAACGACATCCACTGTGTGCATGGTGAAGCTGGAGACAACTACATCCACTGTATTCACGGTGAGACTGGAGACAACGACATCCACTGTGTGCACGGTGAGACTGGAGACAACGACATCCACTGTATGCATGGTGAAGCTGGAGACAACTACATCCACTGTGTGCACGGTGAGACTGGAGACAACGACATCCACTGTGTGCACGGTGAGACTGGAGACAACTACATCCACTATGTGCACGGTGAAGCTGGAGGCAACGCAGGATGTCTGTATGAAGAGCGATTTACAAACAAATGATGGGAGCAAATTTTTTATGGATATCTGCTGTCAGGTATTACAATACCTGTTACTAGTCATAGTTTATACCTCACTCTATTTGTTATGTTGAAGATTGAAGGGTTGCCTACCCCCTAGATGCATACTACACCAAGTTTTACCTCCTTTATCATCACCATTTGGCGTCACCAGCCCAAGTTAATCACGTGGAAATGTTTATCTTGTCACCTCCTCCAAGCTGTATAATCTTGTACCTGGAGATTTGAATGATTCTGTTTACTGTTGGTCAAGTCATTCATAAACTTCTTTACGCCCATGGCTCATAACTCACGAGTAAAAACATTTTAAATATCTTCAAATTAAAAATATATCTTAAAAGTTTACACAAAAAGCAAACAAACAACATGTAAGCCCTTTATGACATTATTTCCCTTCTTAATGTAGAATGCTTGCACAAAAAACCTTAAATACAATATTGATAGTCCAAAATAACTAATATAAACATGTATATAAAACTGTATTTAAGAACCATATATAAAGAAAACGCATTAAGCTGGGACGTAAAAGCAGAATTTTCTATTCATGGCAAAATACACCTCCCGTCATGGAACGACTTGAGCTAAGATCATTACTGCCTGCCTGTGATGGAGATTCGAGGGGGCTTATGGCCCTAAACAACCTAAGTGAATATTGATTTATTAAAAATTCAAAATGTGCAATTTATCTAACTACTACTGCAACCCCCTCCTAAAGACATCCCTCTTTAAACTTATGCTACCCACTTTATTGGCCGAAGGGTCCAAGGCAAGGATGTACAAACTATGGCCCACCGGTGTGCTCAATACAGCCCACGGAATAAATCATTTAAATATGTGTTTTTGTGAAGCAGGCTCTTTTAAAACAAAGCAAAACTGTATTTTTTTATAAAAACATACTAAGACCAATGTTTCAATCTTTATGAATTAAATAGATTAGCTATTATATTTGATAGTTACGGTTATTTTACAGTCGTATATAAATAAAATATTCATTAAATTAAAAAGTGACACCTGAACACGGGAATAGAACCCAGGGTCTTTGGCTTAGTTTGATAATGCTCTGACCTCTGAGCTACTCCAGGAATCGTCCCATTCCCAGGGTCATTCTTCACTCATATTTTTAAGGCAGAGTCTGTGATGGACGTGCGGTGAAATTTGGTACATCATGCTCAAAATTATAAGGCAGTGTTTGCATCCTCATATTTAACCTAACATGTGTTTTCAACTATGGAACTTAAGGAAAAGTGATCTTATAAACCGACTTTACTGATGAGAATTTATCTTCTCTCCTGAGATTCACCTCCTTAGTTTCATTTATCTCAAATAACGACATAATACCAATAAGATAATACCAATAAAATACCAAATCACTCAAGTATTTATTTTAATTACACTTTCTCAATGTATTTAAACTTATTCATATCAGTCAATTATATATTTATCATTTTTAAAATGAATTTTAAAGAAATATTCATGAATACAGGTCTTTGCTTGGCCCGCAATTTTTTTTATTTGGTCCTCTTGTAAGTAAGTTTGCACATCCCTAGACTAAGGCGTCACTCTCGTATTAGAATAGTCTGTTGATGACAGGTAGATTAGGGTTTGAGTCCCAGTCAGGTCTAATGAGAGTTGTATTATTAAATGGTTCCCTCCTCTCGTTCCACAAAAATATGTATAAATTACCTATAAAATATTTCCTTCCTTATCTCTACCCCTTTAGAGTAATTATCATATATGCGTACAACCTGAACAGGTCGTAAGACACGGTGATTAAAAACACAGCTGCATTCCTTAGGTGATTTTATGTGTACCGCGTCTCAATGGCCGTCCAGACTGTTCACATATTTACAATAATGAACTGGGGTTGAAGATGTACACCCCAGTTTTATTACAAATTGACACATATGAAGGCTATAAAGAAAAATGCGTAAGACCCAAATGGGTCTAATAAAAGGCTTAAGAAATTGACTAGAACTGTTTTCACGTAATCATATTTCAAGTAATAAGATATTTAGTTGTCAATTATGATATATATTAGAAAAACCTATAAAATAATACTAATGATTAAGTAAAATGATTTAATACTGACAAGAAAGTATGTTTTAATTTTCTAAGAGATGCTTCTAGCGTTCATTCGTAAGGAAATCAAGGTATAGTTGAGTGTAGTTAATGGAAGGTGTATTTAGTTTTAAAAAACTACCCTCAGTTCAGTAAAAAAAAGGTCAGATTGATGCCTAATACCTCATGTCCATAAGGTTGCGCCTTGAATCTATTGCAATTTTCAATTTGAAACCATTCTCTGTTTCTCTTAGATTCAAAGTTTGGCTTTTTACTTTTTTCTCTAAACAAAGGTATTACACTTGATTCTTATTTGAAAACTGTTACAACAACTATGGGGAAAATTCAGAGCTAGAATAAGTTAGTAAACATACAGAATGTTCACAAATTATTCTCCCTATTATGGGCCTTACAAAATTAGTTATTTTTATAGTTATCTGGTTTACTGAAGTGTTGACTAAACTGTGGTGGTCTATTTACAAAAACAAACATGTTCTAATTATGTTATTAATAGACCCAAACTGTTTTAAAATAGCTCCTAAAATACTGAATTTATTCAGGCTTGTAATATGTACAGCACATCATAAAGTTTGGCTCTTAATTTTTGACTGCTCCAGCCAAAGCTTTTCATAAAGTGGGTATATGGTGAAGTTCTCTCAACAATTTTAATAAATAAAGAAACATAATTATGGTAGTAAGTGTCAAACTATTATATTTTGGTGGTTTTTTCAGAGGAATAATGTAGAGTCCCGACGATCCAACCTATATATATATATATATATATATATGTATATATAAAGTAACATGCTATTCGCGTGACCTCGCCGCAAGGAAGAGAAGCAAAGCTTGGGTACAGATTTCAAACAACGATTTTTTTAACAGCAAATTTTGCATTTTTAATACACCTATATATTAATAGTAAAAGAAATCTTCTACTATTAATATCATTGGTTCCTTATTATATATTAAAATGTTTTTTTAAAAAAACAGCTATATATAATAAAAATTTCATTTAATTTATTTAAAATCCTTTGGTATGTTCACGTAAATATAATAATAGTGTTGTGGTTTAATGAATAAAATATTTGTAATATGGAATAATTACTAATGAACTTTATTTCATATCTATTCTCTAATCACATTTAATTTTGATTGGTTTCGTCCCATCCCCTCCACCTTGTTACCATGTTATTCGACATTTTGGTAATTAGTTAGTACCGTTTATGTTTGATAATCCAGACTTTACTCTACATTGAAGTCCACGTTTATATGATCTACGGTAAATGCTGAATATCCCTTCATATTTTCAATTTCAAATAATGTATCTATTTTTGTACATACACTTTTATTAAGAAGGGGGATTGCAGGGGAAGTTAACCTTAACCTTAACCTTAAGAATTTGAGAATATGATACTTATAAATCTGTACCTAACTATTCTTTCCTTCATCTGAGCTTCGCTGGTCATGTACAGTACAATACATTAAATTGTACAAGGGTTTGCTTACTCTCACATTTAGAAAAGCTGCCAGAGAAAAATAAAAATCTAAAATCACTTCTACTTAGATAGATGTTCTTTAATATGAAGATTTGTGGAATTCATATAGCAATAATTCTTGGTTCATATATGATTAAGATGGAACAATTCGAACAAAGTATCTTCGAGCATAGATTATAAAAATACCTATAGCTATTTGAATGATTTAATATGTAAATAGTCATAAGAATGTGCAGGCTATAGCTGATAGATGTGCCGGTTAAAATACGGAGAGGGTGGGATGCCCCCTGAAAATAGGTTGGACTTTTTATTTTTATAATTAAATACATATAAAATAAAAAAATAAAATTAACGTTTTATTTCACAAGATTAGTCTTTAAGAAACAAATATAAAGTTACAATGCCATCCCCCGGCTGAAGAATACCATATTTATTTTCAATATGACATTAAACATCGACGTTGATTCTAAAAAAAATTAAGGTATTTCGTTATTTTTTCACTCGAACTTTCCCTTTTTTTTTTGCTAGTGGGGGTGTCATGGCACCCACGGCACCCACACTACGCAATCCTATGTAAATAGCTTTGAATAAGTATTATTTATTTGTTTACGAACTTTCTAAAAAATAAAAATAAAGAGATATTATGCTACCCTCCAAGTTCTGGTGAACTTTATTGCCTAAAGTTGTTTATTCAGACTATCCTAACCACTTACATGATTTCAAACAAATCCTGTTTCATTATACATGAAAAGTCAGTCATCAAATATTTAATACTATTATTTTAGTAATTACAATTTTCAATTTACATTAATTGTAATGTAACATATTTCATTAATTATATTGATGACTATCTAATGTGAATCAATCTAATTATGATGCAATAATATATGAAACTTATTTACTTCACAAAATTGTATTTATAACATGAAGTATATAATACTCTCTTTAATATGATAAATTGTTTTTACATATATTATATTAATGTGATGGTAATAAACATGAGCTCCAGGCCAACTTATTTAAAAAATATTTGGCATGATATGGGCCAAATTAAATTAAAAGACTGCACATGTTTTCATGCATATTAATCAAGCTCAAAATATACTTGATAGAGCTCATTCAGCTATAGGTCATAATAATATACGTATGAAACTATGAAAGTAGTTCTGCTTATTTTTTAACTGTATATTATAGTCCACCCTACTAAGTTTCTACCATCATTTTTGTACCATAAGCAAAAATAAACGGATGACATAGTTATACAAATTTCTCATAAATTATATAAAATATTGAAACAAAAATTTCAAAAGTATGCTATTTTGTAAAGTATCATCAAATGATATTTATTTTAATTTGTTAAAAAAAAAATTGTGTTGAAAAACTATCCTAGATATCCATTTGAACTCATCCTAAAGGGTTATTTTTGAAAATTTTAAAATTTTATACAATTGTCTGTAAGTTAGCTAGTAAATTTATATTATAAACAACCAATAAATATAATTTACTATCATATAAGATTGTCGCCATACACTCTTGAAACTAATCATTAGAGCTATTTTATTCTTCAATAAACTAATAATTGCTAGAGCCATTTATTAAAATATTCATATTTAAAAAATCTGTTTTACCAAACTGCCTTAAACAAATTTTCTCACAAAAACATGTATATGGTTCAGTTGCTTATGTCAAAAATTCCTCAGAGAGACAATTAAACCAAATTATCTGAGTGATATTCGAAATATTTTGAATTTTCGAGAACCAGTCATCAGTAAACTACCCAAAATACAAGTATACAGTGTTATTTTTCAGGTAAAACACTCCCTAGATCTGAATTTTAAACAAAATCGCTAAGAGACATTTCCAAAAAATTTGGAACTAAAACAATACACACATTTGTAAACGTTTAAATATCAAGTTTGAACAAAATCTATCAAACTATTTTTAATCTGTGGCCGGGGACAGTCAAAAATAGTTGCAAAATCCACCTTTTTGGGTGCGGATACACATGAAAGGTAAAAATGAATCATAATCTCGATATCGAAGATTTTCACGACTACACTTCTTTCCAACCCACCTCGGTGGCGTAGTTAGCTAAATCGCTAGTTTCGTGTTGAGCTAGACTTCCGAGAACGGGGAGATCAAGGTACGAATCTCGCTCGGGTGAGCTGGGGCTGGTTTATTCTAAACGGCTTTACATTCTCCCTCCATGCAAATGCTGGCTCACTTCTTCTAAATTCAACCTTCCTAATACTTAACCCACTAGTGTAATTAATATTTAAACGAATAACCCGAACGGGTAGTAATAGGCGGTGCTAAATTAAATTAATTACTTTCTATTGATATGACAAAGTAAAAAACTCTATTATCTAATATCTAACCCTTTTTCTTCTGGAATGGAGAATATATGTGTGTGTAAATATATGAATATATACGCATGTAGGTCCATGTGTTTAATAATATGTGTGCATTTATATATGTGTTTAGGCATACAAATATGCATGAAAGATATACATTAATACTTGGACTGGAGCTAACCACAATTTTCGACCCTTACTGTACCTAGTTCTAAATGAAAGAATAAAAATATTTTTATTTATGAAAGCTTCTTTGTGATGAAGTTTCTCTTTCATCCACGAGAAGGAAGATATTCTTCAAAGATAAATTCTGTAGATCATTATAGAACTTTAATGACATGCCTACTTTCAGATTAGTTTCAATGTTCACCTTTTTTTTATCAAATAGAATATTTATAAACAACTGACTTAAATAAAATATAAACAAAATCAATGGCTAATGGCTATATCTATCGATAAAGTAAGACACTTTATTTTTTGAAATTCATAAATGTTCAAACTACATTTGATTAACGTTGACTTTAATTTGTCTTAGAACTGCGTTATACGCTTATGTACTAATTACTTTCGGGGTTTTAGGAATTAGGAAGGCTATATTTAGAGGAAGTGTGCCCGATTTTGTGTGGAAGGAGAGTGGAAAATCTTTTTGGAAAAACCCCCTTCAGTACACCCGCCCGAGATTCAAACCTCGATCTTCACGTCATCGGCAGTCTAATCTACTGCAAGGGTAGCGTGTTAGATCATGCGGACACCGAAACGGGTTTCAGGCATTGTGATTTATGAGCTTAATTTCAGTAATAACTACTGAGTAGGCTAAAAATATATATTTTAAATAAATGTATTTATTTAGTTTTCTTGGTTTTAATATAAATCCTGTACGCTTCGCTTATTTGAAAAGTAGCAATCTTTCTTTTCTGGTCTCCACCATCATTCAGCCTATATGATAGTGGCATTGTGGGGCCCGTCAAGGTATGACATTAAGTTTTCAACTCAAAGTGTAAAACCCTACTAAACATTCTGTTTTAATTAGGTAGCATGATAAAAATGCTATATGGATCTATAATAACTACCATCAAAAGGAATAGCTAGTTACCAAATTTTAAACAATTTACCTTGTAAAAAAATAAATCTATGCATGTCGGTGGTAAGTCGATATATTTCAGCAGTGGCATCTTTTTTTTTAATATCAACTATTCAAAGGAGAATGTATTCACCTTTAACAAAATAGGCTGAGCAATACAATCATACTATGAATACGTATCTACTCAATAACTATAAACATAAACATTATTATCATATGTAGTAGTCACAGAGCATATTGTACAGTATTATAATATGCTAAATTAACAAACTCGTTGAAAAGCCTCTCCATTTGGAAATAAACGCTACTAATTAATCTATCATTGTCAATTATACATTCTAATCAAATTTCGAAATATTAAACTAATAGCTATGTTTAATTTTGAGAGTTTTTATTATAAAATTAAACTAAACTATGTGTATGAAAATATAAATAAAAGAGTTAGTTTGCACTGCTGAAATGTGTAATAAAATTAATTCATCGTCAAAATAGCAGTACATTATTTGATCAATATGGATATTCGGGTACATACATTTTATCTCAATTCTTCTGTTAGATAAAGCCATACCAATATTAATTATTTTTTTCACCACCTCCTATAACCCATCTGGGTCATATACCTTTAATTTTTCACTAATTCGTTAAGATTGACGGGGGTAGAATTTAAAATAATCTAAATGTATATTTATTTGCATGGATTGGGGATAAAACCATTTAGGAAAAAATACCTTAAAACACCAGAGCAGGATTCGAAGCCAGACGTCATTGTTACCAGCAAATAGCAACCAACTAAATGAAAATGACTTGTATTCCAAGTGTACACACACAATGTGGTCCATATATAAAAGAGAATAATAAAATTGACTTTATCTGTACAGTATTTACTTTTTAAATAACGCAGAGTTAAATATTTAAGCTATAACTGTATACAGTGAGTAAATGTGATTACAAAATTACAAATCCATATATCTCTAATAAAGTTGTATTTAATCTCCATCTTTGTAGATCTAGCTATTCTTTTAAAGGTTGTTATTTCCAAACAACTGTGAATCAATCGCAGACACTTATCGAGTAGCCGTGGCTAGTTAATGTTATACTAAGCCCAGCCAACTATATGATGTGTCTTTTACATCTATGAACATTTCTTATCTAGGACCTGCATTGGGAATCGGATGGTCTGCTGCATCATTCTCTTCATATTATAATTAATTGCAGGTGAATAAAGGGTCAGAGTTTTAATCCTGGCTTTGTGAACTGAGGTAGTTTATTTTCTACATAGTTTTCCACTCTTCCTTCACACAAATGAAGATACATTTATTTTAAATTATGCCTTTCCCATTTATATTTTATTTGTATAAATATATGTATATCTAACGGACAATTAAACACTGTGGAGGGAGAACTAATAAATCTGCTTGCAAGTTATCGCGGCTATTTACAAGAAATGTGTCCAGAAATCATCCTACAACCGTAAAAAAAGTATTTGTAGGGATACCAACTGATTGTTTGAGTTAAATAATGAAGTGAAGAGATGTGGTCTTGGCCACTTACCTTTCAACACCTTGAAGCAGTTGGTATTGTTGGGGTAGTTGTTGGGGTAGTTGGGCGAGTAGAACTCCTGCTTGCTCTCATTACCAACGACAAAGGTCTCACATCGCTCCATCATCTCCGTGGACATAGAGGTGTCGCGGCGTCGGACGTGGACGCCGCTGAGGTCTTTCGCGGTCGATGAAGCTAGTAAGGAGTACTTTTCTATAGAGGAGGAGAAATATTGTGCCTCCGATCTACTTCCCGACGAAACATTTTGCACGGCACTAGCATCTCCCGGTACGGTCTTCTGATCCGACACACTGACTCTTGTAGGCACAATTTCTTTATTTATCAGTCTCTCTCTTTCTAAACTAGTACTTTTTAAAAGGTGCGCCTCTCTAATAAATGTGGAATCTGTCCCAAAATGTTCTTCTTGTGGCGAAGATGTCTTTTGAATAACTTTTGAATAAGGCACTCCTTTTTCTCTGTCCTGGGAAGTATCCCAAGGGTTCCTCCCTCGCTCGACGCTGAAGTGACCTACTGAGGACGACCTCTCGGACACAGGGAAGGATACCAGCTCGTGCTCCATGCTGGCACCCGGATGTTGGGATAGGAGGTTGTCGTAATACTGCTCCTGGTTGGATCCTGGGGATACGGAGTTCGAGCCTCGAGTGATGCGGTGGTAGACACGGTTCTCGTAGTAGGAGTGATGACGCGGGATAACGGTGTTGGTAGATCCGGCTTTACCTGCAACAAGAAGAGGGGTCCAAATGGTTTACACTCACACTCTCATATCTTACATCCTTTTACCCAAATATTAGTACCTGTTACTTGTGATTTTGGGAAATGGATGAGGAAGATAGAACATTTGATTAAACTAACCACATTGGCGTGCGGGTGAATGTAAAACCTTTTTAGTAAAAACAAAATCCTCAGTACACCTAACCAGGATTGGAGCTCCCATATCCCCGCCACTAGAAATCCAGTTTAACGCGCTAGCTATCTTAGAGGGACAAATGTGGGGTATCAATACATAAAATATACACAAAACACTAGTTTAATTGCAACGTTGGAAAGCCAATCTCCATAGAAAGATAAACCTATATCATAAACTGTACACAATAAGTCTACAACGGCATAGCTTTTTTAATGCACATCATAAAATATATTTTGCAGTTTTGTTAGTAGGGCCTACCACTTTTATTTAAAAATAGTAAAAATAAAGTTTTAAAATAAATCTAGTGAGACCTCTACCTTTTTACTTTCTCTCGACATCTCGGAGAGAATGTATTGTGATCGTCAGAAAATCGAACTCGAAATTTTGTTAAATGTCGAAGTTTCATGAGCCCCCCTGAAACTAAAAAGTGGATTCCGAAATGCTGGTTTTCTGTACCTCGAGCTAGGGCTGAAACTATTTTATCGATTGTGCTCAAATCTGGTATTTGGTGTTTTCATAAGGCCCCAACGAGGGGTTTTAGGCTAAGGTGTCTTAGGATAGAGCTAATGTTCTGTTGGCCATCAACTCTCGTTTGACTTGAGGAAAGAAAGCAATCTATTATTGTTTTCAATAAACTTTCCCTTAAGGTGGGATGGAAGAAGACTCGAGAAAGGCCTGTGTTTTTTTTTGTAAATTCATGGCAGAATATTTTTTGGACAAAACATTTAAAATATTTCTACAGTACAAACATAGAATTTAATTTGGCTTCACATGGTCACCTCAAAATATTTTAAATATGTTTCAAGGGTGTCCTGGAATTTAATACAAATTTTCTCTTAATTTAAAATGTTTGTTGAATAGTTTTGCTATGCTCATGGCAGATATTCAACAAATGTTGATACAACTATGTAAAGAAAATTAAACTCTATATTTGTAATGAAGCAATATTTTATTTATTTGGCCGAAAAATTTATTTCAATAAAAACTGCAAAAACAACTGGCCTTTTTTCGCATACCCTTCCATTCCTCCTTAAGCCAAGACCAAGATTAGATTCTTGATGACATTCTAGCAAGTCAAACAAAAACCTCTATGACGTCATCCCGCAAGTGAGCTTTACTGACTGAGCAGACACTGAATGTTATTGAAGACAATGCCAACATTTGTGGATAGAGGGTTTCATTTTGTCAGCACAACTAATCCTGCAGCCAATCTTAGGTTTCTAGACTGCAGCAGCTACTTATTAATTAAAGTTGCTCCTCGATCCTCGTTACAGACCCACTGCTTCGCAGAAAAATCTTAGAGCGCGGGGGATCGAACCCTGGACCTCTATAGTTAGGAGCTCTAACCACTCGACCATAGGGGCGGTCACAATTCAAATGACTTTATAACTTTTCTCGTGTACAGAAGCGGGTGTTTACTACCGTGTAATCCTCAACCAACAATTTCCTCGTGTTGAAATAAACATAAACAACATTGTTTCATGAAACATATTACACTTTAAATGAAAACACGCATAATGTGATGTCAAAAAAATGTTCGTGGTAAACACCAAGGTACCAGCTAAAAAAACCCGTTGTTATCTGTTAATAATTTACTCTACAATGAATCAACAAGCGGAACAAGTGACCACGTACGTCCATTATAAAGGACAGAGTGTTTCAATTATTCACTGAGCTGACAGCTGAAATGGAACCGAGACCAGGATATACTGAAGTACAGTGTGGAATATAAAAACAGTTGGTGCGCGTATTATCAACAAACATTTGATTACACAATAAATGGACGGGAAGGATTATCGAGTGGTTCCTACTGGGAAAATCAAAGCTTGTTTGACCTAATCCAGTGGATTTGTTACTGTAATTCGTGCTAAGATATCTCGGGTTTGATCCCGAGTAATGCATCAGAAACTATTAATTAAATCGGGTACTATTTAATGAACCAATGAATAGTTCTAGAGACTATATCCATTTAGTACAAACCAGATTAATATGTAACAATGGAACGCTGCAGTGTAATTAAAAGTTATTGATTCGAATCTATTTATTGGATACATTTCCGCGTCCAAGAATAGATAAGCATGACTCTGACGTCGTGTATTTTTTCCCGTGGTCAAATTAGTGCAGATTTGTAGACAATTGAATGCGCATTGGAGAACTGCTTGAGGAACCAATATGTTGAATAAGCTATTTTTCTCCTCCCTACGTCTTTCCTAACCCCCAAAATCCCCAATTGAATATTGAAATATTTACGGAATTTAATCAGGAGCTAGGAGAAGAAAGGTTTAATGCGAAAAATAGCTTTTTTAAATAAATAAAAAATCATGGAGAATACGATGGTAAGACTTTTAGATTGATATTCACCCATGATATTGTGGAAATAGAGTTTGAATGTATAGTATCCCAACCAAATTGGTACGAATGGTGGAGAACTAACCGGGGGAGCAAGGGCCAATATGAAGCTTCCTTTGCCATGTGTATTGCTCTGGGACAGCTTATCATTGCTAGGCTCACCCTTTCTCCTCGGTGGTGAGTCATAATTTCAGACTGCAACAAGTGTGCTGTACAGATTTGTAAGAGCTAAAGTGTTACAGTGTAGTAATAAGGTAAATAAATTATGTTTAAAAGAATCCAATGACTCAAGTTGGATTAGTGATAGGATTTCTTAGCATGGGAGTGTGTCATAGCCGCATTGTTAAGTGTATCGATTGCAAAACCCTTTGTCGGCACATGTCTTTAGAACCAGGGTAACGTTTTATTAAATACAGGTCGAGAAGGAGGGGCTCCCTCTTCTTTGGACAGTCATGTGGTGCATTTGTTTTGGACCATGGGTCTGCTGTTACATGCGCCCATGACCTATATTACGTCGGGTTAGCAACGTACCTATTTTAGACTCACGGGTTCAAGTCTCAGTGACAGCAATGTCCTTGTATTTCCTTATCAGAGTACAAGACGGACTTGTGTGTGAGCCGCTGTTGAGGAACGACTACTAGTTGAACAGTTACGTGGTTAGGGCAGTACCCAGTAATGGCAAACGAACAAAGTCAAGTTCCAACTCGACGACGTGGATCCTTCATCGCTGTTCTTCGAACTTTGTAATTTAAACATCACACATGGTTTTGTAAAATAAACACCTCATATACAAGGTCTGCCAACGGCTCTGTCCTTCCACACATAAGCCGAAACAAACCCACGAGCATTTCATATGGTGTCAGAAGCTCCCCGACCGTTACATAATCTTTATCCTGTCATACTCATTCGCAGATAGAACTTTGCCGTGGTCAGCTCACTCTTTCTCTGATGTGATTGTGAATAGTTTTGGAAGTGTGTTATAAGAAAATATACAATGGAAGATGAAAGTACATCAAGAAAGATACAAAGAAATACTGAAAAATGGATCGTAAACAAAAGCAAGAAAAAACTAAATTCTGGTAAAGCCTATTTTTCAATAAAAACTAAAAGTGTAGTACCTGATCGAGCAATAGGACAGCCCTGTAAATGTAGTCGTAAATGTTTTAGCAAATTGGGGATGAATATTGTGGAACAAATATTTTCAATTTTTTGGACATTGATGATTATAGCTTACAGAACTATTATCTATCAAAGCTTCTTAGTTGGGATAACTGTAAGGCTACAACGGTGGTGAATAGGCCTAGTAGGCAACTTTCAACCATTGAATATTATCTCATTTTCAATAATCAAAAACTATCTGTTTGTCGTCAAGGATTTTATAGCATACATGGTATAGCAAAATAATAAGTACGTGCAGTTTTATGGAAGCAGAGTATGACAGCAACTGTTGCAATCGACAGTAGAGGAAAGAAAGTTCCAGGAAACAAGCTACCTGAAGAAAAGAAAGAATTAGTCAAGCAACATATAGCCTCTTGCTATAGTTGCCAACCACTACAGCAGGGCAAAAAGCCCCTTCAGAAAATATATGCCACCAGGTTCATCGATCAGAGGTGCATATCATGCCTATAAAGAATGGCTGAACGAAACGTATCCTGAAGAGGTACCAGTCAATGAGTACTACTACCATCGAGTATTTGTTAATAAGTATAATATATGGTATCGAGCCTCCACCTATTGATGATTGCAATACTTGCTTGAAGCTGAAAATAGAAATTAAAGAGCTCAAGAAAACTGACCCCGATTCAGCAAGGCTTCCCCCATTGGAGCGAGAACTGAAGCTTCATCTGAAGAAGCAGCAAAAAGCCCAAACAACGAAAAAGAGCTATGAAGGAAACACAGATGATAACCTTGCCACGATTGCTGTCTACCTATAACAAGCTTTACCAACTCCTCAATTGATATGTAATATTTTGGTGTTCACAATGTCAAATAAGGAGCGTGGACTATGTATGTTTGGGATGAGACTGTAGGTAAAACGTGGATCTTGTGAAATAACTATATTTATAAGCCACTACCTTCAACACCTTGTCGATAAAACCGTAAGATCTGTGATTTTATTTAGTGATAGATGCCCAAGGCAAAACAAGAATTTAATATTTTAAGGATATTTGCGTCTCATTCATAAAGTGTTGTTCGAAAGTACTCGCCATGTTTTTTTGATGTCAGGACATTCAATGATGAGGTGTGACAGGGATTTTGGACACACGAAGCGTAAAATTCTTCATTGTGAGGTGTTTTCAAAAGACCATTATATATACTTCATCGAAAATACCAGAAAAAGAAACTGGTTTCGAATAGTTTCAGTCACTGGAGAGATGATTAAAAAATGTAATGTACTTCTCGATAAGGTAACAAAAAGACAGCTACTGGGATAAAAATGCAAGGAAGGGAAGATCTTTGAATTTTCAAAGGACTTTAAAACAGGTTTTCAAAACCAACATTTCTACAATAGTTTTGCTCCAATAAACATCCAGCTAAAAAAACAAAGCATGCAAGATACAATGAAGATCTCTTCAACTTTGGCTCAGTTTATCTTCCATCAAAATATAATGCACCTCTCAAACTCACAGGAGTAAAACAACTTAACATAAAAGATCTGCTACCTTTTGTACCAATGCCATACAAATCGGTTTTGGGACAAGCAATAAGAGAGGATGGTACGAGCAATGTCACAGAGTCTAAAAATGCAGAAGATGACATTGTTGACTTGAACTAAAGCACTCTCTGTGATCACAGTCATGCACTTTGGTAGGATTGTTTGATGGTTTTTTGATTTTCATAAAAGGTTAGAACCACAAATTAAGCAAGGGATTTTTTTCATACTGAACATTAGAGGATTATTATTTAAGATGAAAATAAGCATTAACAAACATTATGGTAAATTGAAAAATGACATCTGGACATGGGGAACGAACCTAGGACCTTTAATTTCCATTCTGTGAGCCTCACTGGTTGTGAACATTAAATTCTTTAAGTGTTCGATTATTCCACCATAGTAACTAACATGTTTTGCAAATTCGTATTCAATTAGTAGTGTGAAAGTTTGTTTCCAATTAAGTAAGATAGTCAACTTTGATTTTTTTAAATCATGCGATGAAAAAATTAAATTTGTACTTATGATACTCATTTTTCAATACTAGTTTACATGTTAGCTTTTTCTATCCGGAGAACATTCTAACAATTTAAACTTCATTTTCCCAGAACCATGTTTTTTGTGTTCGCCCTTTCTCCTCCAAGCTCCTGGTATATACGAATTAGTTTTAAAATACAATAAAACAAGTGTTTTCTTTTAAGTTAGAGTAGAAAAATAATGTAAATATGTCAAACAGTTGGTGCTGGAGAAAAATAATGCTTTTTAAACGTGCTGTTGATTAGAGAATACAGTTTTTATGTTAATACAAAGTTGATTAAGTATTAAATTATATAGGAGTACTTTTGGCAAGCTCAGTCTAATTATACGTTGTTTATAGAACATTTTACAATATCATTAATGAATTATTTAATATATATTATGTAAAGCTCCCCCATATAGTCTTGGATGAAAATCTTATTTGAATACGACATGTGTTTTACTTACATTGTTTAAATTAGTTGGTAGATTTCAAAATTTCAAGGTACATTTAAATACAAATGAAGACAAGTTGATCTTAAAATTATTATATATTGTAATTTTGATCCCAAATACCACTCGAAATATAAAAACGTGCTAGGCTATAATGATCAATGTTGGTATTTATCTCTATTAGAGCTGTCATGCTTTAAAACATCTCCAATGAAATACAATTCATTAAACCGTAGTTGCCATTGTTCGAGGAGAGAATACTCCTGTTGCATCAACTTTTACATATAAACGCGTCAAAACAACGAGCACAAGTAAATACACAGATAATGGTTGATAACTTTTTTTCAATTGTTATAATATTAACATATCCACTATAAGAATTACCAATTCCATTCATCTGTCCAGCCAAAAAATATCAAAGCCCAGAAGACCTAGAAAGTTGAAGTTTTGCAGGAAAGTAGATCCAAGCCCAAAAGTGTGCAGGAATATCTTGTGACCCCTACATTTCCATGGGAGCCACAAAATTGGGGGTTTTCCAAAAAATCAAAGTCGAAAGATTTTCAAAGAACAGAAAATCTAAGAAACTTATATTTTTCTGCCATATAGCCCCTAGCCTAAGAGGATGCCATTTACGGAGAATTTTCATTGATGCCCCTAAAATATTCTTTAAAAAACCAAAGTCAAAAAATTATCAAAGTACAGAAGAGCTAGGAAGCTGAAATTTTGTAGGCGGGTAGCCCCTAACCCATGAGGATGCAGAAATATGTTGTGACAGAAAATATCTATGATAACTCCCTACATGAGGGGGCTTCCAAAAAAACACTGTCGAAAAAATTACGAAGCTCAGAAGAGCTACAAAGCTGAAGTTTTGCAGAGAGGTAGCCCCTATCAAAAGAGAATGTAGGAATATTTAGTGATGGAAATTCCCAAACGACCCCTTCGAAATGGGAATGGGTTTCCATAAAAAGATAGTCGAAATACTTTCGAGGCTTCACAGACCTAGTAAACTGAATTTTTTTCTTGGCTCCCAAAATTTTTTCTCTGGGCTGCACTTTCAGAATGAATATTTGCTCGCTTTACATCATTTTTTTTATAAGAAATTTCCTTCAAAAACAAAAATCAACTCTTAGTAGTGCTTTATTCATTCTAAATAAAATAAATGGTACGGCGCACCGCACAGACTTTCTCTCTCTTTCTATAAACTCGTAAGATTTCTGAACGGAATAATGTAC
>CABFWO010000813.1:217483-233817 GCA_902155825.1 Timema genevievae | reverse complement strand
CCTGTGGGGGAGGGGGGGAGGGGGGGGGGAAGGCTTGTCAAATGCACCGTGAACTGGAACTGCTCTAGCCAACACTCGCTGGTCAGTGGTGTCCGATACTTACTGAAGAGGGTTTCGATGGGCTGCGGAGGTTTGCTCCTGTCAAATCTTTGGAACATTGGATGACCCTAAAAGCACAATCGAAAGAATTTTTAATGTTAATTGGAGCTTGAAATATAAACAACACAATTTGGGGTACATTCCGTCTACCCTGAAAGGTAGCAGTCTTAACTTGGACTACACTATGCCCATATCTTACTTACTAGCTGCACCATAGTATAGCTCGTCAAGGTAAGCTTGGTACTGTTCAGGGGAAACTTGAGTGTCCACAATCTACCAAGATCTACCCCGGCTGAGGGCCGTCCGTATAAGTTCTAGGGGGTATTGGCCGGCGGCTATACATTAGATTGATAGGATTTAATAAAAACATACATACATACACGCATGCATACATACATACATACATACATTACACAATGAATATTATACTTAAGATACTGGAAACTTTATGGGATAAAGCGAACATTTACGTCAACTCATGCATTTTTAAGTGTCTGAGCTGGCGGGTTTTCACAAAACGAGCTCTGGGGCCGCGGGTTGGACATTCCTAGCCAAGAAAATGAAATCTCGCGGTATAAAAAAATGGATTTAATTTGGACAACGCAACTGAGTTGTCGAATTTTATATAATAATATTATTATAAGTGCCTGTCCATAAACTAAGTACACATATCGTTGGGGGGGAGGGGGTGGTAGGGCTCGGCGTACCGAGGGGAGAGGGAAGAGGAGTCAGATAATGCGTGACGTCACATTACAATCAAACGTAGCGTTCAGTGTTAATAAGCCCGACTGCACACACGCATAAACAAACAACGATTGACTCATCGACCTCGATCGTCGAGTTTGGCAAACACGTAAGGGCACATTTAAATAAAAGGGTTATATAGGATCTACAATTTATAGATACTATTTAAATAGGTGTGTGTGACGTAATACTAGAAGAGGGGTTCACACATAATTGTGACAATGTATGACAAGAGGGGAGGGAGGGGGTGAATTTTATTTAGCGTGACTTTGTGTATGTACAAACCCCAATAGTAATAGTAATCCATTCCTTTTCAACGCCATTGTGTGCATTTTTATAGTTATAGCCAAGATATTGTGTTTCGATGCTTAGTACTTGATGTGCTCCTACCTATCTCCTCTTTTCTTTGACCTTTACTTTGAAATTTTCCAGCATACAAATTTAATGTAGCTTTAACTTTCATCTGGGGTGACCTGGTGGTCTAGGGGGTAAGGTGTCAGACTTCTGTTCTGAGTGTCTGGGGTTCAATCCTAGGTCCCGGCACAGATTCATCTGATTGCCAAACCCTTCCTTCACCTCTGACAAGACGTGTATTAATCACAACTTGTGAATGTGAGGATCGTGGTTCGGATTCCACGTTAAACTGTAGGTCCTCCATTTCATCTCACAATCAGCCTTCCATTACACATTAGCGTAAGTGCGTATAACCCGAACGTATAGTAAGACGCGGTGCTAATAATAATAATAATAATAATTATTATTTAACTTTCATCGAGTTAATAACGTTAAAGATCTCAACTTCGATGTGATGTCTAATTAAAATTTAAGCGTATTTTAAAATTATCCCTTTCAACCGGTCGTGACACGAAGAGTGTTTCCGCAGTTGACTTGGCCAAGCTCAGTAACCCTAGTTTAATACTAACCATTTAGAGCGCTTCTATAAATAAAAATAACGTTTACACAAGTTTAGCTTTGTTAATTTTGTTAAAGAGTATTTTAATACCGAGTGATACCATTTTAAACAGTACGGCTCCGCCTACGTTATCTTGGCAACATCTCAAACGTCTTCTTCCTGAAGATAAAAACTCTCCCACTGAAATATTTTGAGTTTGGCAGCTTTGAGGCTTAAAAACGACAAAAAGAATCCTCAAATAACTTAGAATTTTCTGTCATGGATATAATAACAAACAACTGCATTTGTTTAAGAAAGGATGAATCTAGTTTCCTTAAACAACTGCATTTGTTTAAGAAAGGATGAATCTAGTTTCCTTTACCATTAAGGCATTATTATTATTATTATTATTATTATTATCACCATTTTATTTTTGACTTTAATCAAAGAACCAACTGCACTTGGCTACATTTAGTAAGAAGGTTGTAATTCGAATACTTTCCTGGGGCACGGGTAGTATTTTCCCACATGTATAATTTTCACTGTCATTTTAAAGTCTTCTCTCCACACTATCATGGACACATTTCCTCTTAATTACCCTCCTCATCACTAGCACTAATAACTAATAACTCTTGTACTGAACCTTTTACTTGGAAAAAAACTACTCACTGAAAAGACCCTGCAAGATGTCGCGTGACGTCACAGGCGTCGGAGTCAATTAGTTGGACTAGGTCGGGACGATTGATCGCCTAGTAAGTGATACCTCTATGAATGTCGGTTTAACACCTGTAGACTAGACTAATTAGTCTCGACGGCTTACACTCAAATATAATGTATTCTTTTGTTTATCTACATCAGTATTTTTTATCATAAATTGTACAAAAACACTCTCTCTCTCACTCACTCATTCTCTCTCTATCTCTTTCTACATAGCATCTCCATAAGGTCCCTTTGTTTTTATTTAAGTTGGCAATTAACCCTTTTTGTTCTGATATGTCGATGGATTCTTGAGTTCGAAATGTAACATAGTGAAGTGTCCGAACAATTTTTTTTGGGGGGATGGGGGGGATTCTTAATTTTTTTCGAGACATTTTTAATCTCTTTAAATGGAACGATTGCAATAAAAGTATCCAAAGCTTTAAAATTACACCTCATTTTAATTTCTACTAAGGACGCTAACACCAAAAATATCAAATCAGTTACAATAAAGCAATGACATGGATTTCCTAATTATGGGTAGTAGAGGGTAGCGGGTACACTCCCAACAAATTTAACTAAATTCCTTCGCAACCAATAATGCAGGGGGGTTCAACTTGACAATTTGTCATTACTGTGAGTAATAACTTGAAAACAACCTAAATAACTCTCCGATGTTCTCAAAATAAAATGTATCCATACCTAAAACATGCGTGGACCTACACACACAGAACAAATGACAGATACTTACATTTAAATACAACTGTCAATCATCTTTATCAAAACTATTTATCCTTAATTTCTAAATCATGTAGCCATTTCACTCAATGAACTCGATTTACCAACCTTACTTATTTTTTTCCTTTTGAAATATCTCTTTATTCATGACTGAAATGGTCGTTTTATTTATCGGCTTGTAAAATATTGTTTTTCGAGCATCCATTTATAACGCACTGTCTCTGAATAGAGTTTTTTTTAGTTCGATATTTTTACATTTATGGGTCATAATGTTATGTTTTTCTATCAACTTTTCCAGTAGATTGGTTGATCCATTGAGGAATACTGAATGAAAATTCTCCTAGCAGTTCTTGAAACTTTGCATTGCAAACATTTCAAGTTAATTTTTTAATTCGTAACCAATTTTCTCGTAAGATGCTGTCAACGAAATATTAGTAACATCTCAAGCAATCATTTATTAGGTTATAATATATATAATATATCAAATGTTTGTATATAGTTATAAACATATAAAATATACACCAAGTGAAGATGAAAGTGTGTAAAAATGTGAAACTTTCTTGAAGTTTCCCGTTGAAATACTTTCCCAAAAACATTTTATTTGGGAACATGCCCAACCATACTCATCACACCCAAGTATCGGGTTGGTGATATAATTCAAAAGTATTACAAATATAGTGACTCCCAGCTCATTTATGTTAATACTCAAACCCTTGACGATTAAGTTCCTCTTCCCCCGTAATTCACTCGTATGCAAATTTAGAGTAAAATCTTAATCTTTATTTTGTCTTCTTACTAGGAAACCTTGGTATAGTCTCAACCGGTGTTTAAAATACCTCAATATGTGCCTGCTCGTCTTATTATTCTTATTGTTAAATTCCTGAGGCCCGGGTTTTGTTAAAAGGTGTGATTTATGTTGTGTTAGTTTTCGAATAGTTTCTTTGTGTGAGGTAAAAGTTAATTTTAAATTATTTAGTACTACTGTGATTAATCTTCCTCCCCTATTGTGATATAACTGAAGGGGTGAGGTATTATTGGTACTTTTATTACAATTTGTATTTTTTTTTGACCGGGAGAAATACATAGTATTTGGTTCAGTCTCCTGAGTGTGTAGACTTTTAGCCGCTCTGGTGGCACAGCATGTTGCCCAGGGTACAGCAATGGAGGTTGTCTACACGTCGTATCCGCAATGAGATGATGTGATGATAGTAATTTTTTTCTGGTGGATAGTTATCCAGGGGTGATCTTAAACCTAACTTAAATTAACTTACTCAACCCTGATGACCGCTGGGAAAAATCCCCTTTCAGGAATAATACCCATGATACCAGCCGGGAATCGAACCCGGGACCCTTAGGTTCGTAATGAACTGCACTGACCACTATACCAATGGAGCTGGTTCTAATTTGTCTTATACACTTTTAACGAAAGTTCGGCAATTAGTGGCATGAGTGTGAGTCACCGATTTCACCCCGCGGGAAAAGACAAACCAGGCTCTCTCAGAACTAGATGATCGCTGTCCCAACTAGACTAAAATCTAGGTAATTTTGTGTTCAGCGAAACTTCCAGCTGCCGCTATTCGTGCACCAGACAAGGTTATGACCTTGAGCAGAGGTACAAGTGCTCCACTTACCTCTGGTGACGTCACACCTCTACACTCGCCTCTTATGACATCATGTTTTCCTCTCACCAGGATGTTGGATTATCTCTCATATTTGCGTTTAGCGGCTTAGCATACAAACTAATACGATGGGTGTTGGCTACCTTAGGTATGAACCATATCAGGTGTTTAACTAAGGCCTGATTCATACGTTCGTCGAACATGGAAAGCAGAATCTTCTTGAGTGGCGAAGAAATCTATAAGCCTACGCTAGACGAAATGTATATTGTCTCATGAATCATGAAACACAAACTAGAAGCGTCTGATTAAAAATAATATATTTTATTTTAGAGTTGATATACACCTCTTTAAGACCAATGTAACTTTGAATATTTTCATATTATTGTATTGTGTTGCGAAACAAATGTTACATAAATAAGAACGTCACACCCGATTTATATAAAAATGAATTATTTCAAATATTCTGATAGCAGTAAACGCAGCTTTCTGCTTGTCTCGCGGTTTCAAGGTAGATGCGCGTATTAAGTTGGTTGGTTTAGGCTCATGAACACTGATTGAATCGGTTCGTTATAAAATTGTATTGGTTCTACCAAGCAGATTTTACTGAGGATCCCGAACAAAGGGGAGATTGACTCAACTAGCGCAGAACGACTAACGCAGCTTGCGCTGATTTCTTGTGATTGGGATAAAGCTCGTCACGTGACCTCATTTCAGTTTTGCTCTTGTTTTTCGGCGAACGCGTGAATCCACATCGACAGAAGGATTTTATACCAAACTTGCTTTTAGGCCTAAATGTGGCTTCCGCTCACCCATGATCGAGTCACAAGTGTTTATTTACGTGTTCATCTGGATCACCCATTTTTGTCCTCCTCTGGAATATCCGCATATTTGCACTAATATGTTAGAAGTGAGGAAAGCAGCATTAATAAGAACTGTAACCGCATTTATGTGGAGGGACAGTTGGAAATTGTTTAGGTTAAAACACCCATAGTACACGCTGCTGGGATCTCAACTCTGACGAGTCGCCGCTAAACCGGACAAAATGAGCCTGTCACTTATCACCATGCTGGTGTCTTGATATACATTTAGTCACACTGTTATAATTTTTATATACCACCACGTTTTATTAACTTTGCGGGAAAGGAGAGGAAAAAACACTCAGTAGACTCGACCGGGATATGAACCCTGATCTCCTCGTCTTTTGCAGGTCAATCACATACGAGAGTGACGCCTTAGACCATTCGGTCACTGAAGTGGGTTGCTGTAATGTTAATACTTAGGCTCTTGTTAAAACTATATTTGACTCGTAAGTGCATTTGTGCTCCCTTTTTGACTTTTTAGAATACTTTTTTTTGTATTAACATGTATTTATTGTTTTCTGTTACCATTGCTGGCGTATTAAATTAAATATTATTGCTGTTAAATGTGACTATTGCGGATATCCTAAATAAACACGTATTTTGTTTTGTTTTAGGTAAGTCAAGACCTTTGTCGTCGCAACTGAATGAAGTTATACGAGAAATCGTAAGTTAGCCAGATTATTTTAGTTCATACTTAACATTGTTTTGCTTTTGAGAGTTATATTGTTTATAATATACTAACACAGGGTGGCCCACGGACAAGTATCCCGCCTCCTATATCCAGCAGGCGCCTCACTCTGAATTGGAGGAAGTCCCTTCCACCCATATTGTGACATGAAGAATGAGCAAGTGAACTGCTTATCTAAAGCACAAGACTGGAAGGGGATTGACCTCCTCCAATTAAGAGTGAGGCGCCTGCTGGATATAGGAGGCGGGCTACTTTTCCGTGGGCCACCCTGTATATTACGATATAAGTATATCATTCGCGAAAGCAACCCTTAAACTCCAATGCTACCATACATGGGCGGTTATTTTAATATATTTTAATATTAATGTTTGATATTAAAAATTTTAACTCTTTGTTTTTATTTCACATTTTAGTCAATTTTATTCACTATTTAACAAATACTATTATTATTATTATTATTATTATTATTATTATAGTAGGGACACTGTATGGAGGAGAGTATCTGACAGGTACAAACGTTACTAAAACTAGCATCACCAGCTTTCACTTTTGATAAATATTAGCTTACATATATAGCAGGCTTTTGGTAGGAAGAAACGTTTAGAAAATACAAAATTTTGAGGCAATTTTTTATAATGTTTTACTATAATAATAGTGTTATTTTATTGGTATTGATAAATCTATCAAAAGTGACAGTTAAACTTACCTCATAACCTATGAATGACCTGCCTTGGTTGCCGCATGCTCCAAGTCTAAGATGTCACTCTCGCAATAGACTAGACTACCTATGATTGAGGTTCGATCCCGATCGGGTGTACTAAGGCAGGTTTTTCCTAAATAATTTTCCACTCTCTCTNGTTCGATCCCGATCGGGTGTACTAAGGCAGGTTTTTCCTAAATAATTTTCCACTCTCTCTCTCTCCCCCCCCCCCTCCACACACAAATGCGGGTACACTTTTTCTAAATTGAACTTTCTTCGCCACTAACCCATTAGCGTAATTAATACATAAGCGTATAACCTAAATGGACAGTAAGGCGTGGTGCTAAATAAAAACTTATGAATTCGTAAACGTAGGTTCAGCAACTTATATAGCAGTCAGATAAGATTCTTCCTACAAATATTGGACTGTATACTATAGCATTATTACTTTTATAGCAGTCATATAAGGTTCTTCCTACACATATTGGACTGTATATTATAACAGTATGAATATAGTAAAATATTATCTATGTTGGTTGCAATTTTACTTTTCAAAAATACTCGCCGTTTTCTTAACGTAAATACTATTTATACATATTATTTTCCAAACAGTTTCGACCCAGTCCCGCGCCTAATTCCAAACAATGATTATTTAGTTTCTACTTTTAACACCAGAGCGACACACTTGAAGGAAATGTTCTCGCATTATCATTGAGGGGGTAGGGGATGGGGGTAGAAAACCAGTGATAAATCACCCCTAGTTCACCCGGCCGAGATTGAAAACCCCGTCATTGGAAATTTTTTTTAGCACCGCGTCTTAGGCCTACTATCCTTTCGAGTTATACACCCGCATTTGCATGGAGGGAAAATGGAAAACCATTTTGAATAAACAACCCTCAGTACACCGGACTGAGATTTGAACCTCGATCTCCCCGTCATCGGCAGTCTAGTTTACTGTGAGAGTAGCGCGTTAGACCACGCGGCCACCGAACCGGGTACTGGCATATTAAACTGAATTAGCTTGGCATCCCAGTCCGCCTGACCACCAGCGCGGATTTAATTGAGATAAAGAATCTTCGTGCTTCCCACGGCAGTGGGGTTTGATTTTGTAAATTCGAGTACATTTCCTTCAAATTATCCCTACCCCATAGGTATGCGGATAGTCGGGATGGGTACACGAGAAAGCACAATAATACCCGTTTGTCGCCCCCTGGCGTCTTTTCGAGCGAATCATCGGGCGAAGTCATTTGTCGATCGTTGTCGATCGCTTCTCATCCGGTTTGGTCTGGAGTGAATAGCGCGTGGACAATGTTTGCACGAGGCTAATGCACCAGTGAAACGGGGTAGTGGTTACTTTGAATCGGTGACCCGAGCCGGAACTGTCAACAATGTGGAATGGACATGTGTTAGAGGCGTGTGAATATGTTAGGACAGCACGCGTGTGCTTTGAGTAGAAATGGGGACGATTTTCTCGGTTTTGTTGTTGTGACTGACTACTGACAAACACTTGCAATTTGAATTGAGAGGCTTGGAATAGTAACATTCTATGCCTCAAAATATTAATTCTTTGATGCTGACTTTTTAAAACAATAAATATTGATATTTCGTAAATCAAATAATTCTCTTTTTTACCCTGATTCGATACATACACTCTTTGAACTTTCGGAAATCCATACAAACAATCTTGTTTCTCCATTTAAGAACGTATATAAACACAATTAAACTATAGCTGGTATATTTATTGTCATTTAGCACGATATTGCCCTAATTACATCAATTGCAGTGAATCAAAACTCTTCGCTATAGAATTAAAGTTTGCCTACTTAGTTAATAGGGTCTGGTTTCGATTCCTAGGGACAGCCGAAAAAATCTATCATTGGTGAAATTGAGTTTTCCTCTTTCACACTGATTAAATTGCTTCAGGGGGACTAGATGTTGTGTTAAATCTAGATTTAGGTTAGTTTAAGTCTTGTACTGATACATTAAGCTGGTTTAGAAAGTGCACGTTCAATTTCCCGTGTAAAATAATACAAATAATGTTAATAATAGGTGCTTGGTGCTCCGTAAAGCATTTCCAAGTGCTGCGCGAATAGATTGGAAATAAAAATAAATAAAATGTGACAAGATAGCAAAACTGTGAATTTGTGCGTCCATGAACTGTGTATAGGTAAGTATTGGGTAGAAATTATTTAGACTGCACACGGCTAAACCAGAGAAACTAGAGGGTGCCAGTTCACCCCGTCTCTCTGAGAACTTCGCCGCACTTTCAGATACGATTGCTTGCTTCGACACCTTTCCAGAAGTTTCTGTGGAGTTTCTATTGCATATTAAAAACTCTTGTTTCTTCGCACATTCATTCAATTGAAGTTCAGTCAGTCGAGAGTCGAAACAAATCAAATAGTAGTGTAATGTTGTTTATTTGAATGTCGGAAAAGCCAATCTGGTATCGGAGCAGTATGAGTGCTTGAATGATTTGACATCAGATTCTGTGGTAAAAGAGAATTTTGTAACTAAGAAGTCACTATCAGAATTTTGATGTCAGCTACGAGACGAATATGAAGTTTTGTCAACCAGAGCGAAAATAATTCTTCTTCCCTTTGCAATAACTTACTTATGTGGATGTGGATTCTCTGCCTATGTGGCTACTAAAACAAAAAATCCTGGTTCAATGCAGAGCCAGATATTTGGTTGCAGCTGTCCCAAATTCAACTAGATATAGGCACATTGTGCAGATCAAAACACAGAAGTCCCATCCCTCTAATTGGAATTTTAAGTTCGCGGTCTATACTTTATCGTTCTTTTTTTTAATGCCAAGTGACTTTTTTTTTGCAGCCATGAAATTGGTTTTAACACTATCTGTGTGGGTAACATATTGTGGATTTACAATACCTGTTTTGGATTCGTTATGAAATGTGTTGTTTAGGTTAATTTATGTTTTTAATTGTTGTTTTGCGTTCATTTATAATGAAATAAAACTTGATGTTTAATTCGTTTCCATCGTGAATACTGCTGTAATTCGGTTTAGTATCTATGTTGAGTCTATGTGGAAATATCGTCGCCCTTATACCAAAGACACTTATGTGCAAAATTGTTGTTTTGAGAAAACTATATTTAAAGTTACAATTTTCAATGGCTTTCAATATGAAAATTTAAGCTTGGATCAAAATTTAAGTTATTTAGAAATCTAAAAATAATTCATGCTTTTACTATACGATAAAATATCGACTAACAACTTTAAAAATGCAGTTAGGTAAATATAGCAATTTAGCATCAAGGCAATTATAGTGCTCCGTGACAAATTTCTCTCCTGAAAAGTGCTTCGCGATTCAAAAAGTTTGGCAACCGCTGGCTTAGTGATTGAACATTGGTGTTCTGAGCCACAGTTCCCGAGTTCATTTCTATGCCCAGGTGTCGTTTTTCATTTATATTTAAACATTTTCTATGAGCTATATTGGGTATCTAACTACTACTTTTATCGTCAATCCATTGAGATAAATTAACGTTCTTGTCCTACCAGAGCAGGACTTTTTTTTTAAAGGGGGGATGGTGGCATTGGGCTTCTGAGAAATCATCCCGACTTTTTTAAACCCTAAACCTTCCTTTGAAGCTATTTAAACACAAAATTGAAGTTGTATGTGGTATGAATTTGATAAGACTCCAATAAGCTACTAGCCTAGGCATTGAGAAGGAAGAATACATATAAAGGTAAATAGGAAGTGTTATAAACCTCAATCACTCACTTCCCACTCCCCAGGTCATAGGCAAGGAAATCTGTGCCCTAAATTCAGCCCTTGATGCGACTTGTATCTTTTCAACTAATGTACCTTTCCGTTTTACAAGTACTTTTAAAACAAACGGCAGCCCCTTTTATTATAACTCAAACCAAATAGGCTTACGTAGTAGAGTGTTTACAATCTTCTTGATTGGAACAAAAATCTCTCATAGTTTTCTAAGTATTTCACCTTAGTCCTCGAGAGCTGATGATGGCTTCACAAGGAGTGGCTCCCTCAGTTGTAGCCAACCAGCGCTGGGTGGAGCTGTCATGTGACACATTAGCAAACACACGTCCTCTTGGGTCACAAAACAATACCGTTGGGAACAGGGGCTAAAGTCTAAACGTCAAGCTCGTCTAGTTTGGTTTGACGATGACAGGGAGTTGGAGGCTTAGATTCCGGCTGTGTGCACACTTAGTTTACTCTTACAGGTAGCAAGCCTTTCTCATTGGGTTACACTATGATATTGCTTATATTATAAGATTGGGTCATACTCTAATCGGTCAAGTTAGTGCAACTGAGGTGGTTTTCTACTCTCCCTTCATGCAAACACGGGTAAATTTCCTCTAAAGTATACCTGCCTCATCCTTAGACCATTAAATAATGTTATTAAATATGGATAGTTTGTACGGGACGTAAGACGAGGTGAAAAATAACGTACTACATGATATGTTCATAAGGGAGCTTTTGTGCGAGACTTAAAATGACCGCAATACTCTATATTCAACAGTTGGTATAGTTGTACATAGCTGATTGTGCACACATTCTTCAAACCACATCTATACGCCCGGGTGGTCGCATGGTTCTAAGGCGTTAAGATCGCAAGGGGATGAACTGCCGCTCACAGGGAGGTCAAGGTTTAATTCTCGGCTGAATACACACCTGATTTATCACTCGTTTTCCTATCCACTCTTCATGCAAATTCAAGTTCACCTCCTCTAAAACTACCATCCCTGTACCTTATTCCCAGATTAAGTCGTTGGTTTTAAAAGCATTAATTAAAAAAATCTATATTACTTTAAAGCAATAGTGATGCATGTGGGATATTTGTCACTATATCACTAGTGGGTGCAGGAGTAGATCAATCTGTTTATTATGATATGCCTGAAGATTATTAACTGCAGCTCATTGTGTAGTTGGTATTAAGGGATCTAAAGTCTGTTCAGCGTAGGAATTGTTTTCTTAAAGGCCTTTTTCCCTACCAGAAAGTTATTATATAATAGGATTTGGGTAGGAAAAAAGACCTTTCCGAGAGTAGTTCCTACCGTGAATGGAGTATACCAGGGCCGTTCAAAGGATTCAGGTGACCTGGGGCAGTGGAATTGTGGGGGAACACCTTTCACACAAAAGAAATACAACAATTATGTGATTGATTAACAACATAATTAAACTATGCACACAACATATTTAAACTATGCACACAACATATTTAAACTATGCACACTTCGTTTACTCTGAAAAGAAGAAGACTGTAAGCTTTCACCGTGCATATAATGTAATTAAAAGGAAAAAAGTTTCCTTACAATATAAAGCTACAGTATTTTTAGATTTGCAATGCTAACCGCTTTTAAAAATTTCCAAAGTAGAAAAATCAATTAAAAATGCACATAACATATTTTTGGCACTTCTGTTTTAGCTGCACCAATAATCTATGTTTCAAAATCGGGGTCTTGGGGGTAAACTTCCATATTTGCACCCTTCCCCTTTTCCTAACACATACTCCTCTAGTAGACCCTGGGATCTACAATGCATTGTAACAGTATGTCCGTAAAGCGAGACTGGTGTACCATGGCCATGGATCCTGTGGTCCAGCGTTGAGCGGTTAGGACTGAAATAACCCCTCTCCTCTCTCCTAAATCGCGGATCTGTGTTGTCTCATACAAACAAGACAGTGGCGAGTGATGTGAGCCTTAGGGCTGTTTCACAAGCTCGACCGACTAGCAGAACAGAAACATTATTGTTTGTCCATAAGGTGGACCAACCAATAGAACACATACAATACATTAGGGTGTGATGTGAGCCCTAGGGATTGTTCATAAGGTTGAGTAACCAGCAACATACAAACCTTAGGGATGGCTCACAAAGTTCACCAACCAGCAGATGACGTACAAGATACTGGGGAGCTTTGGGAAACCTAGGGTTGATTCACAAGGTTGAGTAACCAAGTAGACCCCATACATGAAGATGGCGTGTGATGGGAAACTTAGGATTGTTTCATAAGGTAGACCCGACCAGCAAAACATAAGACACTGACGAGTGATTTGAGCCTAAACGCTGGTTTAAAAGGTCGACCAACAACACAAAACATAGCTATTTATAGAAACCTTACGTATAGTTCACTAATTAACTATTTAGCAAAACACAAACAAGGCAGGGGCGAACGATAGATCAGAACACAAACCCCGCACCGGTGGTAGCACAGCGTTTATAGGATTTAAGATAAATTCGAGGGCGAATCAATTATACACTTGCATTTCTTGCACATCAGATGTAAATCGCACATATTTCTTATTTTCACTTTCTAGAATTCCCAAGCTTGATTTATAATTGTGGGTTTCCCCTCCACTCTTCACGCTAATCCGGTTGCATTTCCTCCGGTTTTCGTAAATTCCGTTCTGTTTGCATTATTTTATTTAAATTCCGTTATATCATTATAAGCTCTTATGTAAATTCCGTCCCTCCCTGACTCTCCCTAAGAAAAAGAATAATGAATATAATAAATAAAATGAAATATAATAATGGGAACAATTTATTTGCATTTCAAACCTTTAATTCAACATAACCACATTTTGCGACAGTATTGTAAAATAATAATAATAATAATAATAATGGTGATGGTGATGGTGATGGTGATAATCCAATAACGTAGTGCAGAAACGATTCATTGTCTTATACTCACCGAAAAAAATTACACATGTAAAGATTTACATGACTCTTTGACGAAATCAAACATAAAAATAAGCTTAAATCTATTTCAAAATATTTTCTACCCACGAAGCGATTGCATTACAAGTTTTAGGCTAATGGAGTTAGGCCCACGTTAAAATAAAATTTGAAATTGTTTTAAAAAAAATCGATTTAATACGAGACGGAATCCGTCTTTGCTAATGAATAAACGGAATTTACACAGGAGCTTGGAGCTATAACATTTTCGAGACGGAATTTACGTCAACCCATTTCCTCTAGGCTACCCTTCCATCCCCGCCCTTTAAGGTAAGTCGTTACTAAACCATGATGACAAACTTTTTTTTTTAATATACCACTTATCTTATTACTATCACGACTTGATTGATATGTCGGGTTTAAAAGTGAGAGGAAAATCAAAGTGATGGATAGCTTTGTGTGTAGAAACCACACCCAAGTGCATCCGGTCGAGCGAACCACGACCTAAACATAACTGGCAATCTTGTCTATTTCTAGCTTGACGCCTAGACCGTGTGACCATCGTTGCGGATACCACTGTTAGACAAGAGCATCCCACGAGGATTTCAGTTATTGTCTCGTCTGTTACGAGGGGTCAGGAGTTAACTCCTCGGCCATGACACACTGTCTGCTCGGTGATTAGCTGCCACAGTCTTAGATTTTTTCTTATTTACGGTACTTGCATCTCGTCTTACTACCCGCCCAGGCTATTTTCATATTCAAACATATATAACATAGTAATTTTAAATCATTAAAAAAATTATTCTTGCCATTTAGTATTTACTCTTATTGTTATAACTATAATCATTTGATGACTGTTAAAGAAGGGCGAAATCATAGAAACATTTACACCGTTTTAACTCCTTGGTATTAATCTACTGTGGGGTTTATTATTCCCCCACCTATGTACCTGCATTTGCGTGGAGAGAGAGAGAGAGAGTTGAAAAACCACACAGACGAGGTACGAACCTCACCGGCAAACCAGGCTTGATGAGCCTCATTTTAAGTTCGCGTGCACAACAATGTGCCTGATATTTAGAAAACCACTCTCCGTGCATCAGGCCGAGATCGAACCAGTGAATACCGACTAAAGGTTCTCTATTAGCTGTTGACACCGACAAATGTGCTCTTGACGAGAAATGGTAGACTTTGGATGTTTAGTTATGGGTGTGTTATTCAGACGTCTTAAATGAGACAAAAGGGAGGAAAGTCATTACACTAGGAATATTGTAGATAAATACTGGTTGGAGATAATGATGAAAATGGGTGTTGATAGATAGAAAAAATAATTAATATTTTATTTAATTCATTAACTTCAACTACTGTCTATATACATGTTTAATAAATTGAGCAACAAGCTTTTCAGATTGCATCAAGTCGCAAACAATTCTCATATTTGGCGTTATTTTTCTATATACGGGATAAAATATTTTTAATAACCAAATTTACACTATAAGACTGCATATACATACTTTGTTAGTTTAAATTCCTAATTTATTTGTTACTACCCTTACGGACTTAAAAAAAAGTGAACTTTCTCGTTTTGTCGGTTTCAATAAAAGCGAATGATATATATAATTAAGAATCCCTAAAAAAACATTCAATTGTTTTTCTAGCTCTGGAAAGACGTTTATTGAAGCATTCCTGTTCAATTGGTAAATTCTTTCCTCCATATGGATTTTTAAAAGGCTAGGAAGAAGTGGATATTCCTTGTCCCCAATACATACAAACGGGGCCTTAAACATTTGTTTGTGGTAAATAGGCAAGGTCTGGATTGTCAAGTTATCGTTCAATAATTTGCAAATGTCGGATGCTTGAAAATATCCACCGTCGCTTTGATTACCACGCTCACCTACGTCTCTTGTTACATATTTGTACTGTGTGCAAGCAACAGCTTGTATGACAACATAAAAAAAATCTTATAACTAAAAAAACAAAGATCCTAAATTTTTGGGGCACAAGACACGAACATGTTTACCATCAAGGTTCTCCATAATATTAGGAAAGTTCCAAGCGCTCTCAAGATCTTAAGCTATTGATTTAAACGTGTCCTTTGTTGGTACGGCAGATACACCCAATCTAAAAGTGAGCGCGAAAGTCGTGAAAGAGGACCCGGTAGCGATCTATCTGACCTAATTGAAAATGTATTGGTTACTTATGTCTTCTTCTTATACTTTTAATCAAGTATTTTAATGGACGAAGCAAACTCTTGGTTGACACTAACTATAGCGTAAAGGAATTATGCCGATATCTAAGAAGGCTACTAGGATAATTTACTGCTGTAGTACGTGACAATAT
Source organism: Timema genevievae (assembly GCA_902155825.1). Taxonomy (NCBI): domain Eukaryota; kingdom Metazoa; phylum Arthropoda; class Insecta; order Phasmatodea; family Timematidae; genus Timema; species Timema genevievae. The sequence continues at coordinate 217,788 of CABFWO010000813.1, read as the reverse complement.
TGGCAAAGTACTTCACAAGTTTTGGCACGTAACTGTCGGTTACAGAAACCAAGCCATGAAGCAACGCCTCGTGCTTGATGTAGTGTAGTTAAGATAACATTCTATGTTATTTGACTTCTGTTAACTCGAGGGACCAGTGGGTTTTACTATACATTTCATAGAAAATCGAAGGAAATATGATTTCACAACCTATTTTAATAAAATTACAGAGTAAATCTACGCCATTTTATTTACTATTTGTTAACACATTAACTGTTAACCTGTGAATGCGAGTGTCGCTGGTGGCGTTTTTTTTTTTTTTTGCA
>CABFWO010000813.1:204388-217475 GCA_902155825.1 Timema genevievae | reverse complement strand
TTTTTTTGCAATACAGCAATTATTATTGTTCCAAACACTTTTAGGGTAACAAAATATTTGTATTAGGTCTACATTTTTGATGGTGATTTTCTTTGAAGCTCACGTGTGCGTCATCAGCACAAGGTGACGACATTGAAGACTATTTGCTCATGACGCACATATGCCTTATTAGATATTTGATTTGTTATTCGAAACAAATACATACAAAAATATAAAAACCATAAGCGTAATTATTATTACTAACATGGTTCCAAACAAAGTCCAGGATAAACAGTGCATACCTCACAGTTGTTAATGGTATAGGTTATTTCTACTTTTTGCGAATAGACCCTACCTTCCCCCCCCCCTTTTCTAATTGCTCACGAAACCGCGATTTTAGACCAACAACGCGCACCTCTTATTTAACAAATACGTTTATGACTCATTATGTCTCTCATATGAGTCGCTTGCGTGTTCTGAATTGTGCTGATGAGAGGCATGTGCGTTATGCGCAGCGAACTTGTTCATTAATATTAGCAGGGAAGGTCTTAGGCAATTTGGGGCCCCTGTGAACTGTAAAAGGTGGACCCCTTGGATATTTTTTATAAAAGATTAAAGTAGTTCAATCGCAAGTTGGATAATATGAATCAGATTAAACAAAAAGTATATTAAGGTAGCTATGTCTTACATGATCTTGAAAACAAAACGAACATGTGAGCTTGAACTAATTATTTAAAAAGATACTATTGATTGACGTATTATTTTGGGATTGAATAAATTACTCATAGACGATGAATTATTCATATCCTATAGTTTTTATATAAAAGATAATATAGTCTTAAAATTTTGATTACAATGTTATAAGAAAACTTTAGGTAGCCTATATGAGTAAATAAATTAATTATAAGAGTGGTTGTACAGTAATTAACAAGTAGTCAAAGGACATTCCAGAATTTAACAAAATTGAAAGGTCATAAAATGGCATATACCTAAAGACAGGGGTGGATTTACACATAGGCCTAGTAGGCACGTGCCTACGTGGCAGATTTTAGGGGCGGCAAATTTTTAAATGACGAAAAAAAACACATCTTTTTTCTGCCAGTTAAAATAATTTTATGGTTACATCGTGTGTGTGATTGCTGTGGTTTACTGTATCTGCGTACCAACATGACCAAGTATCGCCTTAATTCACTGACAATCGTCTTAATTGAAGGTCACTTCTTGGATAGAAGGGATTTGTCTGGCACCATCGACCAGTTCACTCGGCAGAAATCAAGGGGAAATATATTAATATCGACTATTTTATTATTGTGTACATGCTAATATTTTATCTATAGTAACATATTCTACAGTCTACGAATAGAGACTTTATATTTTTAAATTAAATAACACTTGCATTTGTGTGGTGTGATAGTGTGAGAGTATATATTTCAATTTTTTAAGTCTTTGCTTAGATCCTTACTTCTTTTTAAACCTCACTATAATAAATAATAAAATAATGTAAGCACTTTTTATTTGTCACACCGCAGATAGCACTTGTGTATATGATATGGATGTGTCGGTGTATAAAAGGTGGTAGGGAGAAAACAGAGATTTAGAAGGTTAGAAATTAAGGTAGGAAAAGTGGACGGAAAATTATCTAGCGCCTATGGGTGGCAGAGTCGTAAATCCACCCCTGCCTAAAAACTTATTAAAATAACAAATACAACATATTACAAAATGATAAAAACATTAATTGCTCATACAAATTCCCCCACTAAATTTATTTTTAATGAGTTAAAACATTTTGCATTTTCATAATTTAAAATGTCTTGTTGTGAAGTCATATATTATGCTGCTGATGTTTATCTGACGATGAATATTATTCTCAATAGATAGTGGCTAGTCCTGTCATTCTGTCTTGTGTTGCAGTAGATCTCAAATATGTCTTTATTAGCTGTAATTTGGAAAAAGCGTCTTTGAAAGAAGAAGAAAATTTAAACATATTATAAATACATCTGATACATCTCAATAAATATAAAATATTTAGACACACTAATTTTATGAACAGCTGTTTCTAAACAGTATTTTTGACATCAAATAGTTATTCAATGACATCCATAATGCAGTGCCTTATTAACAGAATTTTAGGAACCTGGGGAAAATGCATTTAGACTCTACCAGCCCTACCCACCCACAGAAATAAAAATGTAAACGGTCAATATGGCAGATAACAAACAATATGGCAGCATCCCAGACTGGGGCCCCCTTGCACTGCCCAGTGTGCCCACGACTAAAGGGAAAGGGAGACGCGTGACGTGGCCTCAGGAGGGGAGGAGATACGAGCTGGGGGCCTCTGGTAAGCGGGGGAGACGAGCGACTTAGCCTGGGAAAAGGAGGGGGGAGGGGGGAACTAACAAACACTAGTCGAACAGGTAATGCTGTTGTAACTGATTTAATTTTATTGCTCTCATATATTTTATATCTTTTTATTTATTTATCCAAACGATTAAAAAAAGGGGCTAACTTTGGTGGCCCTAATCCTCGGCCCCCCCCCCCTGCAGACGCATCGCTAGCATATGCCAAGAACCAGCCCTGAAATGATAGAACTTAGGGTGCTTTAGGACTTGGGTCCTTTAACGACCATAAAGATGGCACAGGGTAAAATTGTGTGACCGTTATTTACAAGCACATTTTATAAATGGCAGTTCTGATAACGCTTTGTTTGAGACCCAATTTTCCAAAGTTTAACTTTCCTTGTTGTCTGAAATTAACTGTAGCTCATCTCACTTTTCACATCACCGATAAAAGTAAAGAAACGTCTGACCTGTTTAGAGTTGAAGACTCATCAATTCTTGTCGGGGTGTCGCCGCCACTTAATCCATCACGAGCCCCGCCTCCCCCTCCAACTCAATTTGACGGCTTTTGTGTGCGAAGTCAAGGGACGAAACTTGAAACTTAGGAATCAATTCACAAATGTTTTTTTAACAGGGCTGTTTTTCTTAAAGATCAAGTTGAATTTTATTTCATCAATTTATTGAGCAGTGTCATTTAAAAACCTTTAAATAATATTAGTCCGGAACTACATTACAATGATAGGGCTGTCACACATCTTGAGAACCGACTGATCTAAAGGAATCCACAACAAAACTAGAAAAAACAACATCTGGAATATAGTGACTTTGGGACATTGCTTCACGTTTTAAATAGTAGGCCACCCACTTCTGTGGTAGAGTGGCCTAAACCCCAAGTCGTCACTCTCGCAATATACTTGACTGCTGATGAATAGGGGATAAGGGCTCGAATCCCTGTCGGGTGCATTGAGGGTGATTTTTCCAAAATTGTTTTACACTCTAACTCCACGTAAACTTCCGTTAAAATCCTACTGTCCTCTCCCTAATAAATTTGCATAATTAGTACACATGGGTATAACCCTGATGGATAGTAAGTAATACGTGGTGACAAAAGATAAATACGAAAGTAATATTTCTTTGCGGGGTTGATAAAGCGAACCGAAAACCAAAATAATCATGCCGATTTGTATACATTTTTATCCGCCTTATCTCGTTTTCATCCTGCTTGAGATATTGTGATGCGTAATTAATGTTTATATATATTTCTCTTTCAAGGTTAAATCATCCTCTTCTAAACACCAATGGCAGGACTTCATAATATACAATTTATTACAAATGAATTTTCATAAGTCTATATTATTTTCTAAAGTGTCTGGAAAAAAGAGGAAAGTCTTTCTAGAAAAACAGAGAATTTTGTAGCAAGAAATAGTGGCAACTCTGCACAAGCTGTAAGATTTATTTATTGCGGATTAATCTGTACACTTATTTTGGTAAATTTGGTTACTCACAATATGTGGCTTTTAGGGTTTATTATAAATATAGTTTTTTGAATGCTTCAGGGTACATTTGATTGTAATACTTAACTGCTATAAATTTTATTGTGGATCAAGCCCTGTAAACGCATATACGTAAATTTGGCTGTTTGTAATACTTGACTGTTGTAGGTTTGAGGAGTAATATCTGTAAATTCCTGTGACATAGCTGTTCGCATTCCTTGACTGTTTTGAGGTTTGTTGTGGAGTAATGTGTGACATTGGTTGTTCGTATTACTCAACTGTTGTAAGGTTTCATAAACCTGAGGTGTTATAATGCAATTATAAACTCGTACTCTCAAAGCGTTATGACAAATTTTCTTATAATATAGTTCTTGCATGGTTGTGGATTCATCTTCAAGTTACTGAAATAGTTCTCAATCCTTACTTAAGGTAAATAAAAATAAAAATTACTAAGATTTTTTGAGTTTATAACATCTTGGCAGGGAATTTAACAAGGTGGGCGGGGGGAGGTTAGAGGGAATGATCTGGAAAAAGATAGCAAGTAGCAATGTAGCATCCCGTTTTAGCAACACCGACCCGGTGATGAAGCCGACGTCTGCTTTACCTGTGTGTGTAACTATTTGGGATTATATAACCCTCTGCCTCGGCCTGGCATATTATGTTCTGCTATTCGTTGTTGTCTCTACAATCGGTACAGTCAAAATAAAAAATTGTATGAAACATTTATATTTGCAATGATCATTTCGGACTTATTAAATTAACGAGTAGAATTAGATTTAAAAATAAAATGACATACTACGGAACATACTACTAAGACATATTACATACATACTACTAATGACATTACTGAGCTATATAAAGAACAATATTTATATATAACAAGCAGTGTAACCCGTTCTTCGCAGGGTTAAGCAACACTAAAAGTCAAAACTATAATTTATATCACATTAGACCGTTCAACATCCATCTGCCCCCATTTTGATAGTTCCTCGTACAGTTCTGAGATAACTATGGCACTAACAAACCAATCATGGTAATTAATAAATTAAAATAAACTAAATAGTTGAGTCAAAATATTACCTTGTACTCAAACTGAGTACACAAACGCAATCTTTACTTAAGAACGACCATAAAATAATACAAACTGTTACAGAAACATTTTGAATAATAAGTGTCATGGTTTTGCAAAGAGCATTCATTACGTTTCACCAAGCAATATCCCCAGAATTTGTTTATTTTAATTGTTATATCGCCCCTATAAAAGCGCTAATTTATCCTTCGATTTTTATCTTTATTATAGCAGCGCTGTTGGATCTCACTTAATATAATCTTTATTTTTCTTATTCGTTTATTTATATATTTTTTCGTATGCCTATCCAAAATAAAAAAAAATCTTTCATTTCGAGAAGTTTTTTTCCCTATTCTTTCCCGCCCCCTATTTTTAAATTCCAAACTTCCCAGCTTTTGTAGTTATTGCGAGGTGGTCCTTTTACAAACTTGGCAAATTTAAATTTTCTTCCATACTGAAAAGAAGATATAATCATTTTTGAAAGATTTTAAGCTACTAATCTCCTCTCCCCACACCCCCTTTCAGTTTACACATTCCCAATTTAAACCTTAAGATTTATTTTATTGTCTTATCTAGTTTATTTATGTGATTGGCAAATTTCAATTTTAAACCACGCAGAAAGTAGTGTTCTATATTAGTTGTATCAATATCGATGTCTTCCATTTCCCTAGCCTCAATTTTAAAATCGGTATGTTCAGACGTCATTCGGCTCTCAGGGGATGTCTATTAATTTACACATCAAACTTATATTTTATATCATATCAAAAAGTTGTTTTAATATTAATTTCCGAAATTTTGAAGGGGGCCTCTCTTCCCCATTTATTGCTTCTTCTTTTTGAAATTTAAGGATTAGACCTTAATGGTTGTTTGAGGTGGTTATTTTACCCGCCTAACAATAATTTTCACCTTACTACCACACTGAAAAGTGGTTTAATATTTTAGTATTGGGAGTTTAAATAGAAAATATTTAATACATATTTTTATTTTTATTATTGGAGTAATTCCTCTACATTTCTGTTAAGTTTCACTTTTCTTCCTCACCTACAAAGCAAGTCCGCCAGATAGGCCTACTCAAACCGGGTCCGGTACAAAGGGAAAAGCGTGGGGGCCCCCTCTCTTTGTTCTACTCGACTTCATTGGTAGGATGAACCTTATTTGTCTGGGGGGAGGGGGGAAAGAGGGTTTGGTAGATTAGCTTAGTAAATAAAGGTTTTTTTAAGGAGCTAAAGCTAAAGGGGGGACTGGGGACCCTCTATCAGCCAATGTTTTTAAATTGGATACACTTATGAGATATTTTGGTGTAGCCCACATCTGATTAAAAACAATATATATTTTTCTATAAGCTATTTGGACCTACCTCCCTTTTTAAACCTTTTTAAATTTAGATACTTCTTGAATCTATTTTGAGTGGTCCTTTCCCGGATTTTTTTAAACTAGATTTCTCTAGAAGCTATATGGAATGGTACGTATCAGGAAATTTTTTGAAATTTTAATGTTCCTTGAGGTTATTTAGATTGTTCTTTGCCTGCACGTTTTTGTAAAATTAGATGCCTATCATATGAGATATTTGAAGTAGTCTTCTCCTGGCAAATTCTTGAAAATTTTATACATCTAGAAGCTATTTAGAGTGGGCCTCTTCCAGCAAATTTTGGAAAATTGGATGCTCTTAGAAGTTATATAGAATTGTATTCTCCTAAAAATTTTAATGATTGGGTGCCTTTAGAAAGTATTTGAAGTGACCCTTGACTTGATTTTTTTAAATTCACACCTTTGGGGTTTAGAAGTTATCGAATTGGTTCTCGCCTGGAATTGTTTAGCAAATTAATTACCTCTATAACATTAGTTCTAAATCTTCTTTTGTTTACGGCACATACTGATCTATCGCGAGTCCATGCGGCACACTGAACGTGCAAGTTGTCAACATTAGGGGAAACTCGGACATACTCTTGAACAAAAAATGTGTTTTTTCCCTCTATTCGATCACTAATTGAGTGTTTATGTAAGAAACGACAAGCTCACATTTCTCATTAATAATTACTCAACTCTTTGATTGTAAGCCATTAATCTCTCTGAAGCATAAATATATTAAAGATTTCGAACATAGGCCCTTGTTCCCCTTATTTCTTTTTAATGAATAAAACTACTTTTAAATATTTTTTATCAACAAAAACTAAACTTCTAGAAATTTGCGGCACACCCTTTAAGGACCACTGCTATAGAAGCTATTTAGAATAAAATATAATCTACACAAGGATATTTTTTTTATTAATTTGGGTGCCTCTAAAAGCTAATTAGAATGGTCCGCCTTTATAGGATTTTTTTAAAAGGCCTCTTATCACCATTTGGAGTAGTCCTTCCCTGCCAAAGTTTTGAATTTTGAATGCCTCTAGAAGCTATTTTGAATTCTATACAATACAATTTTTCAGCTTGATATTAAAAAATATCAGAGCGGAGTGAAATAAATCAAGGAGAAAGGGCGAGTTTATTCCATTCGGGAAAAGAGGGACACATCTTTTCAAGGGGAGTAAATGCTTTCACCTTCTTTGGTGTCACCGTGGCTCGAAATAGATTTGTACTCTAAAAATAAATCTTGGCTAACTTTTACCAAAAAGAAATCAATATACGCGAATTAATCCGTAACTGAACACTGCAATTTTACTCACATAATACATTCTTAAATTTAATTGAGCTTGATTCAATACCCTGCCCTCTTAACACACCAAATTTAATTAAAGTAAACACCCGCCTCGGTGGCGTAGTTGGCTAACGCGCAAGTCGTGTTGAGCTCGACCGCCGAGGACGGGGAGATCGAGGTCGGGTGAACTGGGGGTGGTTTTTCCTAAATGGTTTTCCACTCTCCTTCCACGCAAATGCGGGTTCACTTCCTCTAAATTCAACCCTCCCAATTCCTAATCCATTAGTGTAATTAGTACTTAAGCGTATAACCCGAACGGGTAGTAAGACGCGGTGCTAAATATTATTATTATTAATTAAAGTAAACAAATAATAGACTCCTTGAATCTACCGAACACTTAGAAAGAAAAGACAACACTGGAGCAAATGCCAGTAAGTAGGGCTGGGCGTACACTAATTCCTTAGTATGGATAGTCATTTTATTGCTTATCATTCATGTTTTATTTTATTTAGTCTACTACTTTTTTTAAATCTTTGTTATTATCGATCTTGGGCCTGGGCCCTTGGGATTCCTGGGCTTGGTAGAATGGTACCAATAGTCCCCCGCTCGTGGTGGGCTAGCGAGTAAAAGGCTTTTTTATTTTTACTTACCCCCTCCCCCCCTTTTCAGTATTTTCTCCATTTAAACTCTCCAAATCCCTACTGATCACGGCCATGGATCCAAATCCCTTGTATTCTTGATCATGGCTCCAAACCCCTAGGTGATCACGGCCATGGCTCCAAATCCCTTGTATTCTCGATCATAGCTTTAAATTCCCAAATGATCACGGCCATGAAACCAAATCCTTCATGCTCCCGGCCATTTTAAAAGTGTTTTGGGAGCAAATCACATTGTACGTGTTCTGAAGCCATTCACCTTTTGCTGCAAGATATTATGTTAACACGGTTGAGGGTTTTACCAAATAGTCTTGATTAAACATGATAAAAGTAGGCTGTAAGATTGTTATTGTGTTACATTTCACACGTAACTAGATTGAAATTTTCGCAACATTGATCCTCTGTTTCGCAAAGGTCGTTTCTCACAGTTTTGTCACTGAACTTATTCGATAGTATTATTATTCTCGTGACACATATTTGAGAGAGAGAGCTGTTATGATTAATTTACGAAGAAAATTAAAATAATCAAAAGTACTTTAACAAAATTGGAATTATTTAGGCCATAATAAGAGTACATTTTCTTAAAAAATCCTATCTTACTCAGTCGTATGGATATGCAAATAAACCGTAGTAACCCTTGTACTGGAAAAAATACATGCTGGAAATTTCATAAACATTTTTATACAATGAACATTCAATGACAGTTAAATTTTACAATCTCAAAAGTAAGAATCAAATGAAAAACAGAAGTTCTGACTTCGCTTTTGGCATGTCCTTTATTTAAATTTGAAAAAATTGGCAAACCTAATTACTGATACTATTTATAGTGTGAAAAACAAATAAATAATATTTTAAAATGGCCTCACGTAATTTGAGGTAACTGGTTAGACACAGTTTGAAAAACTCTGTTCTAGTCTACAACTATATTTTATATTCTTTATATGCGTATAACGCCGATGGTTGGTAAGCCCTGGCGCTAATATATATGAGATTAAATATATATATATGAGATTAAATATATGTTAAGACTTAGATATTGTCATTTACAAATTCCAAAGATATGTGTTCAAATTATTTAATTTATAAAATTGAATATTGAAGATAAATTTCATTATAATTAAAACCCTATACAAGTTGTTTATACTCTAGGCATATCTGTTTTTTTATAGCACACTTATATGTTTAAAATATTTACCTTGACTCAATATTTGTCCATTTCATGAGTCAAATTGGTCAAACTAACATTCACAACATATTAAACAATCAATAGTCAGACTAGTTTAAACGAGAGTTTTATTTCTTATTCTCGTTTAAACTAGTCTGACTATTGATTGTTTAATATGTTGTGAATGTTAGCTTGACCAATTTGACTCATGAAATGGACAAATATATTGAGTCAAGGTAAATATTTTAAACATATAAGTGTGCTATTAAAAAAACAGATATGCCTTAGAGTATAAACAACTTGTATAGGGTTTTAATTATAATGAAATTTATCTTCAATATTCAATTTTATAAATTAAATAATTTGAACACACATATTTGGAATTTGTAAACGACAATATCTAAGTCTTAACATATATTTAATTTATTTACTCCATACGAAAGATTCATCTAGAATGTTTTCTAAAATTTTAATCTCTGAAAGGTTCGTTGAGATCATAAACCTCCATCGGGGTTGAAACAAAGTTTCATGAGAGGTGGTTAGGCCAGCCTCGGTAGCCGCTTCACGGTTTTGACATCTCTTTGACCCCCTCCCCCCTCGTTTGCCCCTACGCCATATTCCTCGTGATCTTTTGAACACCAGCTTCAGACACGTTTGTCAACTGTTTATTATTTCAATAACGATGAACTTCTAGTTTTATTGAACGAGTAAATTGGTGTCATGGCCGCTGTCAAATAATCCCACTTGCAAGAGTTGAACAAATAAATAAATCCTTATTTGACACATGGAGAACTGTCGACATGGCCTTCAAAGGCCCATCACTATAATTTTATTTATAAGTTTATGTAAGGGCTTTTTTTTTTGCCTACAACTTTTCGATAAACAACTTTTGTGTTTGATAGAGAACATGAGATAGAAAACTTTCCGCCTATTTGAATGGAACGAAGGGGATCGAGATATCCTAAGTTTTATTTAAAGTTTCCATTTCAGCTTAATTCATCTAAGGATGTTAATACCAGAAACTTTTATCGATTGACTTACAATCAAGCATTAACATTGATTGTATCCGCTTCAGTGACCGCATCATCTAAAGCAGGGGTCTGCAACCAGTCAACCGGTCGTTCTCGCGGTAATTTTTAGTCGATCACTTAAGAAAACTACATCGTCATTAAAAAGTCGATCTTTGAATCGTTTAAACTTGCAAATGTGTCAATTACTTTCAAATAATATTTGAGTATGACCAAAATAACTTTGATGAGTCAAAAGCGATAATGAAATAAGAAAATTAAACAAGTGTAATATGAAAATATACATTCTATTTATTTCATATTTTTTTCTATAAATGTGGGACGTAAGTATTTTATATAAGATTGTATTTTGGGGATCAAGCCAACACGTTTAAACATAAAAAAAATAATGCAAAAGTAGAGTGGAGAAACGATGGTAGATCGCGACGCCTTTAATAAGTTTGTAAATCGATCGGGCCCCAAAAAGGAAGCCGGTGTAAGCGAACTGGTTTACCCCCCCGGGTGTACTTTCAAAGACAGGGAGATTGAGGTTTGAATCCCTGTTGGGTGTACTCAGGTTTTTTCTTCAATTGTTTTTCCACACTCTCAACGCAAATGTGAGTACATTTAGTCTAAATTCAACCTAGATCATCCCTATCACATGAGCGTACTTAGTACATATCGATAGTAATAAAAATGTCAAAATGAGAAGTTTTCCTAGCACTCAATGAACCAACATACAATAATATTGCCTAGCGCCTGTAAGCTAGACTTTACCGGGTCGAGCGCGCACGCTCTCTCCAGTCTGGCCACCTCTCATTACAACCAATGTGTTCTATTTTATATTTTAGTCGCTCTCTGTCTGGCCGCCCCCTTAGGGAGGAATACAAAAGAACTGCTCTCCCCCTAAAGGGCCTCCCTCATTCACGAAATTAACGAAAATGCGATGGTTATGAAATCTACCATTTTGAAGATTTTTCTATCGGTTGACATTTAGAAGACCTCAGTCAGATCACCAAAAATAAATGTGTTTAATTAATGTAGTGACTTTAGTCTTCCCTGCAGAAACGGCTTCCACCATTGACTGGAGCTCTTTCTGCAGGGAATTATGAAAACTACTTTTGCAAAGAACTACTCTGAAAGTATATTAAGCTTTTAATTATACTTCCAGTTGTGATTTTAACCTTTAAAAAAACCTTAATATCCCTGGCGGATAGGCCAGATGACTAGTAAGACGCGGTGCGCCTAAGCTGACCCTTGTATGGATTATAAATTGTCTCCAAGGAATGGGGAATTGCGATACAACTTGGCGCACTGAGAACACTTTGTCAGAAAACATTGTTCAATCGAAATTTATATTACATATTTTTGAGAGTGGCAAATATGTTTACGTGATGTATTTCCTGTCAGACTTAAACAATCTTTATCGAGCTGTTTTGGTTGCCGTCATGTTCATCGTTGAACAGTGATATATTGATAAAACAGTTCTTAACAAATCTAAACAGTATTTTGATAAAGTGAAGCCGCCAGCCATGGCTTTTAGCATAAACATGCTAATTTATTATTATTATATATAGTTTAATTTTTAAATAAGGTTTTAAGAGCACATGACGTAGGCCTATGTTATAGGCCTACTATTAAACTAGAATAGTCCCACAAATACCCCATACACATGAGTGAAAATAGGGGGTTATTGGGTTAAAACCACTGAAGTTTTTAATATGAAGCCTAAAGATGGCCTTGTATCAAATTTCAATCAACTTTTAAAAACTTTTTCAAATTATTATTATTATTATTATTTAGCACCGCGTCTTACTACCCGTTAGGGTTATACGCTAACTTTTTCAAAGAAGGACCACTCAAATAGCTTCAAGAGGTGTTTATTTATTTATCTAGCACCGCGTCTTACTACCCGTTTGGGTTGTACGCTTAAGTACTAATTATGCTAATGGATTAGGAATTGGGAAAGTTGAATTTAGAGGAAGTGAACCCGCATTCGCGTAGGGAGAACGTGGAAAACCATTTATGAAAAACCTATTCAAGTTTACCCGACCGAGATTCAAACCTCGATCTCTCCGTCCTCGTCAGTCTATCTCAACACGAAACTAGTGCGTTAGCCAACTACACCACCGAGGCGGGTCTAAAGACATTTAGTTTTCAAAAAATCTCCAGGCGAATATTATTCTAAATGGCTACCAAAGCATCCGATTTTTAAAAGAAATGCCCCGAGGTGATCACTCTAAAATAGCTTTTATACACATATGCGTTAGTTTTAAACTCCAAGTGAGAACCACTCCAATTAGCTTCTAAAAGTTTTAAATTTTCAAAAATGTGTTGGGGAAAGACCATTGGCCATAAGCATCTAGTTAAAAAAAAAATCCAGGTGAGGATTTTTATAAATAGCTTCTAAGGGCATACAATTTTTAAAAAAATTCTGGAGGAAGACCACTTCAAATATATTCTAGGGAATCAAATTTATTAAAAAAATACATGGTTAGCACTTTTTAAAATAGCTGCTAGAAGCATCAACATTTTCGAAAATTTGTTGAGGAAGTCTACTCAAATAGCTTCTAAAAGTATCAAAATTTAAAAAATAAAAAAATCGAGAGGGACCACTATTCTAACTAGCTTTTTAAAGAATATAATTTTCAAAAACTCTCCAAACGAGGAACACTATAGATAGCTTCTAGGAGCATCCAATTTTCTAACACCAGCTAAACTTTTTTGCTATTCCCCCCCCCCCCCCC
>CABFWO010000813.1:141836-200761 GCA_902155825.1 Timema genevievae | reverse complement strand
AAAAAAAAAAAAAAAAAACAGAAAAAACCCCTGGATTATCCCATTCAGAGTCGCAAATATAATCAAATCTGTTTTTAAATGTGTCTTCGGCGTCTTTACTACCTGTCCGGGATCTACGCATTATGGTAGAAATTAGTCTGAGTGTATTCGAACTTGGTTGGAGGGAGAGTGGGAAACCATAAACCAATACACCGCCAAACTAGACGAGACTTTGTCCGTGAGCGAAAAAAAATAAAAAAAATAGTTATGTTCAAAATGTAAGTACCTCACGAGTAAAAGTTTAATGTTTTTTAAACTTTCTAATACTGAAGTTAAAGCCTACTCTCAACGTCCTTAAACAATCTGTCCATCTATTATGAGACCATATTACTGTCCTGTTCTTATACTCTTGCGACAGATCCACGGGCAAAGAAGTAGTCCCCTTAACACCTCAGCTCCGTAGGTAGCGCGTCTCTCTACTCAACTAAGAGCTCCGGGTTCTATTCCTGACATGGTCGAAATAATTATCACTGGTGAAAATGCCGCTCCCCCTTTCACAGTGTTCTAGATTGTCCCAGAATTAAGTTTGTTTGTGTGACCCGCTCCGGTGGTACACCCGACCGGGGTTCGAACCCCGATCTCCTTGTCATTGGCAATCAAGTCTAACACGATAGTGACGCCTTGGACCATGGGGCCACCGAAGCGGGTATTACGATATACTGAGCGAATCTCTCAATACCAGTTTCGGGCCGGTCAATTTTGCTCACCTTACTCCATGTAGGTGACCAGAGTTCAAACCCAGAAGAAAAGTCACGAGATTTCGGAAAATATTTTGAAAAAAAACAACAAAACAAAAACTATAGGCTATGTCTCAAGAAGTTGTCAGCCCAGTACTAGCACTTGAAAATAATTGATCAATCTCAGTGCTCGTGACAAACCCACAAAGAGGTGTGTCAGCCTTCAGCTCACCAAATGAAGATACTCCAACCCATCCATCCACCCACTCGACGTGGAGGGTAGGGCATCCTCAAGGTCACTCTTCATCACTTTGCCTACACACACTCTCGGTACGGCCGCAGTTCAGTATCAGCCAACAAACTTCCGGGCTTGCACTCAATAGGACGTCCTTTTTCATCTCCCACTTCATTTTTTAACCGCGCCTTACTGGCCATTCGGACTATTTGCACACACACACATATATATATATGAATATATATATATATGAATATATATATATACTAATAGAATAGGGATGAGAAAATTAGAATCTTAAAGTAAATATCCCCAAATTTGTGTATGAGGATGGGGACCCACCCGCCTCGGTGACCGAATGGTCTAAGCCCTAAGACGTCACTCTCGCACTAGACAAGACTGCCGATGACGGGCATATCGGGTGTACTGAAGGTGATTTATTACTAAATGGTTTTCAACTCTCCCTCCACGCAAATGCGGATACACTTCTTCTAAATTCAACCGCCTTATTCCCTGACACATTAGAATAGGGGTCGGCAACTAGTTGATCGTGATCGACAGGTCGATCACTCAGCAATTTCTATTCGATCGCGTAAGAAAATTACATTATCACTGAAGGTCGATCTTTGAGTCAAGCTCGCAAATAGTCTACATCAAGTACTTTCAAATAATATTTGAGTGTGACCAAAACTACATTGATCGGTCGTTATAGGTAATGTGTTTTTTGAAATTTAAATATTTAAATATGGGAAAAAAACGTTTCATCGATTATATTTTTTTCTCTATAAAAGTGTGGACACATTTATTAACAAAGGATTAAATGAAGGAAGGTATAGACCAAAAAATCAAACGTAGAGTGGAGAAACGATGGGTGATGTCGAGAGAGGCCAAAAAAAAAAAGTTTGCTGACCCCTGCCGTGATTAGAATAATTAGTACATAGTTGTATAACCCGAACAAGTAAAAAAGAAAGAAAAGAAAAAAGA
This sequence comes from Timema genevievae, assembly GCA_902155825.1. NCBI lineage: Eukaryota > Metazoa > Arthropoda > Insecta > Phasmatodea > Timematidae > Timema > Timema genevievae. Next base: position 198,826 of record CABFWO010000813.1, on the reverse strand, counting down.
AAGTGGGGAACCATTTCTGTACACCCGCCCCATATTCTGGCCTGGACACCTCTGTCATCGATAAACCAGACTACGAGAACGATAGCTTATTCTGTGTGCGCACCATTGTTCCTAACAGTGACAAAATGTAACAATATTATATTTACTATTTTATTAGCATTAATACGATTTGTAAAATTAAAGAGTGATAACTGCAGAACATATGACATAAATACTTTAAAGTAGATTTATCAATTTTGGTAACTGTCAAAATATACTGTCCTTCGTACCGCGATTACACTATACAGGGTTCATACGGTCCTTGAAAGACCTGGAATTTAATGTGTCTTTGTTCAAGGCCTAGAAAAGTCCTTAAATTGCCCTGGGCCTGGAAAAGTCCTGGAATTTACAGGTTTAAGTTCATGTGCATTCGCCATTTTTAAATAAGTTGTTCTAAAACCGTCATTTGTAATAATTATTTTAAGATATTTGACTACCTATCAACATTTTAAGTTACTTATAATTACAGCTTTGACTTATAATTACAGCCCGCCGATAGCTATTAGTTTATCTCCCATCCACCTTAGCGCTCAAATTCCTGTTCTAGCTATAATGCAATATATACTGAATCTAGAATGACTGCACTAACCAATAAGCCAAGTAGAGTGATGTGACAAAAAAGATAGATTACTATTTTTATAGTCCTATCTGTTCATTAAATTTAGAGGAAAGTTAGTGTTTTTCATCTATTTAAAATTTGATATGGTTTATAATTCTGTTTTATTGACTTGTTTAGCTTCAGGCAGTACGAGAAATAATGGTTTTAGTCCTTAAAAAGTCCTTGAAATGTCCTTAAATTTATGTTTCATATGTCTGTAAGAACCCTGAAGTGATTACATACATTTTAATCATATTGCTGTTGGTTTTCCACTAACTGCATACTGCATCCCAATCATTCTAGTGATATTAACTTTACTAAAATAGAATGATTCACTTACTGATAAATTCCTACTAAAATTATATTCTAAAATATTAAAACCCGCTTCGGTAACTGCATGGTCTAAGGTGGCATTCTTGCAACAGACTAGACTGCTGGTAATGGGGACATCGGAGTTGGATTCTGGTCGGATATACTGAAGGTGGTTTTTCAGAAATAGTTTCCCACTCTTTCCACACAAATGCAGGTACACTTCCGCTAATTAAACCTTCATCCCTGGCTCATTAGCATAATTAGTACATGGGCATGTAACCCAGATGCCGTGCTAACACATGGTAAAAAACAGTGTATATTTGAGTTAATTGAAGTAGATACTTGCCTGATTCTGGATAAAAGGTTGCACAAAGCAAAATGGTTAAATTTCATTTGAACTAAATCATCTATTTGTATACGTATGGATTTGTTAAGAAATATGAATGTGTAGATTGATTGTTTTGAGAACATGCTATAAATAGTAGAACTCAAAATACCCATAACCTGTACTATCATCACTTTTTTCTTTCATCTTAAGAATCTTGTTATGTCTGTCTTTTAGTAAAAAAAATAAATATTAGCTTAAGACCAAATTGTAACATTTAAAATAGCCGGTTTTACTTATTTATTAGTATTTTCTAACCAATCTTAATTATTCCAGATGCACCATGGTGTGGCCATTGCAAGTCTCTTGCTCCAGAATACATAAAAGCAGCCAAAAAGTTGGCAGATCTAGAGTCTCCCATTAAATTAGCCAAAGTTGATGCCACAGAAGAAACTGAATTGGCAGAGGAACATGGCGTAAAGGGTTATCCTACCCTCAAGTTCTTCAGGAAAGGCACTCCAGTGGACTATTCTGGTAAATATTGATTAAGCTACAAATACTTATTTAAGCCTCGGTAGTCTCGGTTGTAGTTAGGCTTCTCATAGACCTAATTTTTAGTTCATAAAAAAAAGGAAATAACATTTTAAACTAGTGTAAATTTATAATTTTTTACAAAATAAACATCCTCTAATGATTATCTTTTAATTTAAAACACATTTTTAAATTAAGGTCATATTTATGTTATTAGAAATTTTTAACTTTTTTTATAGACTGGAAATAAATGTATTGCATTAGTATTAACTTTTTGTACATCAAGATACTTAAAAATGGTCAAATTTTTTCTTCATATTTTCATTCCCCTTACACATATTGCAGTTCCTTCCATTGCAGGGGCACTTAGTTCCTTTCACTAGCATCAATGTGTTGTGGCAAAAATATCTGCATTGTGTTTGTTTTTACATGCCATGATGACAAGGGTTCTAAATTTTGGGTTATTCCATGCCATTTCAACAAATTTTTGAAAAGTTGGTTGCTTCATGATTTTTTAATTTTTTGCCTACTTAGACATCTTTTGAGAGCCTAAAAACAATTTTAGAGAAAAAATCCAGCCATTATTTTGGATGACAGCCATTTTTAGTGTGTGGCACAGGGTAGTTTCACCAAATGCTCTATCTCATAAAATAGTTTATAACGATTTACACATTTTTAATACTTGTCTTCTTTTTAAATAACAAGTATATGGCATTTTCTACTTTCAATTTATTTCTTTTCTTCTTTGTTTTTGAAGTATCACTTCTAGTAATTTAGACAGTTCTATGCCCATTTTAAGGTCACTGTTTCTGTTTCTTCCATTAGATGTAGGGAACTCGCTTACAGTAAAAACCTGTAGAATATTTTCAAAAGGTAGAGGCACTGTGTCTTTTTAGACTTCACAAAAGAAGTTTCTAGTCCAGCTGGGTGAAAAAAGTGTACATCAGTCTCCCTCTGATTCGTTCACTTTTAATACTTCTGCTAGCCACCATCTTGAGTCGTATATGTACATGGTATGTAGTCTCTTGCTTTAACTTCAAATGGCAAGTCTCCTGCAAGGATGAATCTCTGTACATCCTCAAAACCATTTGAATTGGATGTTGTGAGACATATTTTGCTGGTGTCAGGGGGCAGGAAACTATGCTTTTGCCTTGTGTGTGGAATTACTTAAGCGTTTTGAATATATTTTTTTTTACAAAAGGCGTGTATTTAACATCATTTCCACTCACATAAAAAAATGATGCTTTTAATGTTTGACACACAAAAATCATACATAGCTTAAGGATCCAAAATGGGGTTTAAACTGTTCTCTGGAGACATGCCTTTGACACAAGCCTTTTGACAGTGCCACCAATACAGTTACAAGGACCTTTCCATTTTATGTGCCGAAAAAGTTCCATTCTGCTTCGAAATCAGTCTTTTTTTTGTGGTAGCACAAATTAATGACAATTTTTCTATTTATTTTGGAGCGGCTCCATTAGAAAAATAAATAACAATTTTTATGAAAGAAGCTCTTTTGATCTCTAGCCAGGAATTTTTAAAACATATACACTTTTTTTGTTGAATGTTTCATACAGTCACTTATGAAACAGAAGCTTTTGGAAACCAGTGAATTTTCAGCTTGGTCTTTAAATAGTAAATGACAAATGGATGAAGTGTAACTTGGTCATTCACTCAGTGAAAGCTTTGGACTTTATCTTGCACCACAAATGTAACATTTGCTTGGAAATCACATGTCACAAACGAGTGGCTGACCTTTTTTTCTAAAATTGGTTTTAGGCTCTCAAAATATGTATAAATATGTGGGCAAAAAAATAAAAAATAATAAAAATCATGAAGCAACCACTGTTTGTTGAAATGGCATAGAATTACTTTTATTTGACTAGTGTATAAATTTGATGTTTCATAAACCACTTGTTTGCACCCAACTTACTAAGCCATTTACATTATCTAGTGGATTTAAGTGGCGATGGCACAGTTAGCATTTTTAGTTTACTCATCGGTTCAAATTAATACAGAATATTGAGCCAATGGCTCAAGATACTGAATACACACACACAGTGAGTATTCTTTCAACTTTCTTAGTGAGCTAACTATTTTCCAAGGTGTTTATTTAATGCTGCATGTGATGTCATTGTTTTAGGTGGCAGAACAGGTGATGAAATTGTCAATTGGTTGTTGAAGAAAACAGGGCCTGCGGCCAAGGAGCTTTCAAATGTTGATGAAGCCAAGGCATTCATTGATGCTAGCAATGTTGCTATCATTGGTTTCTTTAAGGTAAAAGTTTTAACTCTTGTTGAACACTTCACGACTAAAGTTTTCATACTAATTTGTATATAATTTTAGTGTACTGTATTGAGTTTTTGAATGTTTGTTAAATCTTTTTGTATTGATTTATGTTGTATTTAATTATACCATATTAGAATAGTTCACCGACATTAATTTTGTTACATTTAAATTTGCTATAGTAATGTTCCATTATGTCTATCAAATTTTATTTCCTTGGTAACTAAAGAGTAAACCAACTAATGCAATCTTCCCTATCTCACCATTTGTTTGCTTCCTAAATAACGTGTGAAAATAGTTTATTTAGTGGTTGATTGCTGTACCACAATTTAGATTTACACTTTCACCAGAAAACAAGAGTAGTGCGGAAAAAGTCATGTGATTAGCTCTAAATCAACCCAAAGATTTCACTCACACTGGTGTTGTCTGCTAGGTGCAACTTGAAATAATTTTAACTATCTCGGTTCTCAGCGACATCTGCTTGGGATGCCCATCAAATTTTAAAACCAACAAACTCAATTCATATCATGCACATACAAAGCGAGATACATGAAGACAGCTTTGTGTACTGTTGGAAGGAAAGTTGAAATGACTTGTTTAGTGAAAAACTTTGTGGTGTTCTTGTTCTGATTTGCTTTATTCTACTAAACATCACAATAGTTTGAACATATTCACTTTCACATTAATCTTAAGGAATTGTTTATATATTGTCTAAATATTAAAATAAGTTGATAATCAGCACTTTTAATTGTGTGGCACAATATCATAGCGCAACATATATTTATACAATCTTTTAATTGCTGCACCACTTATACATATTCTGCTTTGTTTTGGCAAACATGTGATAAAGCTTAAGCCAAATTAATAGGTTGATCAATTATTATTTTTTGTCATTATGACATCTACATCATCACTTGAAGCTATTTTTAGGCAGGAAACTTAATTTCTTGACAATATTTAAATTTTGAAATTCAAATATGTGCCTTTGTACATTGATCTTAATTTATTCCATAGCAATAATAGAAATATTTTTCTGAATTTTAGGTTAATGTTCCATTGTTCGAAAGTCATGGAATTTTACTCATATGATGTGCATTTTTTAATTTTATATTTAACACAATAGTTGACTAACTTTACATTTGGGGTGAATGCTGTTAGACAATACACCTATGTACTAATTATACTAATGGTTTGACATCAGGAAGGTTATATTTAGAGCAAATGTACCAGAATTTGATTTCTCCATCATCAGCTGCCTAGTCTACTGCGAGAGTGGTGCTTTAGGCTAAGCGGCCGCCAAGGAGGGTTTGACAATAAATTAAAGTAGTTTTAGTAATTTTGATAATGGACAGAAAATATTTATTATATGCCATTCTTAATATAGCTCTTCTTCAATAGCTAATTTAGATTAAATGTGTTAATGTAAACAAGCTTTTTTCTCTCATTTCAGGACCAGTCTTCCGATACCGCCAAGAACTTCATTGCTGTAGCTGGAACAGTTGATGATCATCCTTTTGCAATCACATCTTCAGAGGAAGTTTTCTCAGATTACAAGGTTGACACTGATAGAATCGTTCTTTTCAAAAAGGTTTGTTTAAAATTTCACAAGTATGTTCAAAAATTAAGATGTATTTTTAGCCATCTTTTTTATATTTGAAAGTGGTTTTTGTGGCGCTTCGATCCAACATCTCGTTGTAAATCAATCTGATGTAATTGGTTTTCTCCTTTTTATGTTGGTAAATTGAGTCAAACATCTATCCTCCTGGCATTTTATATCCATATTATGACAGGGCGAAATTGTTTGATACAGAATAGATTTTTTCAAATGTTACTCTTTATTGACACTTTAGTGAAATTCGTCCTTTCAAGAACTAAACCCAACATTATTTTCTCCAATCATAATTTTTCAGGTATATTAAAATGAAAGGATGTGCAAATGGTGATTTTTTGATTACAAATATTTTTGAATTCAGCACTAAAAATTTCAAATTCCATTCATTAATACAGTCTAACACCCTAGCTTAATCAGTACTATGGATTCACATGTTCACCGAAAAACTAGCGCGGAACAGAAATGTGGTCACATAATGTGCTCTAAGCCAATCACAAGATTTACACCTTATCGGCGCGAGCTGTTCTGCCAAAGTTACTCATCTTTACTTCAATATCAATTTTACTTGTTAGCAGTACACTTTAGTTAACAATTTTTCTTATCCCTCATTTATAATTTTTTATAGTTGAACTGTCCATAATAACTTGTTCGTATTATTAAAATAGGGGGCTTAAAAAAAAACCAAGTTTGGGGACTAAACCAATTTTACCAACTTAGCAGTACACTTTAGATTTCCAAGACTACTGCTATGTAGCGGTAATTGTTATAGTTTGGTTTTATGCTAATATATTATAATCTTTTATTTTGAAAACCAGGACTCATTTTGTGGTAAATTCCAATTAATCCATTGTTAACGATTTTTCTTATCTCTCATTTATAATTTTTTCTAGTTGAATTATCCATAATAACCTGTTTGTGCTATTAAAATAGGGGAAAATAATAATTAATTAAATTTGGGATACTCAACCAATTTAAACAACATTTATGATCATGTTATTAACCATTGAGTTCCCATTTTACCATTCACACCTAGGCTTTGCTCTACATGCCTCACTCTAGGCTCTGCTCGACATACTTCACTCTGTAATATAAGTCAACCAATGTTCTTTTGAATAATGAAAACAACTCATAATTATATTTTAATTAACCTCTAATCAAATATCTGACTATAACTAAATTTTCATTAATAACCTTACATTGCTGTATTTGATTAGGATGTAGCTTTTCTTTCCCATCCCAATATACTTCAGAGGCTTTTATTATTGTTGTAGTTTGATGACAACCGCTCTGACTTGGAAGGGGAGCAGAGCGAAAAGGATATCAAAAAGTTTGTTACTTCTGAAGCTCTGCCCCTTGTGGTAGAGTTCAACCATGAAACTGCTCAGAAAATATTTGGTGGAGAAATCAAGAGTCATCTATTGCTCTTCCTCTCCCAGGAGAGTGGTCACTTTGACAGTTACCTGAGTGGAGCACAAGAGGTTGCCAAGGGCTTCAGAGATCAGGTAAATATTTTTTCATATAATTTTCAAAATTTTTAGGCCTTAGGGCGAGATAGTTAAATTTTTATTTGGTTTGCTATATTCCAGGCTAATTTCTTTCATTCATTCAACTAAAGGAAAAATATCTTCAAAACTTATTACTTGTAATATATACATTTTTTTTAAATTTGTGATATTATGATTTTTAAGGGTACCCAAAATTCCTTTGCTAAAGGTGATTTTGTGTCTTTGTTAATATAAAATTTGGAATTTTGCAGTCATTTCCTTAATGCTACAGGTGTTGTTTGTGTCCATCAATGCCGACGAGGAAGATCACCAGCGAATCCTGGAGTTCTTTGGTATGAAGAAAGAGGAGATTCCGGCCATGAGGCTAATACGTTTGGAGGAGGACATGGCCAAGTACAAGCCCGACACAACTGACCTCTCTGCGGATAAAATCAAGAGTTTTGTGCAAAGCTTTATTGATGGCAAGCTTAAGGTAATACACTGGTTTTTTTAGCGAGATAAAACATTTAAAGTGGGTTTTTGAGTTTTAAAAATAAAAGCATGTATAACTTGGTGTATGGATGTTATTGAAGCAAAGCGAGTATGCAAGGATTGGGAAGTGTGGAGAAAGTTAGTGAAGATGGATTAAGTATGGAGTCGTTGTTTTTGAGCTATATGCACTGTTTCTTGCCTACCCCCTAAGGAACAGCTTGATTAGATATGTGTGTGTGTTTTTTCCAGTCTTCAAATGAAGACATTTACTCCAAATTGAATAAATTTTCATTGTCAATCAGTAGTATTTTTTGCAGTTTAAATTCATTGCTAGGAATTCGTAAATATACTGTTACTTTTGACTTAAAGTGATGTTGCCCAGATCAAACATGGCTGTTTTGACATGTTTTTTTTTACTATTATAAGTTTTAAATTTTTTTTCAGCTCTCACTGGCAGATTCCAGTTAAAATAAAAATATCTATTTTTGACTTGTACTCTCATTGGCTGTAGATCTGGGTAGTTATTTGCTTATGATTATTATGCTGAGCTGATTTTATTAACCATTTATTTCTGTGTCTCAGCAACACTTACTTTCGCAAGACCTCCCAGAGGATTGGGACAAGGAGCCAGTAAAGGTCCTTGTGTCTACAAACTTTGACGAGATAGTCTTTGACAAAGAGAAGGATGTGCTGGTTGAGTTCTACGCCCCGTGGTGTGGACACTGCAAACAGCTTGCACCAATTTATGATCAGGTCAGTCTTTGTTGATTTTTGGGAATCTCACCATGTTTAACCTCTTGAACCACTTATAATGAAATCCATGTGAACTAGAAATTTTACTCATCAAAATATATTGGCTGGAAATAGTTTTTAAATTATTGAGCTGAAAAAACGATGACAGGGATAAATGGATGTATGACTGAGGGAGTTTTTAATTTTATTATTTACTTTTCACAATTCTAAATTGACAGAATTGATGTCAGCTGTTGGGGTAGGGATACATTAGGGATTAATAGTAACTTTTGAGCTGTCATCCAGGTAAACTAAGGTCATGAATGTACTACAGGAAACACACTACCGACAGAGCTAAAGTGTCGAATGCTTGAATTAAAAATATAAATTATCGGCTTCCTAGCTAAGTTAGCTGATAAAAAAAACTTAAAGGTATGTTGCTATTAATTTAATGTTATAAATGTTAATGTTAAATTCAATAAAATTTATAGTATTTTATTTGTTCCAGCTTGGAGAAAAATTCAAGGAGAATAAAAATATTGTAATAACAAAAATGGACGCAACAGCGAATGAGCTAGAACACACAAAAATTACTAGTTTCCCTACGTTGAAATTGTATGCAAAAGAAGACAATAAGGTACATTTTAGGCATTTGAATTTCTGATACACAATTCATTTAATATATTGTACCACCAGAGTTAGTTATTTGAATTTGAGGAGATATGACAAATTATGTTAAGGATTAGTTTTGGTTCATAGAAAGTAAGTTCTCTGTTCCTTAGTTACATAGAATGGGTGTCTATTGGGTTACGAAAGTCACTATAGTCACGAAAAAGTTCTGATTGCAAAAAAGGTCACGAAAGTCCCTTAAAAGTCACGAATTTGCAATATTTTGGTCATAAAGTCAAATGTTGCATGTGAGTGGATTATGCCAATATGCATTATATAATGTTTGGCTGATTACCGAAGGAATTTTGTGGTCAATAAAGGTCACCAAAAAGTCACTAATTTTTGTTTCTCCAACTCAGTAGACACCTCTGATAGAGATACCAAATTGGAAATTTGGCAGCCTTGATCATTTTCTACTATTTGTTGAGAATATATTTGGGGTTTTTCCCCAGGTAGTGTTGGGAGTTAAACTCCACTTTTCATTAGAAGGGCCTTATAGAAAATACACACATTTTTTGTGGGAAAAATTGATAACATTTTATATTATATTGTAGGTATTGAGACTGTTTATCAAAATTAACAGCTACAGTTAGCATGACTTGATGTGTGAATATGTGAAAGTAGATCTCATAACTTTTCTAGCTGTCATTTTAAGGCCCTTCCTATGAAAATTAGACTGTGTGTGGTTATCAAAGATTCCAATATGTACAGATTTTTCTTAGTTCCTGCTTATCTTAAATATGATTTACAGAAGAACGGATCAACTTTGAGTTCTCCATAGATTTTTGCAATCTCTTAAGTATCACATTCTGAAAAAGTCCCATTGGAATGGAAATACATCATGCTAAACTTCTCATTCTTGATACATCATTATGTGTCAAACTTTAATATTAGCTCACTAATCATTCTTACAGCCAAGACAATCAGGAGAGTTTTTTGTTCACACAGGGAGAATTTTTGTTTATATCGTTTGAATTCTCGTTTATTCTTCTATTTTTTTATCATTTCTTTTTATAATAGGATATAAAAATGAAAGCTCAAATTTAAAAAAAAATTATTTCATCAATCTCAACTTTTTTCCTACATCTTAAATGAGTAGTTAGTTTTTTTGTCATTGAATTTGATTTTATTACATAGTTCATTTGAATTCTTTTTGTGCTCTCTGAAATATGTATTCTAATGCCAAATAATAAAAAAAAAAGTTATGGCAATTCATAAAAATAAGGGAAGATAAACTCATTTAAATAAAAATTGAATGAAAATCCACCTAGGGAAAGAGGAAAATAAATTATTAAAATATCTACTGCTCATTCAAATTAGCTAGATTTGACTATTTAAATGTTAAACTCTCATTTATATAAATAGAATCCCTCTACTCTACACTTATGAAATCTTTCACAACAGAGATTGTATTGTTTTTAAAACCTAGTCTTATCACATTGATACTTGTTGTTTCAGATTATAGAATATAACGGTGAAAGGACATTGGAGGGACTTTCCAAGTTCTTGGAAACGGGAGGACAATACGGAAAAGCGGCCCCTGATGAGGTATGTCTCTATTTTCAAAATAATTTATACGCTTAGTATTTATTTATAGGAGTATAGTAGTTAAATTCAAATTGAAGGTAAATAAAATATGCAACATCCCCAAAGTCAAATCAATAGTTGAAAATTTAATTGGTATGTGTAAAGCTTCAAAAACTTTGAATTTGATTAGAGTAAAATTCTGGTTTTGAAGATTATGAATCCTTACCAATAAGAGTATTTCAAGTTTTGAGAGCTTGATCACCAATATCTAATCAAATTCAAACATCACCTAGTCTCAACCATAACAATATTATCTAATTCTACATCCATTACTATTTCCAGCCTATGTTCTAGGTCAGTTTTTCACTCAAGCTATATATTTTTCCACTACCGGCTTGCTAAGCCTGTCGTAGCTTCATATGCCTTATAATCTAACTTAAGACTAGGACAGGCACAACTTCCACTCCCTGGCTGTTAATTTATCAATGTGAAAGGGTAAACCCACATTTCACCAATGATAAATTTTCATTACTGCTGGGTATCTAACCCGGGGCTCTTAGCTCAGCAGGCAGACATGCTACCGACTGAGCTAAGGTGTTGGTTTATAATAATAATCTATCTATATTCAAGAATCAAGACACAACTTTGAACGGGCAACTGCAGAATCCTATCAATGATAATCATGTGGACTTTGCACTCCCCTAATATAAAAAATATTTTTTTATTGAAAAGAAAAAATGTCCACTCCTTTTACCCTGAAAGGTAGCAAACTTGCCTTGAATGTTTCCACTATGATGTATTTTATAAGGTAGAGCATAGTGTAATCCATAAAGAAGAGATGGCTAACCTCCAGAATAAACAGTGTGTTCATCTTTTTATAGCTTTGAGAACTAAATATAACCTACAAACCCTATTACATATTTTAGCAATAATCATTATTATATTATATATATCTCCCTAAATGCATTGCAATTGCTGCAGATTTTGGTGGTTTGAACATTAATTTGTAATTTACTTAGCAACACAAATTGACACAAATTTAACAAATTCGATTTAGACTTAATTGAAAATCTTCATAGCTTTCAAAGCCAACTTTTTTTTAATGTGAAATAGAAATCTGGACCAAATGTTGATATTCATACACATGTTTGGTAACTTTTACAAGGAATATATTAAAGGTATTTTTAAATCTTTGAAAAATTCATCTTCCCTTTGACTTAGACTGTTCTTTTCACAGACACTCCTATTCTTAGAGACCCTGATTTGATTTGTGTTGAATAAAAAGTTTGTTTTCGGTGTTTAAAATTTCTTAATAAAAGGCATTTCTTGGGTAAAAATGGTAAAAAAATCTAACTTAATTGGTCTGCTAGTATGGATGGAAAAGTTATGGTTAAATTTTAAGTTTTTACATTATAAATATTTTCCTTTGGTCACAATTTGACTGTCATAACAAAATCACACATATTTTACTTCTTTACTATTTGTCTTTGGTGGAGGGGAATATCTTTTCTGGACTGTAAACTTCAATCTATCATAAGAATATTATCATTATTCGCATTTTGAAGATCAAATTTTCAATGCTGTTATATTTAAATTATGTATAAGACATTCAAAATATGCTACAGTTAACTTAAAAATATCTTTGATTAATTTTAACGTGCTATGTAAGATTTCATAAAAAAGTATAGTGATATTTTGGTGTCTCCATATTCCTCATCCATACCTTATCTGTGTGGTTAAGATAATTGGCACTAAGACCCTATACATAAATAAGTTCATCATTAAGCTTCCGATTTTTAAAAAACTAAAATTATTTAACAATTCTTTATATCTGTCAGAATGATAGAAAAAAAAAATGAATTATGCTTACATTGTTCATGTTGTGACAAAGGATTTTAAATTTATTATTTTATCAATTTGAAATATTAAAGGCATGTCTATATTTATTATATCACGGAAATAGGGTTGTCTTAAATAGTTTGTCTGTCCTATTGTACAGTAAATTCTTGCTTTATTTTGAAATCTAGGTTTTTAGTAAAACTTTGGCACTGTTTTTCTATTAATCTGTAATGTGTGTGTGTTCTAGGCAGAGGAAGAGGATGAAGATGATGACTTGCCACGCAAGGACGAGTTGTAGATGTAAAGTGTGTGCGGGACCTTTGTGGGCCGTTATAGTTTATTTGCCTTGGTGAAGTGATGACACTCATAAACTGGAGATTGTGTTGATGATATTCGGTTTTATTTTACCTTGGTCTCTACATAATTACAGTAACATTTTTGAGAAAAATTGGGGCTCTCTATGAATATTTAGACTTTTTTATTTTATATGTAAATATATCTATTTATATTTAAAGTCAATACTCTGTTAATTATTTATAGATGCTAAGATACATTTTCATACAGTTGTACATTAATTATTTTTTAATTGGGGGGAAAAAGGTTTATGCTACATGAAGTGTAATGAAGCTTCATTCTCATTTTATAATTGTAACTTACTGATGCATTTATTATAAAAAAATACCTCTGTCACTTCAATACACAAGTTTATTTAACTTTTATTTGCTACTAAACACTAATTACTTGAAATTTTAGGCGACTTTAACCTAAAATGGCACATAAAATTTATGATTTGCCTTATCATGAGCCTTGGCAGTGAAGAATTAAGGTTTTCATTTATATTCTTCATCTCTATAAGGAAACCTCTTTTCGCTTTATAAGGTAATTGCATTATATTTGGAAGAAGGAACAGGAAGGGTGGATAGAAGCATATAAAAGGAACAAACACAACAGGCCTTTTACTATGAAAAGCACACAATTCACTGAAAGAAGGGTAGAAACACAAAGCTCACACACTTAACAAAAAATTGGAGCTCTAAAAGTTCACATTTAAAATACACATCACAAACCTGGTGTGTTTTGATAATTACAGTAATGTGTTGAGGTCTAAATTTGGAAGGATAGCCAGCAGCACACTTGCGTAAGTGATACTAGAGTAGAGGTTGTTTAGTTAATACACTAAAATACACAACACACATTTTTAAAGACAAACTTTCACTGCCACAGGATTTTCTTCAGATAGAGAAAAACCAAGGTCCTTTATTAGACTGAAACGTTGGCTGCTAACAACTGATTGCTTCCTAGTTAAGATTGTACTGTATAGATGACACCATTTCAATAAAATAGGTAGATAGAAAAACAAACAAAAAAAACACTTAATGGTTGTGTTATATAATAGCATTATTATTATTATTATTATTATTATTTTTATTGTGATATCCAACTGACTAAAAATAATTATTAGATGTGCTGGTAGGAAGGATAGGCGTCAATATAATATTGAGGTTAGGAGCTTGTCTGGATGTGCTGTGTGTTAAATGTGAACCTTTGTGCTATAAATGTTCTGGTGGGTTTTGTTATGTATTATAACATGCCACAAAAAGCGAATAGAAAGTGTGTTAAGCCTTGCCCTTCTACCTTTCTTCATGGAATTGAAATATTAGCCCCCTTTGCTCCTTTATTTTATTGTTTAATAAAGGAACAAAGGTTCTTTCTCTTGCTTTATTTAACTAACTGTTGTCTTATGCATTCCGAATAATTCCAATATTTAGAGTGAAAAAACACTATATATATAATTAGAACAATTCTTTCACTTTTACAGTACAATTTGTTATAAAGTTAAAGTTATTCATTATTTTTATTTTTGTACTAGTGCATAAATTAAGAATTTTAATAATGCAAATTTTCTTGTCACTGCCCTTGTATATAAACCTTATATTAATTTTTTTTTGTATGTCCCATGCTGTTGTCAATTTCTTGCATTTCATTGTTGGTAAGCTCTTTACTTTCATTCCGAAGTACAAACACAAAGTGTGTGTGTATGGATAAGAAATTCGAGTTAGTTCCCCAAATAATAATAATGTTAAATGATTATTAATATATTTTGGTAAGCTTTCTTGTTTAGCATCCGTGTTAAGTTGTTCATATTTTTAATTCTTATGTTTTCTTTTCTTAAGAAGTTTTGAAAAAATATTTGTCTAGTAAAAACTAATATTTGGTGAAAGGGGTGTGCGAAGAGTTGAAACTTCAATTTGGCTTCGAAAAACATTCCGGCTTCAACAATGAAGAAGCTTGCTAGTTAAAATATTAACAGCAAAAATACTAAACTTAAGGTAAATTGCCATTCTCAGATTTCACATACACTACAAATCAATGAAAACATTATATTTATGGAAAAAAACTAAAGTAATTGAATTGTAAGTTTTGATACCTTTATTTATCAGAACAAAATGAAACATTTTTGCAATAAAATATTTTCAAATAATTTGAGTGCATAAAGTTTATAAATAAAAAATTTAATACTTTCATTAAACAACTAAAAATAATATTCAAACTTCGATTCAGCTTCAAGAATATTTTATATAGTTGATTCAAGCTTACTTAGAATTTAAAAAGTGGACTTCGTACACACCTGGTGATTAATTTTATGTTTCACCACATTGAAATGTGTTAAATTAATTTGTACAAATTTAGAGATTTCATTATTTTACCATATTTATTTGGTGTTTAAGTATCTAATGTGCTTTGACTTTAGCAATTATATAGTACATATATTTTAATGTAATGTACCAAGTATATGAAATTGTTCTATTTCAAACCTTGTTTTGAGTTTTTTGTTTTGCACATATCTTATTATTTAACTGGTGATGAAACTTACCTTTTTATTTTCTCATTCATGTGTTGTGATTAAGGATGCAATGTTAAGTCAAGTTTTGAAAGAAATGTCACAAAATCATGAGGTTGTGGAGTAAATTGATTTTGTCACCAATATGGTGACATCAGACGGACTGAAGTAATGTTGTAAGAGGCCAAAGCTAATGGCTTTAATTCTCTCACGATTTATATTAAATTAATAAAATTAAAGATCTTTATAAAAAAATCTTATTTTTTTTCTTTAATTTAAGTCACTGAGTAAATTTTTGATTTATCTAATTGAACAGTGAAAATAAGACAGAAGGGCTAGGCCTACATATTTACCAGAAAACTAGGTTTATAAGTTCACAATTAAAAACCTAACAAAACACATAATTATGAAATGTTTAAGGTATATTATAGTCCACTTAAGCAAAAGATAGTAAAACACCAACTGGGCAGCATGGCTAAAGGTAGATAATGGTCACTTAGATACTATTGTTGTTTGTTTCCTTATTTTTCTGGGTTGGGTTCTGTAGCTGCCTGTTAAAACGTGCCTGGACTCTTTCTATATGGATAGAATGTTGTACTTATAACACATTTAATTATTCATGGTGTCCAGCGCTCCGGAAAATTCAGGGAATTTAATAAACTTTCTGGAATTTTCACATATTCACTAATAAAATACCCAACTTTTATTTACAATAGTTAAAAACATATTTTTCTCTCAGTTAATACATACTGCTAATCTCTTTTAACACATTTGTCCATTTTTGAGCATACTTATTTCAATTCTCAAAGTCAACATGTGAGTTGCGTTCCCCCCCCCTTTTACCCTGTGATTTTAGCCAAAATAGAGTAATGGTTATGTGCATGTGCATGAATTAAACTACATTATAAGAAGGAAAAACTCTAAAAGAATGTGTTAAAACAATTTTAAGGTCTAATGGGGTAAGATGATCTTTTAATTTCTATAAGATCTCACAAAAATCTAACTTAAATTGCAATAACCAACAACCCATATCTTTAGGCTGAAATCTTTCAGTCCCTTCATAGAATTACACAATTTCAGAATGTGTAAATGTGTAAAAATATTATTAAACAAAGTTTCGATCTGAATAAAATAATATTTCTAATATATGATGCCTGGAAAATTCAAAAATTAGTTACACCTGAAAAAGTCAGGGAATTTTAAAATATAGCTTAGCTGGACATCCTGTTAATGAATTCTTAAATTATTCTTTATTATGTATTCATTTTGTATTTATTATTGTTTATATAGAAATGACTTACTGATGTGAGTAGGCCTGCTTGGAAGAGAAGGGAAGATGTTTGATTCAAATCCTGGCCCCCCAACCCCCACGATCTCAACCTTAGGTAACCATCACTTCTTGTCATTCAAGCAAACCTCACACCAGTCAGTCATTTATATATAAATAAATAACTGATGATCCAGTAATTAAATTTATTACATCACTTTAACCATCTACCATCACCACCCTAACTCAGTCAATAGTATGTTTCTCTGAGATAAGGGTCCTAGGATGTCCGAAAACCTTTAGTGAAATGTATGTTTACTCTTAAACAGTGATGAATTAACGACCTGTCGCTTTATGTTGTGCATGTCCTAATCTTAAGTTAGATTATAAGGTATATGAAACGACAGGCCTAACAAGCTGGTAGTGTAAAATATATGGCTTGGTTAAAAAACAGGCTGGAATCGGTAATGGATGTAAAAAAAGTATTCACTTACCAAGAGTCAAGGCACAAGTTTGAACTACAGAACTACAGCTTTTCGGGAAGGTGTTTGGGCAAGAGAGAAGGGCTGGGGTTCATTCACTCTCAGCTGAAATCACGCCTAAAAATGGCCTTGTTTAAAAATACTTATTACAAATTCTAATTTATCTTAACATGCCAATGGTTGGCTGGCTGGCTGTTTGGGATGAGTGGGGGGTTGTGGGGGGGGGAACTCGAAGTGCAGCCACCTTCATGTGGTGAGTTCCTAGTTGCTTAATATAAATAGCGGGAAAAGAGCTGCACAATGCAATCTTTTTACTTGTATAAAGTAGGAAATATGAGAAGGTGACAAGGTTGGGTTGGATTCAAGAATCTGCCACTCTTTGTCTTAAAGATTTCTACCATTAAGATTTCCCTTCCCCCATTGGATTGAATCAGCCCATCTAAATGTCAGTTTTTCATTAGAGGTATGCCTTAAAACCCTAATAAATCTTACACTAGCTTTGCCTGACCGCCAACTACCACTACCACTAACATCGCATGACTAAATTTGACATTTTATGACCAAAATGGTGAATTTTTGACATTGTTTCGGGGACAGAATATTTCCGATAGAGTTCATATTTTGGAAATTTCTTATTGGTATCAACCAACAACTTTTACTGCCCCGAACATTCTGCTCTGCCACATTTTCTCTTTTTTCGATCCACCCTAGTGTACACAAAGGTAATATGTAAGTTTGCTGCTGTAACGAACTTGCAGATTTTCCCTTCCAAACAGTGCAATATGGGTGTCAACATCTTAAATAGTTATGGTTTTATAATATGTTGAAACTATTTCATTTTCAATAACCCTATACAAATATAGCAGCACTTAGAACTGAAAGATAGAAAATCTGGACAGGAAGTTGAGTAATTGGCACAGATGCTAATAACCCAAACGGCTAGTAATGTGTGCATTGCTAAAAAAAAACGATAATAATAAACATCTTTTGTTTCACATTATCTAGATGTTCAGTAATCCGAACAAATAAAAACTCCAAACTATGAATATCTACAATTAGATTAGGTGTATGTGAAACTTCGACTTTGTTTGAAAAAAAAAAGCTTTGGCAACTAAGAAACTTCACCAATCCAAATCATGAGTGCTAAAATATTCAATTTATGGTCATTTAATCCCATTCTGGGCATTTGTATACATTACAAATTAATATTCATATGGAAAAAAACCCCTGAAGTAATGGACTTTTTGTTTGTGTTATTAATTTGCTTTATCATATTAATTAAAACTAAATGTTTCAAAAAAGTGATTCAATTATACAAATTCAAATCATTCTAGTGTAAAAAGTTATGTATAAAATATTTTTTCCCTAACATACAAAAATAACCTAACAAAAAATATTCAAAATTTGATTCAGCTTTGAGAATATTTCAAATATTCTATTTGAGTTTGCTAAGAATTTAAATAGTCGACTTCACACACAACTAGTTCAGATTAGTGATTATCGTCTGTAACTTTGAATCAAAATAAATTGGTTTTAAAAGACACTGTGCATACTTATAGCACAGTTTACCTGTTTTGCTTGATGGACTAGTGGTAAAGATATAAAGGGGTTGTTCTGGGTTATTTGAGCTAGAAAGTAAATCAATTTCAATATAACCAAAAAGTTTAAAAAAATATACAGAAGAATAACAGAACAATATCTCCAATATTGAAGCAGCCACCCCCTCTATATTAAGAAGTCCCTTCCCTACTTTCTATTAACAAGTACCAAACTAATGTCTTCAGACCACTGAGTTCAATATTTTAATTAACTATCCACAACTCTTCAAGAAAAAGAGCACCCTAAAACTTCCATTGAAATGTATTTGCAGAACCCCCTGAACATTTTATGACCACAAACAAGCTTACGATTGCACATATTTCTCAACACAATTTTATCTGAGGCCGTATTTAACTAAGCAACACTTCTTTGAGAAATGACAAAAATTTCTAATGTCTTCCATAGCCTTTGTCAAGTGGGGTTAGTTTCAAAATGTGTTTGTCTTATGCAATTTCACTTTGATAGTTTTTGTAGGTAGACCAAGATTAAAGTATACATTTAAAACCAAGTGGAAATTTGCTAACTAAACTACCACATTAAGAAAGATTGATATGTTTATTAAAAAAATATGTTAAGGAAAGTTTTCCACTTAAGCACACACTCTTTCTATTAAATTAGAAACAAATTCCTACTAAACATGAAACTCACACCGGCAGTCGCTCAGTTAAAACTGTTGGGCTCACAATATACTGGTGATGGGAAGGTCAAAATTTCATCTAAGTTCATTTGGAAGTTGTTTTCAGATTAAATTTTTTATCACAATGGTTTTCTCATCCTCTCTCCAAGGTGAAGTAGTACACTGCCTTAAACAACCTTCCCCATCTTCTTTTCATTTATTTAAGGTATTTAAACTAAACCAACTGATTATTCATCACTGTGAAAGGGGAAACCCACATTTCATCAATGATACATTTTTTGACCATGCCGGGAATCGAACTCGGGATCCCTAGCTAAGTGGACAGACACGCTCCTGACAGTTAAATTAAGGTGTCAGATTTCCCAATCTTAAACCTTTAAATTTTCATTAAAAACATGGTGCTTATTAAAAAACACCATGTGATCCCACAAGGGAGCTATACCGACCTTATGGCTGCTGATGTTAGTGATGATAATGTCAACATTTGGGGATAGAGGGTGTAATGTGCTCAGCACAATGAGCCTTTTAACCTTTAGTCTAATTTTTCTAAACCAGAGCTGCTACTTCTTTATTCAAGTAGCTCTATGTTTATCCTCATGAGGCGGAGTTTGACCTTGTTCTAAACCCACAGCTTCACATATTAATTTTGGAAGTGCCAGGGATTTAAACCAGGATCTCTGTATCTGTAGCCAAGAAATCTGACCACTAGACCATAGTAGCTATCTATTAAGGAAAAACTAATAAGACTAAACATGTTATGTCCCTGTGGTAAATAATGTCCCTGTGGTAAATAGTAGGAATTATAATTGAACTGATTTTGCACACATGGTTTAACTTTCATTCAATGTTCAACTTGATGTAAGAACAATTTCTTACATCAGGATGGGCCCACTAGATTAAATAATATATAATATTTACAAGTAAGATCTAAGATAGTTCCACATCAAACTCATTTTTGTACACATTTTAAACACCCAACAATTCTACTACAAGAAATATTTGTAACAGTGTTTTACTAAAATCCATTATGAATAACAAATGCTGGTTTGACAACTTGTGCACATAAAGGTTTTTTTAATGTTAATCTTATATATTTACAATTGAATGCATAACATGCGGAAAACACTGAAAGCTACTATAAAATATACAAAGTTTGGATATTTTCCCCTCAATCTCTAGCGAAACACTAGCTATGGAACTAAAGAAATTAAGTGCTATTACAAAAGTAAAGAACTCCAAGGGGAGGAATTATTTATGAGCTGTTTGAATCTGTACAAGCTTTTCTAACAATTTAATTGAATTCTTAAAATAATATATTATTAATACTTTTCTTTCAGAGGCCCATTTCTCAACCAAAGATTGACTGCTGCAATCTGCTGTTAGTTAAAGTTTTGTTCTTGATTTGTTGTGCGGATTTAGACACATGCTAGTGCTCCATCAGGTTTCTGGTTGGTTCTTTGTGAGCGATGTTAATTTTGAACATGAGTAATTAAAACTAGTCTTAGACACTGTTCTTTCATTTGATGATTCTTGGGCCTTTAACTATTATGTTATCTTCAATAGATAATCTATAAACTCTCAGTTTGAGTGCAACCGGACTCATAAGGAAATGTGCATACGTGTAATTCAGAATTGTACCAAGTACCGTTAGCACAGTTTATCAACCTCAGTACCGTATTGTCACATTCAAAGTAAGTTGCACAGTTTTCTGGATTTTGGTAGTAAATGACCTGAGAGCCGTTTGTTTGATGAGGGCACTGGAAATCTGAGGGCTGGAAGTTTTTTGAGTCAATGCTCTCAGGGTCAGGTTTCTTCAGACTTTCAGGTTGAGTACAATCAGACTCATGAGGAAACGTACATACATTTAATTTGGAGCTATACCAAGTACCGTTAGCACAGTGTATCAACTTAAGTACCGTATTGTCACATTCAAAGTAAGTTGCACAATTTTCTGGATTTGGGTAGTAAATGACCTGAGAGCCGTTTGTTTGATGGGGGCACTGGAAAGTTGGAGAGTCAAGGTTTTGTGATTCATCACTCATGGGTTTCTTCAGACTTTCAGGTTGAATGCAACCGGAGTCGTGGGGAAATGTGCATACTTCCAATTCAGAGTTGAACCAGGTACCTTCAGCACAGTGCAACAATCGTACTATCATATTATCACATTCATAGTAGGTTTGACAATCTTTTAAATTTGGGTGATATTCTACTTTTGAGGTGTTGTTTTGATGAGGACAAATGAAGTCTACTTCTGGTTGAGATGTGGGTGGCTGAGGTTGGTCTGGGGTTTCCGGCTCTGGTTCTGGTTCTGGGCTTGGTCCAATTGATGGTTCTTCAAATACATCAGCGATACCTTGTGGCATTGCTGTTGTTTGCTGCCATTGAGGTATGAGGCAGACTAGCACCAAAACAGGAATGACTCGACCGCCTACAGTGAAACAATAAGTTTGTCAGATTCATTAAAGAAATTTAGAAGTAGATTCTACTAAACCATTGGAAGATTGATGGCTATAAGTTTATAAACTAATTTACATGTTATTGTACACATATGTCAGGAATAATTGGCTGAATTATCTATATACAAATATATTGGCTTAATTGACATGCGTCAAAATTGTCAGGTAGGTACCTTTAAAGTGTCATCAGAATAATTTTTAGCTAAGCGTAAGCACACTTCCCTTTGAACTGAACATAGGGCATTAACTTATATCACCTTAAAGAATAATATGCACATACTATATAAATTACTGAATATACCGGGTGTTTGGAAACTCATAGCCCAAACTGCTTATATAGCTTGTTTGAACCAAAAGTAATATAAGATCCCCTATACACTTACACCCAGAAAGCTATGCTAATACCATTAAATTGTGTTCAAAGTTTCAGCGTACAGCGCCAGGAGACCAAAGCTGTCAAGCACGCGAGGACAAGAAGTTGCATAGGGATTAGGTGCGCGGCACTGCACATGTAATAAAGGCAAACACTTTCGGTGAAGTAGGACCATTAAAAATGACTCTCAGAATGTTTTCGCATTTCTAGATGGACTGGGGTGACCTGGTGGTCTAGGGGTAAGGTGTCAGAATTCTGTGCTGAGGGTCCGGGGTTCAATCCTCGGTGCCGGCACAGATTTATCTGATTGCCAAACCCTTCCTTCACCTCTGACAAGATGTATATTAATCACAACTTGTGAATGTGAGGAATGCCAGGCCTCTACCGTGGTTCGGATTCCACGTTAAACTGTAGGTCCTCCATTTCATCTCACAATCACCCTACCATTGCACATTAGCGTAAGTGCGTATAACCCGAACGGGTAGTAAGACGCGGTGCTAATAATAATAATAGATGGACTGGTGTATTGTTTACTATTAATTGTGGTATGCTCTGCTGCCATACTTCAAGATGTCGCCTAACTCCTATGCAACCTGTTGTTTACGTAAGCTTGAATAGCTTTGCTCTCTCAGCTCTTTACACTGAAATTTTGAACACAATTTAATGGTGTTAGCATAGCTTTCCGGATTTAAGTGTATAGGGGACGTACTGCTTTTGGTTCAAACAAAACAAACATATACTCATTGGTAAATATAAGACATTAGAAGTTTACTATGATAGCCAAACTCGTTTTAGAATGTTTTTTCTCTTTAAAAATAAATTTATCTTTCAAACAGACAATATTTGAGTGGTTTTTCAAATACACATTACTTTGTAAGTATTATTATTATTTATAACTCCTCACTCTTCCTTTGGAAATGCTGGTTCCCTTACACTAAATTATACCTTCCTCATTCCTTCCCCATTAGTGTAAGTAAAGATGCCTGGACGATAAGTAATAGACATGAAGCACAACAATTATGATATATCCCGTTAATCCACAATTTACCACATTTATGATTTGTAATGCATGATAGTGAATGATATATAATTTTACTAAATGAACTATTTAATATATATATTTTTTTTCCAGTTTCATTGGCGCCTAAGAACAGTGCTGTCTTCAGGCATGGGAAAACTGGGCAATGCTCATAGGCCCCATGATTCTAGGGGCCCGACACTGTTTTTCAAAGCTTATTTTATATTGTTAAAGATTATGTTGTTAATCCTCACTGATTTTGTAATAAAATTTTGGTTGAAAGTATTGTTAAATCATACATCTATAGGCATAATTGCGTATAACCCGAACGGGTAGTAAAACGCGGTGCTAATAATAATAATAATAATAATAATAATATAGGCTTAATTTTATTGGTCGTTAACATTGTTATTTCTGTGGGTGATTAGTGTTGGCCAGGGGCCAATGCATTGCTTTGCCGTAGAGTCTACAGTGCGATCAAACGGTAAAGAATAAAAACAACTTGGTTTGATCCCAACTGGTGCCATTTTGTTTTTTATCATATCCCTATTGGTAGGTCTTATTACCACTTTATTTACTAAATTATTGACACTTAATTTGCGTGATTAGTCATTAGTGTTGCTTTCATATTAGACAGAGTTTGAGATTTTAATTAAAATATTTATTTTATGCCCTCACTTTAAAAAAAATAGAAATGCTTAGAATAGGTACTGCTTCCATGCATTTACACATCTTTATAGCTTAAATAGCTATAATAATAATAATAATAATAATAATAATAATAATAATAATAATACTAATAATAGCTTATAATGAAAAGTAAACAAGATAACAATTAATGGGTTAAGCTCCTCTGACTATATATAGATGGTGATCATATTATTAAAACTGTTAAAATGCATACTTAGGGTTAATACACTCTTTAAGTTCTAAAATTCCCGGACATCCAGGTTTTCCAGACTAAAATAGTACATTTTCCCAATATTTCTATTCAGACCTATAAAAATCTAATTACTTTCACAGTTATCCATCAAATTATTGTCAGAAGAATAATAACCAGTATGTTTCAGGGTGGGTGGAGGTGGGGGTGGGGGTTACAGACCCAAAAAAATAATGAACTAGAAATATTTTACAGCAAAAGGATTACTATTTTATTCCACTATCATATTTTGTAAAAAAAAAATGGGAAATACTTAAACCGCCTAAACTGTTCAAAACCTTAAACTCTCTTACAGTTAACTATATATGTGTGAGTCATGAGGTACCGGTATATATTTATATATATTTTTTATATTATGCAAATGATATGTTCTATTATTTACAACATAGCTGATAAATATAATAAACATACCATCAATCGGTTTCCATACAAATATACTTTAGAGAATTGAAAAAGTTACACGTTAATTTGTATAGGGTTTACATATTTTGGGTCTGCTGTCCATAATTTTGGTGATAAGTATGCTCAAACTAGATATAAACAACAATCTATTCTATGTTTTCACTAGAAAATTAGGCTAAAACAGTGATGATAAACGCACTACCATGTTTGATTTCAGACATTTCTATTTAATGACCTTGGCTTAAACCGATAAAGTACATTCAGGTGAACTGTGCAAAATACATCTTAGGAAAGAAAAAAATTTGAAAGTAACTTACATATTAGTTTTGCATAATTCTAATAAATGAATTACATAAGATCTATTGTAAATACTTTAAATAACCATCACTATAAATAAACCTGACCAAACACTCAAACAAAGAGTTCATTTCCCTCCTCTCTACTGAAGGGTTATAGGGAATTTAATCAAAACCCCTTAACACGCCTGTATGTAACTTATATTTGGTTCAGTTCAATATCTAACCTGGCTTAAAAAATCATGGTCGTGTTGGCTGTTGCGAGGCAAACCTAAAAGACCCGACACCCCCAATAATTTGTTTATACCTCGAAAAATGCTCACCTCAAAAATGTATAAGATGGAAAAATTACTTACGGAAAATTTTTCACCTACTATGAGGATCTAATATTAAACAATTTTACTTTCCGATTAATGTTTTACGACCTACTAGGTGAAATAAAACAAAATTACTACACAAAATTATTTTAAAATGTACTCAATAGTAAACTATAAAACTGGCTTCAAGTCAACAGACAAAAACATTAACACTTACATGCCAAAAGATCTAAACAAGAATCTTGCCAACAACATTAACAAGGAAAGTGCGTGGATTTATACACCTTGTGACCATAATAAATGCGCGCACACACACTAAGTTCCCCCCTTCACCCCATTGACAAATTTTCCTCCCTCATTTTCTTAACCAAGTCATCCATTCCAATAGGACAAGCGCACACTAAAAGTTATTCTTTCTTAAAACTTTATTTCTACCTCATTCGCCTCTGGTATTTTTTTTAAACAAATGTTTGGGGGGAGGGGGTTGATCCCGTAAACCCCCCTTAAATACGGCCCTGTTGTCAAGTGCTTTTCACAAAATCACATGCATTGTGGATAAAACCAAGATTCTACTCTAGATTATGCGCTTCTTTTTACTATTTCAAAAAATATTTGAAAATTTCAGTGACTTTGAAGTTGTTCCATATTTTCACAAACTTTTCCAGATTTTCCCTTTTTTGCAAGTGGACACTGCATACTGCACTACTATAGTATGATTTTGGTAGGAAGAACAGTAAAAGTTACTTACTAACGTTACTAAAACCATTTTAATATATTCATACATAGAGTCATGTTATCTGAAGCTGTCACTTTTGATAGATATTATCAATACCTATAAAATAACACAAATCATAAAATGAAATCTTATCAATGTTAGCTGTAAAGAAATATGTTTGAATTTTCTCTACTGTTCCTCCAACCAAAATCAGCGTGTACATAATCAGTTAGGTCTATTTTTAATTTAGGCAACTATCCAGAATATATGAAATCATGTAGTAGGGAAGGTTACAACTACTTTAGCTAAAGTAACAGCTTCAAGGGATTTGGTTTAAAATACCCTCTTTTTTTGAGATTTAAAAAAAAATTACTAAATAAAGGAGCCTCAAACTAATGGGGCTCTGGAAGCCCCTCAAAAATGTGTGGGGTGGTGGGTAAGAGGTAGGGGGCGAAGGGGCTGGATCTTTAATCTGGGAAAACTTGAAGATGTCTATGACTAGACGCTATTTGAAGAAGATCAGTTTTTTTCGGTTTAGAACTTTTTTTACTCCTTTCTTTGCCATAAAATGAAATAAGGGTTTGGTAGGAAGGGCGGCTAATAAATTACTAACATTTTTTCTGCAGGTTCAACATTAGAAACTAGTATTATTTAATCATTGATACTATCAAAAGTCACAACTGTTAATTCCATGACTTGGCAGTTTTAGAAACTCTTAATAAAGTGATAATTCTAAAACACACCTGATTTTATTCAAATTTCTCTTGTATAATGTTGTGAAAATAGTGGAAAATTATGCAATATAGATATTAAATAAATGGAACGACATAATGACAAAAACTTTCTCATATTGTGTATTATAACTTCAAATAATAATAAAAAAAAGTTTTCAGTGAACTACTCTGAAGTAAGTTTTCCTCATAAAAACAAACACATTATCTTTTTAATCACAATAAACTATATATAAATTTCAAATAAAATTATTTACATTAAAAAAATAGTAATTTGGAAACTGCCTTAGAAACTATCTGTAATTTGTAAAATTAAAACTTATTCTTGTTTATCATGAAAAACTATTCACAGATACCCATTTTGAAATCAATCTTCAAGGACAATTTCGAAACATTTCAAATTTTCAAAATTTGCCGTAAGTAAACTACCTTAAATTACTTTATTTTAATAGGATAAAGATACATTATTATTTATCATGTAAAAGAGTAACCTGATACTAATTTTGAGAAAACGGTCAAAGATATTTAAAAATAATAATTGAATTTTACAAAAACCAATCATGAATATCAACTATATATTTTTTAGAAAAACAAATTTATTTATTTATAGTGTAAAATGTTAGCAGCTACCGATTTGAACCAAATCACTATAGCCATTTTTTAAAATCTTAAAACTAAAAAAGAATCATCATCAGTAAGCTACCCTTAAAACAAATCCCCCTCCCCCCCCAAAAGTATACAGTCTTATTTGTTGTGTCAATATAATATACATTTTAAACAAAATTGTTAGAGCCATTTTCAAAGTATCTTTATTTTGGAAAATCAATCATCAGCAAACCACCCTCAAATGGATTTTTACCCCAAAACCAAATACAGAGTGTTATTTAGGAGGTCAAAATAGGCTAGAGCCATTTTCAAAATATTTAGAAATAAAAAAAATCACTTTTAAGTAAGCTAACTACCCATAATATGAGGGCTAGGATCAAAATAAAAATATTTCCAGAACGATGGCTCTTAAATATAAATATAAAGTTTCAACTTAATTTCGTCCAACAGTCCGTTACCAGGGACAGTGAGACAGACAGTGATGGACAGAGACAAACGTGATTGTAAAATTCACTTTTATGGGTTCAGGCACATATAAAACTTAAGTATTCGTCATAATATAGAAGCCCAACATTTTCACGATTACAATACTTTCTCTTGATATGAGAAAGTAAAAATCCAACTTTTGAAAAATCGGTCATTAGTTCACTATTAAGTGAATGTTATATGTAAAACAAACAAATACAATTATTATCTATTTTCTAAAAAAAACTTACCAGCTAGGCTACCCGTTTTGAACCAAATCATCGCAGGTATTTTTTCTAGATATTTCAAATTTTTGAAAAATAATTAATTAGCATAATTATCTAGAAAACTAATTTTTTACCCTTAAAATAAGTATACAATGTAATGTGTTATGTCAAATACTCCCAAGCTACTCATTTTGAACCAAATCGTTTGAGCCATTTTAAAAATATTTCAAGTTTCAAAAAAGTATAGTATCATTTGTCGTGTAAAACACTCCCACAATATCCATTTTGAACTATATCGTTTGTACCATTTTAAAAATATCTAAAGTTTTTGAAAAATCGCCATCTCTAAACTACCCATAAACGAGTTTTTACCCAGAACACAGTGTTATTTGACATACCACACAATCACGAGATATACATTTTAAACAAAATCATTTCAACAGTTTTTGAAATATTTCAAATTCAACAAAATTTCTAGCAGTAAACTACCATTCAACAGATTTGACCCAAAAACCAATGATACAATCCCATTTGTGGTGTGAAACAAATCTTAGATATGAATTTTTAATAAAAATCGTTAGACCCATTAAAAAATTAATTAAAAACTCATTATTAAACTACCCTTAATTAGAGGGCCAGTCTCAAAAAAAAAGTTCCTAGGTGTAGCCCTATAAATCTAAATATAAAGTTTGAACAAAATTCATCCATTCGGATCTGTCTTGAGTATAGTACATACAGACATAGGGACAGAAAGAATGGTAGAATCCACCTTTTTTGGATTCGAGTACACACAAAACGTAAGATTCGTCATAATCTAGAGATCGATATTTTTCACTATTACGAAACTTTCTCTTGATACGGAAAAGTAAAAATATGTAAATATTAAATTACTGGCTTAAAAATGAAAAGTAAATACAGTATTAGTATAATATAACATAATATAATATAATATAATATAATATAATATAATATAATATAATATGCTGTGGGTTGGGGGAGGGGGGGGTTGTAGCAAGGAGGAGGTACGAGGAAGTATTATTGTTCCGGCCCCTAAAAATGAAAAACGGAATAAAGCCCTCCTAGGCACCCAAAAATAAAAACGCGAGACGACCAACCACCCCCAAGTCTCTCGGTTCCGGATTCCCTGACAAAATGTTATACCTATTAATAAAACAAATATTTGCACCACTTTGAGTGAGTGTAAAGTTCATTTAGTCTGTTTTACCAGTGACTGGAGGTCGGGGTTCAAATCGTAGCTGAATTAACTGAGAGTGGTTGGCTTTGTGGTTATATCCTGGGAGACCCATGCTGTTGGTCACGAAGTCTAAAGCATCAGGCTCACAATATACTGGATTAACGGGGAGGTCTAACTTCGAATTTCGACTGGTTGAACTAAGGTTTTACACATGTGATTTCTCACTGTGGTTTTCCCATATACTCTCCACGCTGCTGCTTGTGAATTTTCCTCTATAACACCCTTATCAACCTTACCCCATGGATTAAATCGTTGAATATTCCTAGAGGTAATACGTACAAATGAACAGAACAAAAATAAGAAAAAGAGCTCGAGGACAAAGTGTGAACTAGGGATCAATCTTGTCTCACCTACTTTCACACTTTCACACTATGCGGACATGAAACATAACGAATCATGCATGATACATCAGCTTTCTTAGTTAAGCCTTTGACCACAAATCTGTTACCCCTAGAATATCAATTTTGACTTAACAGTATTTTCACCCACGCTCCCCAACCACTCTCCAACATTAAAAACCCATGGAGCCACCTAGAACATCAAGTATAAATAAAGACCGCTGAGCTGGTGGATTAATATACTTTATTTTCAACTATAATATTTTAATTATCTTAAAACTAAAATACATTATTTTAATAAAAGTATATTTTAAAATATACAGATGTTTCTAAACTCTCTGCCCTAGCTTAAACCACAGTATCTGTGGGAAGGAATAAACATAAAACCTAGTAAAAAAAAATTGCCCGGAAAAGTAATATTTTATTATTTTTTTCAGTACCGACCGCGTTTTACTACTTATTTGGGTTATACGCTCTTGTATTACTACATGGAAGTTGAATCTAGGTGCAACAACGCCGGGAGTATGCCGCTTTAATGATGTGCCCTCCTAGTGATATGCAACTTGTTTTACACGTATGTATATATAGCTGCATACTCCCGGCGTTATTGCACCTAGATTCAACTTACATTTAGTGATACAATATGACTTTTCCGGATAATATTTTTACTATGATTTTCTGTTTATTTCTGCCCTATGTTTAAATACAATATGTCCATAAATTACTCACCCCAATATAAGTCTTAATAGATTCTTTACTTTAGGAGATAACTTAAAACGGTTTGTGGTAATTAATAATACAACTTTTCGCTTTGGTGACCGCGTGGTCTAACACGCTACTCTCCCAATATACTGAATTGCCGATGACGGGGAAATCCAGGTTTGAATTTCGGTCGGGGTGCTGAGGGTAGTGTGTTTCAAAAAATGGTTTTCCACTCTCCCTCCACGTAAATGCGGGTATACTTTCTGTAAATATAGCCATCCTAATCCCTAAAACTATTATCATAATTAGTAAATAAGCGTATAAACCGAACAGGTAGTAAGACGCGGCGCTATATAAAAAAATAAAAAAACAGCACAACTCAAGACATTTTTCTTTAAATCAAGCAGACTACCACAGTTCATTCAATGCTTCAACTCCTAAAATAACAAATTGATTACTATAATGGGGTGAATTATTTATGAGTACCAGGCATTTCAAATAAATGTACATTTTGACTTAACGATATTCCCCTTCACGATCCTCACACATTCCACCCCAAGATTAAAAAACGGCATTGAACTTACCAAACATCTCAAAACTGTTTATTATCCTTGTAAACCGTCTTATGTTCTCTTTTATACTATCGCAACACTTAGGACTTGGCTACTGAACCACAGCTTTATATAGCATAGGCTTACTTTTTAAAACATGCGTCACACATGGTTAAATTACGTAAATCGTAGAATAGTCTCATTTCCTAGACAGTTATAATTTAATCATGATGAATGTTGTGCCAATAGTTCAAACAAATTCTCTAAACTAACAATCAATAAACAATTGTTACTACGTAGTGATATTTAGTTAATCTTGGTGATCATTCACTGTCATGCAAACATATTGTTATCATCTATCATTATCAGAAACTGTACCAAGTGGAATACTGAGCCAAAGGGATTTTGTACAAACAATGGACTATTTCACTAGTTACTAGTACCCATTTCTGTGGCTGCATGGTCTAAGGCGCTATCTCACAGTAGACTACACTCACACAAGGTATTGTGATGTGGAATACTATAACACCTGAAGCAATTGGCGGCACTCCTCTAAAAACTTTGTCAAAACTTAGGGCTCATGAACGATTTAGATAGGGAAGCCGACATGGTTCCTCTGACTGACAAAATCACACTGTCTGCAGTGTGGTTACAAGAGCCTGGCTCGTATCTTCCACACACGTACGAACCAATAACGAACTAGTGGCGAGCCGAGCTGGACTCAGCTCGTCTGATGCTAAGCCCAGCTTGTGACACCCCACCCACATATGAGTCTAGGTAATTGAAAGCCAAGACGATCCGGACTCGTGAGCCAGACTCGTACGTGGATGGACCGCTAAAAAGGTTGTCTGGCCTGTCCAGACGTCAACACGAGTCGAAATGCGGAAAATAATTGAGGATTAAATCCAATACAAGGTTGCAAGGGGTCTCAGAGAGTTTCAGTGTATCATCATTATCATCATGATGTAGCTGTTCCTGTACTTTTTCTTCCTTCTCCCCTCACAACATCAGGTCACCAGCAAACATCATGGCTTTCATTCTTTCCTCCCAGGATTTTTCTGCCACTTGATTCATGACCATTTCCATTACCATTACAAATAGCAACGGTGAAAGGGCACTCCCCTGTTTCACTCCATTTTTTTATTTGTAGCCACTTCGTACTCCCACTCCCCGTCTTAACACACAATTCCTGTTATCCTCATATATGCTTTTCACTCTCATTACAACTCCTCTTTCCATTTCGGCTTCCTCCATTGCTTTCCAAACTTTATTTCTATCCACGCCATTATATGCCTTCTCTACATCCATAAATACCACTACCAAGTCTTTCCTAAATTCATACCTTCTTTCCATCAGCTGTCGTATGGCAAAGATCAAGTATGAGTTGAATTTAAATAGATCTGTACATTAAAATAAAAATGAATTCAGTGATTATTATTGTACATGTTCTCACTGTACATTTAGTTTTAGTTTTTTAATAATGATCATTAAAAATGTATAAAAGTAGAATTCCTTTTCACTTTTAATGAAAGCTTTAAATAATGAATCAGTCTAATTAAATTGCTGTTTTGACGTTCATTTTGTATTCATTTTCAAACACTCATTGAAAATGTCACGTGAGAACTGGCCTCTACAAGCGGGCGCGACTAGTAGACTGGGCATTAGTGATTCTCAAGACTAACGAGTTGATTTGACTCTTCATTCTACCCATATTTCATCTGAAACCAAATGAACATTTTAATATTAAAAATTATTAAATAATGTTGCTTTTTCAAGATGCTTCTTCATTGAACCCGTATCGGCGGGAACGTGGACAACGGCGTCCAATTGTCCGATATGATTTGCTGGTGACAGAGTGTGACATAAGAGCTTATCCCTGGTTAGTTGATAGTTTTATTGTATTTTAAAGTGTACATATAGTAAATTCGGGATAGGTTTTTTGCTAGAATTAATTCAAACAAAAGTAATTTTTGGTTCCTGTCAAATCATATAAGCCCTAGATTAACATACTAAAAATCTACATTTGTAAAACATTTTTTCTCATTTGTAGGAAAACCTTACTTCCTGCAAAAATTTGTTCTAAATTAAAATTAAAGAATACAAACTTGCCTATAAATAACGTGTATGACATTTTTCTCTGTAACCCATATTTTACCTGCAGATTCCATTTCTTTAAGATTTATTAATTCATAATTTTCTTAATTATAGAGTTTTTTTTATAGTTTACTACTTTTTATCTGAAAACCGCTAGCCCTATGAAATACTTTGCCGGGACAAATTTGCAAAGCATGCTGTATTACATAACAAAATAATGTTTGAATGGCTGGGGGTGAGGCAGGTGGGGGTGGGGTACGTTGGAGTGAGATGCGCGGGGGAGCAACATTAATGGAACAAAGTTGAATATCGAGTTAAAAAAAATCCGAAACAATCTGGGAAAAAAATACTGCTATCAATACTTTATGATAATTAGTTTCAATATTTTAAGTAAACTAATACACAACATGAATATTTTAGTCCGTCAAGGGTTACCTAAGTCTGATAATATATCATCTTCATCATTACTCACACAGTCCAGGGCAGGTGATACGTTACTACAGTTCATTCCATTGCAGTTGGTGCAAATTTCACTCCATGAAATTTCATATTTTCGGCATTTGCAATTACCGGAACAAGCATCCAATCGCACTCCATCTGTCTTGCATGTACAAATCATTTTAAGCAATTCTTCTGGCGCTGGTCCAAAGTCAGTTGTCAAAGGTTGGAGCTTGACACCAACATTCATCCATCCATCCATACAAAGTTTGGGGGATTTACCGCATTACAATCCAGTGTTTTCCATATTATACACTGATAATGAACTCGGAGTAAGTGGTATTTTGGTGAGTTTTCAGTGGGGGGTAGACGGGAAATTTCAAACTCATTCTTTACTAGGATTTTCTTTAAGTATAAGTTATAACTCAGTGAATCTAATGAGTCTCTAGCTGGATCCCCTCCATATACAGTCACTAACACTTTTAATCCTGCTGATACAATATCATCCAATGGAATATCTGAATGACCAAATTTGCAGCCATAATGATAAAGTGCACATTTTACGTAGGAGATTGCTACTGCACCTTTCCCAAAAAGAGAAATCATGGAGTCATATCCTGTTAAGGCATGAGTGAAAAGCAGTATAGCACAGGTCCTTTCACCGAGAGATGCCTTCATGTCAATGACACTGCGTTTTGTCCTATTAATTTTAGAAGATTGCATCACAATATTTTGTTTTGCACGGTATAGGAGCATCAATAGAATCTGTGTCATCCGCCACTACTGTCCCATGCCTATTCTCAGAAATTTCTAGAGCTACCTTTACTAATTTTGCGTCTGCATCTGCAACATTATATATTACACGGTGTTTCACTTTTTCTAGTTCACCACCCAGCATGTTTATGAAGTTTTGTTTGCTCTCCTTATTTCCCAAAAATTGTTCTTTCCTCGTGACTACGGGTGTGATTTGGTCAAAAGATATGGTCACTGAATAGTTCTTCGTTCGACGAACCTGTTCCTTATCTTTAAAGCTGCAGGTCATTTAGCCATAAAAAACTACATTAACTTACTCATAGTGCTTGTTAATGTGTGTTTTGTACATGTGAATAATCTAACCAAAAGTAACACTTGAAGCACAAACTATTGTACTCTCAAATAATCAGCTGTTTACTAGCTTATTTGTTGGTTTTATTACCCATTTTTCTAACAATGGTACTTACTACTTCCACCCCTTTAGTGAGAAGTGGGAATAATCTCTCTATTTTCTCAGTGAAGTCATGACGTCAATTGCAAATAATATGCTTACCAATCAATTAGACTAACGACACTAAGTTGAAATAAATTACACAGCTATACGCAGTAGTTAAATTGAATTAACTTCCAACTAAACCAAAAATGAAACATATACAAAAATTATATATGTGGCTTAAAAATATATCCGATCTCAGCATTATAGCCATTGACTGCGGAAATAGACTTTACCCCACGACGTGTAAACTTTATCCACCTTTGCTGCGACAGTCGGAAATATCCACGAGAGTGTTAGAAAGCTGAATTTTTCATAGTAATATGCCCGTGCGCCCCTGACATCTGGTGTTAGTTTCGAGAACTGTCAATTGCCAGCTGCTAAATCATAACAATAGTACCGCTTGTTTACTTCCGCATTTCACTACTTGTTGCACACGTGCAATAAAAACATTGTTGAGGAATTTATTAGTGTCCGGTTATTCTGTGTTAGTAACATTTAATTCATGATTGATGAATCTGTGCCATGTGAAGTGTAATAAATATAATATTTGGTTGGTATGGCAATTGGAAAATTCAATAATTCGGTGAGTTTTAAAATTTATTTTATTTCTTCTAATTGCTATTTTATTTTTGATCTTTACCTATTTCCTATTTTGAAACCATGCCTAACACACATATATTATCTTATAGATTACACTTAGGAAAGCACCAATTTAACACAAAATTGTTCAAGTTGTGTTGATGTAACCTAATGTTCAAAAGTTTTCTTTTTATTACTTAAAGCCTACATTAAGTCAATATTAGGCCTGTCAAATCCTCATATAACAGTTGGTTTGATACTATTGTGGGTTGCAGAATAACATTGCACTTGGGTAAAATGTGACATAAATAATATGTGACGTATTCAATTTTATTGAAATAAACTACATATTATTATGCGATTTATAGACAACGTGGTGCTAAATTTCATATTTAAAATTATTACTAGTCGAAAATCATATTATTTGATCATAATCATGATCATCATGCAAATTTTCAAATTTTGACTTATAATTAGCATTTTTGAAGGTAAGAAGTAAAAATTAAATACGCAGCAAAAGGGTTAACCCTTTGCTTATCAGTTTTCTTTGTTAAAATTTGTATTCTTGAAATATAATCCTAGTAGTTCCAATAATAATTGCTAGATCGCAGCATTAGCCATCCCTACTGCTCGTATGTCTATAATCGAATACAACATGACACGAAATATTAAAAACAGTAAAACATTATTAATAGTAAATGGGGTAAAATTACAACAACTGTATACACAGTGATCGAAAGGGTTAAATACTAACCTTCAATAAAGATGTTTCAATGAAGGATTTATACAAGAGAAAGATAATCTTGATTACATTTAAACGCCGCGAGACTTAAAAAGAAAAATTAATGTCTTATTTCGAATCTATTAAATTTTCAGACTGTTTTCACTTTTCCATTATTATTTCTTATATCCCTATTTTAATATTATCAATTTAAATCAACATTTTAGGGAGTTGTAATTTTTTGTTAAGAGCTCAGCTCTTCAAATCCAGTATGGAACGTTTTTGAATTGTCCCTAGTGGAAGTGAGCTGGCCCAATTTGAACTTCGACCGAGGTTCTCTTTATCTTGGCGTCGTTTTAATAATATCATAAACCACAGATGTACATTTTACCACAAAAGTAAATATTATCAAAACTATATTGAAGTTATAAGTTAATGTGTCAACGGTTAATCCTGGATTCCCACTAGGACTGGGAATGTTTATGAGGAGAGTTCTCGAATATTAAATGTAGTATGAAGACTTTAATTTTTCAATAATTTTCTACAATACTTTTTTCAACAGAAGACCATCTCGATGGGTGAGATATTTTTATTTTTATTTGAAATGTATCCCTCCCCATTTCAAGCCACCTAAGAAAATCTTTTACTCTTATTTATTCTACAAGATCTCTACTACCAGAATCAAAGCTATTTTTCTACAAAATGATATTAACATGTTTATGTTTTTAATTATTTAACTTTTGTAAACTTTCATTGTCATGGTTTCAGCCAACGTTAAACTCATAATAATTTATTATCACTCTCTCAAGAATATATATATTTTTTATTTTAATATTTTAATTTAGATAATTAGGAGGATAATACATTTTGGCTTATGGTACCTGGAAACAATTTTGTTAATTTGCATTTAATTAAGAAAAGAAATAAGTTTCTCTTAACAATGAGTGATTTAAAATTTAATATAAAAAATTTGACATATATTTTTACATTTAAAGTATATTTATGTTAGCTTAGAACTGTAGGTTAGTTATCTGAGCTCCGCAGGCAGGTGAACTTGTTTAACCTAAGATTACACGAATGCTTCAACAAATTATATAAAATATTATATCTATTTCATATGTATACTCAATACTCATACATATACTGCGTTAATATTGTAGTGTGTATTTTATGTGTTTTCCCTAAGTATTGTTGCAGACCAACAACCAGTGTAAGTCATAATGTGTCAAGTTGCTATGACGACGAGGTAAGCTCAATGAGGTTGTTCTTAACATACCCAGTAGTCTGGAGATTGTAAGAGTTTCATACACCTGAGAAATAAGTTTGTTTAAATCTACCCCCTCCCCCATCCTCTGTTTTCATAACTCGAGCTAAAAATACATTATATTTATTTATAAAATATGAGGGTTTATGGGATAGTCTTTTAGTACTTTTTTAAACTATATATATATATATATCACATCGGGGTCCTATTCTCAACCGAGTGTACTAGAGGGGATTTCCCCTAAATGATTTCCCCCCCTCAGCCTTCATGCAAATGTATATACTTACCTACCTCCTTGTATTATATCTTTATTACTACTACGCCATTACTGTAATTAAATGTGGATAAACATTCTTCGGTGGCAGCATGGTCTAAGGCGTCACTCTTGGGCTGGACAAAACTGCTGATGACAGGGACATCGGGGTTCGAAACCCTATTGGATTTACTGAGGGTGGTTTTTACAAAACAGTTTTCCACTCTCTCCATGCAATTCCGGCCGTGGTGCTAAAAAAAAATACGGATAACACGAAACAATCATTCTTTCCAAGATTTTGCCAAAATACACTCAAACATTTTGTTTTTATTGTTTTATTTTCCTATCGCATCGTGGTTGAGACATGGCTGGGTGTGGCCAACGTCACTGACTGAACTTAATGCGTGGTATTGAACCATTTCGTTTAGATGAATTGAAACAAGTTCGATGGTTAAGTCAAAAAAAGACTTGAGCCTTTGAACAGTTATGTCATCTAAATGTAATGTCTGATTTCTTCTGTTTTCTCATCAAATAATTTTAAATGTTCTTTACTTGAAACCAAAAATATAATTTTATTTAAATAAATTTTTCGGTACGTCGGATATATTTACTATTAATCTAATCTAGTCCAATTTAATCTATATCCCTTCATTTTTGGGGAAAATAAATTAATACATCTTTTGCTAATCAGTTTTTGTAAACATTGGTAAAACTCGACTGTTTAATATTAGGTCTAAATATACAAAAGTAATTTTACTGAAAACAGAACGTTTACAAATTGTTTAAATCATTCTTAAAAATGTATTTTATAAATATAAAATTTTACAGATATTAAAATATTATATATATATATATATATATATATATAGAGTATCATACATATAAGTTCACCGACAAAATGAATGGACCTGTCGTAAGACAGAACACCTAATAATAATAATAATAATAATAATAATAATAATAATAATAATAAAAAATCACACCATATTAATACAGGGAACGTTTATACATAATATCTCTTATTTTAAGCTTGTTAGTCACTGAAGTTTTTAAAATCTAAACAATATAGATTCAATTATAAACTTCAAGTTAAAGAATATATTATTTAGACGTTATTTATCAACATTACAAATAAAGCATTTGAGTTTACAGCCCTGAATCAATATTTTGGGTTTTTTATTTGCAGAAATCACACTCTATTTTTAAATACACTACAGAGGAATAGTTGCACAAAAAGCAATACAAACATTCAAGTAAAATATATTTTAATTTACCTGTCAATATTTTGTTTGAAATTTTTTGGCAGGAAGGGGGGGGTTGGTTATGACATAAGTAATTTTTTTTAATTCTACTTTTTTTAGATTACCCTAAAGTTAGAATTATGATTTTTATTACTAGCTGGATATTCAATACTACGATTTTGGAGAATTTGATGAAACTCTTCAACTAATTTTTACTTTCTCGCTATCTTACAGGTAGAAAAAGTATGGTGATCGTCAAAAAAATCGAACTCGAGATTTTGATGAATTTTGACGTTTCATGACTTCCTGAATCCGAAAAAGTGATTTTTGAATTTCCGTCTGTCTGTCTGTCTGTACCTTCGACTAGAGCCTAAACTATTTTACCGATCAGGCTAAAACTTGGTATCTAGGGTTTTCATAGGGTTGCCCCGATGTGTTTTTGGAATTGGATATCTAACCCTAAAATGAAGGGTCTTTACTGAAGGGCAAAAAGAGAAAAAGTTGATTTCCTCAAAATCGGCTCTAATGATTTTGATTATATTTCATTTATAAACACTTATAAATATTACAAACAAAATGTCTATCCTCAATATTTCGGAAAAATGATTTAAAGGGTTCCGGTGTGATGAGTAAATTATCACATTTTATCATATCTCCGAAACTATTTGAGATATGAAATTACTGATCATTGCAAATATGTAGATCTATTTACAATACAAATATTTTATAAGAAACATATTTTTTATAAAACCAATATCTTTAAATCTATACGCAAATATATATTAACTTTTCTAACACCAAGGGTAAAGTTTTGTGACCGTAAAAATAATCTAACCCGAAATGTTGATGGATGTCGACGTCTCATGACCCCCAGATCTCTAAAAAGTGGTCTTTGCAATGCCGTCTCTCTGTGTGTCTGTTTAAACTTAAAATTAAGAGTAGTTTAGTAAAGGGCGAAAAGATAAAAAATCGATTTTCTCAAAATCGGCTCTAACGATTTTGATTAATATTCGTATCTAGGCGTTGATTAAGATTATAAATAAACTGGCTATTTTCATTTTCCCATGAAAATCACTTTTAGGGTACTTTACAGAAACGGAAATTTCCATAACTCCGCAACTATTTGAGATAGTAAAAACTTATCGTTGCAAAATTGTAGTATTATTAAAAATAAAAAACTTGTATATGAGATATAATTTTTATAAAACCAACGGTTTCTGAGATATTGGCAAATATATTAATACAATTTTGTGAGCTTAAGTTGTAAAGAGATGCTACTTAAGTTTTAACGCAATAATTCTCCAATGCCATAGAGTAATTAAATATAAGTTAGTCTCCCAAAAAGTTTATGTTATTTTTCCTTAAAACTCTTAGGAGGAATGTTTGTACAACAATGATCTATCTCCTTCATTTTAGACTCAATAGTCAATATTTACATTTTTTATGGGTCAAAATTTATAAATGAGGAATTTAATAGTAATGCGATGACATGAAGGTGTTCAACATCTAATAAAATGTCGAAAATTTTAATATGAAGTGTTAGGCCTTGTGGACTCAATATTGATCTTTTTTATCGGTCCAAACATTCAAATGAGGACATAAATTCTTTAAAAATAAAATTATAAAATTTAAAACAGGGACTCAAAAGATGTTTTACATAAATATAGTGCAATTTATGCTTTGGTTTGCTAGTGTATATTATTTCGTTTCACATATATTACGAGTTTTGAGTAAATATCTCCATTTTTAAACATTAGAGCGAGAAAGTCCGTGCAGAGTTTCGTAACATTTATTTAGTATAACAATTATAATTATATTACTTTTTAGTATGAAAAAACACAAAGATAAATAATATATGATTAAATAGTTTGGTTTTATAAATATAGCTATATGTTTTATGGAGTGTTATTTTCGGAAAAGATTGCACCATAAAACAGACTTAGTTTCTTTGATTCAGGTATACAATAATTTAAATTTGAGCTTAGTAAATCTAATTTGAAAATGTGTAGGTATGGATTCAGGGGTAGAAGGGGTGGGGGTTGAAGGGTCAGACTCCCATATGGTAGTTATTTATGAATTATTTAATACATTTTCTTCAACTTATTGTCATAATGTAATTACACAATATTCGGTTTAATTCCAGCGTATACCAACACAAATTAAGAACTTTTATTACAAACAACGCAAACATAAACCTTCCCGGAACTCTGAGAGAACTTGGCGAGAAGATTGGCTTGTGACGAATATTCAGGAGAAAATATCATTCCTAGGCAGTTTTATCTCAAAATCAAAGTTCTTAACATTTTGTCTGTTCTTCCTGTGACTCCTACGAGTGAGAGATTATTTT
This sequence comes from Timema genevievae, assembly GCA_902155825.1. Taxonomy (NCBI): domain Eukaryota; kingdom Metazoa; phylum Arthropoda; class Insecta; order Phasmatodea; family Timematidae; genus Timema; species Timema genevievae. Next base: position 157,975 of record CABFWO010000813.1, on the reverse strand, counting down.
CTACGCCAAGGAGGGTAAAAACATACCTTAAAACAAACAAGCCTGAGGAGAGATTAAATCAATTGTCACTGATCAAAATGTATAAGTTGTTCCTGAGGGAATTTAGGAGAAATTTACTCACGTGGATAGTAGGAAAATGTAATTATTAAATTTACAAAATAAAAAGCAAATTTGACCAATTTATTAACTTTGTTAGTTAGGCTACCTAATTTGGCTATTACTGTGATTTGATACAATGTCTACTTGCAAAGGTATTACAGGATTTAATTTTCCTGAATTTCAACAGATTTTTCAATTGTTTTCCAAGAATATTCGAACACAAAATAAAACTATATTAGCGTCAATCTTTTAAACATTGTAAAGTATTAATTATTTGAAATAGTTTTACTTTACTCATTTAATCATATAGGCTAACCCGAGCCGATAGTAAGGCGTGTTGCTAAAAAAAACTCTCATATATCTAATAAATGGGCCATAAAATCGGTTTTAAACATAGTTAATTTTGATAGTTGTTGCTGTTTTTCTCCACCCCGTCTTACTACCCCATCTGAACTATATGCATTGAGATAGAGACGAATAACGTTTACGTTATAGAAAATGTACTCGTATTTGAGTGGAAGGGTGGTGAGAAACTATTCGTAAAAGAAAACTACCATAGTACAATTACAGCCCCGACCGGAAAACCAGATTAGATTAGCTTGATGACATTCACTCCATGACCACATATTATTTATAATTCAAACCCTCCCGTATGTATCTACTGGTAACATATGTGCAGTGGCGTACCTAGAAATTTACTCTTTTCTTATGGGTTTGGGAGGGGGCATACAACCAAGGCCCTTGTAAGAACTACATTTTGGGGTGGAGGGAGTTTTAGGTGGCGGTGCTCCCTAACCCTTGGAGTCCAAGAAAATCAATGAATATTAAATGCCTCCTGAATCTATTTGGAGCTCTCTCTATGGTAACTTGGGCAACTAATAATATAAAAATAATGAAGTCATATAAATTACTTTATTTTTAAACTAATAACAAGGTATTTAAAATAAAAACCTATAAAATTGTTTCAATAATAAAGGCCGAGGAAATTTTATACTATGTTTACAAAGCAGTTTAATTTCGAACTCCTGAACTATTTTGATGACATTTGCTCTTTATAAATTAGCTGTATAAACAGTAAATAAGGCGGTATTAATATACATTTGATTTTACTACGGACTTGCATTCATTGTGTCGAAGCTATTCTTTTTGTGCATTTTCCAATTGGGGTATTTTAATGTGCATAATATTAGTAAACATTTTGAATATTAAGTCGTAAGCCTGGTCCCAAAATGTAGCCTATATATACTACTATTTTCGATCTTTTCAGTATTTAAGTTCTATCTCATATACTTTAGTTAATTTTATTGAAATTATTTGGGTTCTTGTAGGGTGGGGGAGGGGGTAAATGATCCATTTACTACTTATTGGGTGCGCCACCGCATATATGTCAGACACGGACAGATGAAAAATGTGTTTCATTACGTTACATCACTGGTTTAAAGTAGTATTTCCTAAACAAAACTAATCCTTTATTCATTCGAGAGGAATATTTTACTTTTCCTTTAACTCCATTTCAGTTTTATAACTATCGTTCTAATTTAGTTTAAAACAACACTATAATTATGATCAATGTGTGTTTATTTTAGTGGAAAAAATTTAATTTGATTATGATATAAATATTATAAATACAAACATTTATGCTATTTTCATCCCAATTTATTAATTCATTTATTAAACTCACGAGTTTTTACGTGGTCTAAGACGTCGAGCTCACAATAGTCTTGGATTCGATTCAATGACGGATTAACTGGGGGTTGTTTTCCAAAGATGATTTATTAACATAGCTTTCCCATCTCTTCTATAAACTAATGCGGCAACACTTTCCCTAAGTTATCAGTCCTTTACTCTCTATTACTTTAGAATGAGTGGTTAATAACCTTGATGCTAAACGTACTAATAACAGGTAATTTGTATATGTATCTATTTATTACTTGTACAATCTATTAGTGATGTTTCTTAGTTTTCGAGCAAACACAGCCATACCCTCCTAAACCGTTTAGTTTAACAGTTATTGATGAGAAAGAACGCGCGCCATTCCACTATAATTTATTGCACCTGGTCGTGGATCTAAGCCTACTGTATCGTCATCTCACCTCTATTTAACATCTAAGAATATTAAAGGATTTATAACTGTTCATGTTAACAAAACTATTAAAAATAAACTCAAAAATAGGCCTACTTTCAAATTATAATATCTAAGTCAGCTCATTATAACAAAGATGCACTAAAAATATATCGTAAGTCTTTTAACAATGTAAACTACTTACTACGGAACAAAGTCAAAATAATATGTTTAAAATATATAACGCTATTCCAACATATATATGTAAATATAAGAGATTTGTTTATATATATATGTATATTATATATCTTACTTATTGGAGCTGCCAAATTAAATAACAACTTTAACAATTTTTTTTATTTGACACTAAGCACTAAGTTCTACCTGACAAAAAATGGTGTAAGTTTTTTTGCCCTCGCCTCCTCCACCTAAATTAGTTAAAGTAGGCCTATAGTAGACTATTTAATTTTAAATAATTATTTCATTCACTTGTTTTCATAGGCCAGGGGTGGGGAACCTGTGGCCTTTTGAGGTATCTGTTGTGGCCTTTTCCATTATTTTATCAATTAGGCCTATGTATCTTCATCTTTCAAAATTATACATTCTCAAACAGCGCGTATTTTTCAATAGCAAAATTGCTCTTCTATCTTTCTTTCTATCTATCTATCTTGTTGGCACAATATAATACTAATGATTTTGTCACTCGAAACCACTATGACACCTCGGTAGAACGTCATCTTGATACGAGAAAATCAATTTAGTTTCCCACGAGACACAGTTGACTGTTTCTGTCAAATATTTTATAATTCGTGTGTTCTTTTAAAAATAAGGGGTTCTCTCTGTATATATACTAAATATAGATGTATAAAATTTGTCCTCGTTGAATCAAAAGGTTCTGATAAATGAGCTAATAATTAATTTAATTTGTTCATTGGACTAAACGAGAAAAATAAACTGTAGACTAAAAAAAACATTCTCTCATTTATGGGTCCTTAAAAGGACATTAAATTATAATTAGGTAAGTACTTCTTTATAATTTTATCAAAATTTATCGTGCTATGCATAAAGTGTGGCATGAAGAATTCCTGAGGAGACCTCCAATGCCTAAATGTCCCATCCCCCTTTCATAGGCCCTTATAATAATTATGTTCTACTTTCAGGAGTGTGTATAGTGTCTTTTTCATAAATTTTATTGATGCATATATTTTTAGCAATATTTTTCACACTAAGCCTACTTGATTAATTTGATTTATTTTGCATTTAATCTAACATAATCAGATTTCTCACATATTCCAAAACTATCCAGAATCATTCACCGGTATATGTTTTTATTTCATACCTAGCAAATGTTTGTAGAGTTTTTATTATAACAAATTTTTAATATATGTAAAATTCGCAGTATTCTTAAGTGCTTTGGATAATGTAATTAATTATAAAATTTAAAAAATCATTCTTATTTTATTTACTTCATTAGTTCCTTATATTTTAGAAGATCCTGATAACTTCACGCCAGCAAATACTTTGGTGACTTCTATTCTTATTCAACATTAATATATTTTATATTTTAATATCATATTACAATCCATTTCTAATAAACTGGGGTCGTAATGGCATTATAATATATATATTTTAACTATAATTATTTTACCTTTTTACTATACAAACATAGCCTATCTAAAATACTTAATTTTCATCCTAACAAATTTCTATTTTTTGAATTTGGCAGACGTTTAAACGATTAAGCTAAAGTATTATAATAGTACATTAATTAAATAACAACTATGTATGATTGTAGTGGTTTTATTAAAAAACAAATAACATGTTTTAGGAATTTATAAAACTCCACGAAACATCAATGCCATAAACTCTTTGAAGATCTCCTTAGTATAATTCAATTTTTCTCCTCCTTGACTGAAGAATATTCAGATAATAATTGGAGCATAAGTGATGGTCTGATGATGCCGTCAAGTTTATCGTTGACTTCTTCTCTGTAATACATGTCTAAAGACTCCTCACATCCACTAGTGGGTCTTTCTCTGTCACAGACCTTTAGGAGAGGGTCGAAATATAAATCATCAGGGCACTGAATCAGAATAGGTACTCTGTTTGCGCCGCATTCATAGAAGCTGGTGCAGTTTTCAGGGTTCTGGAAAAACGTTACGAAGGATTCGTTTGTTTCAACGGGGCAGTCAAAAATAGGGTCATCAAATATAGTCTCGTCCGAATTCACTGCTTTCTTCGGTAGAGCGCTAGTTTCGCTGCAAAACAAGATGGCGCTGAACAAGGCCACTGCGACGGCCAATACAAAACGAGCTCCTGAAAAAACACATAGTCAATATATTATTATTTCTTCTCTAAAATTTAATTTAAATGTTCTATTACACAAACACACTCATCGGTGGGCAAACGGGCAGAAAACACATGATAAATATTATTGTTGTTAATTTTCTACAATGTAATTTAAATGTTACCCGTCTTGGTGACCGCATGGTCTAAGGTGCTACTCTCGCAGTAGACTAGATGGTCAATGACGGGGAGATTGAGGTTCGAATCTCGGTTGGGTGTATTGAGAGTGGTTAAAAAAAAAAAGATTTTACACTCTTCCAACACACAAGTGCGGGTATACCTCCTATGAATATAACCTTCATAATCTCTAAAATCATTAGCGTAATTAGTACATAAGCGTATAACCCGAACGGGTAGTAAGACGTGATGTTAATAATAATAATAATAATAATAATAATAATAATAATAATAATAATAATAAGTAATTATACAAAGAACATGACCAATAAAAAATAGAGATGGATCTAATCCACTATTTTACACATCTGAATCTCAAATTCGAATACAGATCTTGGAAAAAATGATGAACATTAAAAAAATAGAACTATAATAAAATAATAGGGAATAGAAATCAGTTAGGCTTACTAAATTTGAATTTTTTTGCTTTAGTTACATACACACAGTTAAGTGTTAAATTAATGGTCTGGTGTCTGGTTGTTAAGTTTATCCTATAGTTATATTGGGGATAAACCGCACTCAAGAAGTATTAGAGCTCTAAAACAAATAACTATATATATATATATATATATATATATTTTGAACCTAGGATCTGATATTTTCTCGAATCCTCGACCTTGAATTTATTCAAGGACTCGATGGATTTGGGGGTTTGAGGATTTGATTTTCCTATCCCTAAGTAAATTTAAAAAAATGAGATACATAATGATCTAATCGAAATTGACATAAGCAGATGAAGGTTTATTCATCTTCTTGTCCTATAGAATGAAACGACCCTCGCTAATAAGTTGTTAATGACTTGCATTCCTCAACAACACTATCCTAACTAACTGACGACGACAATAATTACGGTTCAATGTAATAAATCATTATTGAGTCGAGGAGCTTGGTATCTAATAGTTTGGTTTTTTTACATGCTCCGAAAGAACTCTGGCATTGTACACATTCATTTCTAGATTCTGAGCATTCTATATTATTCAATTCGGCGTTTAATGCGTAATATATACTTACAATCTGTATTAAATACTCAAAGAGCATAAATATGTGATTAAAATAAAAGGCAAATACACTTTATTTAGACATTAGATGGTGCATGGACCCTGTACGTCCGCCTATGGTGGTTGGTATATAAACATCCTCCAAATGAAAATAAAAAATACGTAAATGGGTAACAATATTTAAAAAAAAAAATTTTAAGGATAAAGCAATTATTTGTTTGAATCATCTCCTAGCACGTACTTTTCTATACAACAATTTATAATCTTAAAATGTTACTTTAGCGCCATCGTGATATTTTCAATATGGCTTTTCTTTGTTTGTGCATATTGCTTTATTAATTTACCAGCATGTTTTACTACCCGTTTGGGTTGTACGCATATGTACTAATTACATTAAAGTGTTAGGGATGAGTAAAGTTGAATTTATAGAAGTGTACCTGTATTTGTGTGGAGGGAGAAAGAAAAATATTTAGGGAAACTACCCTCAGTTAACCCGACCAGGCCAGACGGGTGTATTGAGGTGTTAAAAAAAGTTGTTCACTCTACCTCCACGCAAATTCGGATACATTTCTTCTAAAATCCATCCTATTCATCCAAAACTTATTAGTGTATATAGTGAAGATATCGTGGATGGATAGTACGGCGGAAAGCATGAGAAATATTTATTGAAAAGCAGGTTTAAATTAAAACAAATATTTCGTAGCAGATATTTTCTTTTCTTGCTTTGCATGAGTATGGTGAGACGTTGAGTGATTGACTGACCTTGAAGTGAGAAGTGGGCTACTTGAAGGCTATGTTGTTGATAAGCAATCAAACTAGACTTGGTACTATTGACACAGGGAAGTGATAATTAACTCTCGCACACCTGCTCAGGCAAGGTCAAGTAATACATACTCCTTGTCACACTATTATTATTAAGAAATGCCTATCAACAAGTTTATTTATACTTATTCATATATAAATGATATTAAATATAGTTGAAAAATGACACTACTCAAGAATCGAACCCGGGAAGTTTGACTTAGCGCGCCAATGTTCTACCACCGAGATACCCAGTATTCGTCGCTTTGCTCTTTTATCACAAGATGAATGCTTAGCTAAGATGTCAAATTTTCTGTCTCAAAACTGATGTCCGTCTTAGGTAAAATATAAACGTTTTAGTATCAAATTTTGTAAATGTTTGTGAACTACGAGCCGTGTCCACTTGTGTATGTCTGACTGATATAGTTTTAAATCTATGATGGATATTGACCAAATTTGAAATGAAAATATGCCTACAATACATATCCAAGTGTATTTATTGTCTTTCGGCCTAAGGGTTCTCAACTTTCACAGTGATGGATTAACGATCAGGGGGCTGGGTGTTGTGTTTATTATCATTAGGCCTATTATTAGGTGTTCTGTTTTATGACAGGTTCATTCCTTTTGTCAGTTAACTTAGACCGGCAATGCACCCTGTCCTCTGCCTCCTTCAGCTCCCAGAAATTTCTTCTTTCCTTCAAGTCATCCAATATTTGAATCCTACTTCTTCCTAAGTTCCTCTTTCCCTCAATATTTCCTTCTGTGACGTCGTGCAAAAGACAGTTCCTCCTAAGTAGGTGTCCGATTCAGTTTGCTTTGTACCGAAGAATCAGATCCAAAATGGTTCTCTTCTTACACATTCTTCTTAGGACTTCTTCATTTGTTGACCTGTCTGTCCACCTAATCTTCTCAAGTCTTCTCTAGCACCACATTTCGTTATATAATTAAGTATTATTATTATTATTAGCACCGCGTCTTACTACCCGTTCGGGTTATACGCACTATATAATTAAGTAATTTTTTTTTTAAACTTTGCAGATGTAATCAGTTGTTATAAACATGCACGTTTAATATCATTAATGAAATAAATGGGTCCATTTTTAAAACAGTTGTTTTATTATACGTCAACCCAGAAAAATCTACAATTTTTAAATTAATTTAATTGAACATCTTTTATTTTAATTTCAAATACAAATATTTAATATCTCAACAGTCATTATTATTATTATTATTATTATTATTATTATTATTATTATTATTATTATTATTAATATTATTAATATTATTATTATTATTATTATTATTGGACAGTTGTAAGGACGTAGAAATGTTGAAGTTGGAGGGGTCGGTAGTACCCTGGAATTTGATGGATCTCCCGAGTAATAGGGTATCCATATATACGTATANAAAAAAAAAAAAAGAAGATAACTAAAAGGTTTGTAACGAAATATGTTACTAAAGTTCAAGTACCTATTTGATGGTGAAATACTTTTAAATCTTGACCAATTTGAGGACCATGCGACAATATATTTAAAGCGTAAAATTTCTTATCTTTTGATTTTTTAAGAGCCGCATTGGTAGGTACGTGGTATGAATCTCAAGCTGGTTTTGTCTGGTTTGTCAGTGACGAGGAGGTTGGTGTTCAAATCCCGGCTGGGAGTAGCTAAAGTTGGTTTTTCTAAATGGTAAATAAAGTAAGATCTACAAAGGATTCAGAGTCTAACTCAAATGTGGTCTCACAACTACCAATGACCCTATCCTAACTAGTCATTTGTGAAAGTAATGGGCTTATTATTTTAATCGATCGCATCGATGGGCAAGTGGTATAAGGCCTAATTCTCATTTAGACTGATTTACCGGTCGGAAAGGCCGGGGCTTGAATTACTAATAGGTATATTTAAGTGTGTTTTTTTACTAAATGGTTTTACATTTTCTCTCTCCACGAAAATTCGGGTACATCTCCTCTTAATTATACTTTCATCATCCCTAGTCCACTCGTACAGTTACGAAAGTTGACCGGACGGGTAGAAATACGTGGAGCACTCAATCGGTTGTTCCGTCTCTGTGTCTGTCACTTTATACATAGGAAATAAACATTAGACAAACTTAATACACAGGTATATTTTGATAACATCTCTGTTAAGTCTACTTTTAGGAACAACGCGTGTACCCCATCTAAGTTAGGAGAGGTGGTGACAGCTAGCAGCAGGTTCTTTAAACATTGGTTGAAACTAACTAATGTCAACCTATTCGGAAATAATTATTGAAAATATTATAGTATTACCAATAAAATAAATTCCGATTAGGTTGACGTTAGTTATGTCTAGCCAATGTTTGCAATACATATACTTACGCTAGCTGTCACCCCCTCTCCTACCGTATATTGGGTATAGGTGACCACTCTTCCCATATATTTTCTATCACACTATTTTTAAATTTAATTAATTTATATTCATGAGTGATATATTAATTACTCTTAAGGTTCAATGTTCAATTGTTGTGTCCAGGTGTAATTTTTTATTATTTATTTGAAAATTATTGTGTGTGTATTTAAGGTATTTAACGTGCACTTTCTGAATCGACTGATTATATCAGCACACGAGAATTTCTATGAGCGATCGCCAAAAGTCCTACAAATTTTGCTGGGAAAGTTGGCTTCACAGATCTTCCAGGGTTCTTTTACATGCCACAATCGACATGGGACCGACGGCTTTGCTTCCTCTCAGAATAAAGTTGTCATAGGGAATTTTATCGCTCAAGAAAAATCCGTAGACCTCAGCTGGGTTTGAGTCCACTATTATAAATTATTAGTTTACGGCAGCGGTTCCCAAAGTGTGCTTCGTGGAGCCCTTGGTGCTCCGCGAAGCATCTCGAAGTGCTTCGCGAAAAGATTGGAAAGAAAAATAAATAAATGTGACAAGATCTCAAAACTGTGAATTTATGTATTTGTAAGTATTGGGTAGAAATTATTTAGCTCCTGCAGCGTGCTATAAAACAGTTGCAGCGTGCTATAAAACAGTGTAGATAGCAAGTGTTATAAAGCCGAAGTGCATTTCATGCGTCACCTCAGTCAGTTTGCCCACCCGCACCTTCTTGGAACCATGCAAAACATCGAGAACGTTGATGACGCACACAGACTACACGCGGCAAAACCAGACAGAGACATTAGAAGGTGCCAGTTAACACCGTCTCTGTGAGAACTTTGCCGCGTTTTCAGATACGATTGTTAGATTCGACACCTCTCCAGAATTTTTCTGGGAAGTTTCTATTGCATATTAAAACCTCAAGTTTCTTCACGCCTTCAGTCAGTTGCAGTTCAGTCAGTATTCAGCCGAGAGTCGAAACAAGTCAAGTCGCAGTGCAGTGTTATTCATAGTTTCAACTGTTATTTTATGCAAGAACTCCACGAAATAAATTAAAAAAAAAAACTTTTGGGCTGTGTCGGAAAATCCACTCTGTCTGACATCGTAGCAATATGAGTGCTTGATTGATTTGTCATTAGATTCTGTGATGAAAGAGACTTTTGCAACTAAGATTTCACTATCAGAATTTTGGTGTCAGCTAAGAGACAAATTTGAAGTTTTTATCAGATAAAGTGAAAATCATCCTTCTGCCCTTTGCAACAACTTACTTATGTGAATCAGGATTCTCTGCCTATGTGGCTAATAAAACAAAATACAGATCCCACCTCAAGGCAAATCTATATATTCGGTTGCAGCTATACCATATTCAACCAGATATAGCCATATTAAGCAACTCAAAACGATCCCATCCCTATCATTAGAATCTAATTTCGCGGTCTATACTTTATCGTTATTTTTTGATGTAAAGTCACTTTTTTGTAGCGGGGAAAATGGATTTAAATACCATATCTATGTGGGTAACATAATATTGTGGATTAATAATACCCACTTTGAATTTGTTATCAAATGTGTTGCCTTATTGTAAGTTTTTTGTTGTTGTTATTTGTTTACGTAGTTAACTAAGTTCCTTATTTATCTGAAATTAGTGGAGAAAATAACATTTTGAATGAAGTAAAACTTTATGTTTAGCATGCTCAAATTCTTAAATATGCTTTTCCATCGTGAATACTGATGTAATTCAGTTAAGTACCTATGTAGTTACTAAGTGAGAGTATCGTAGCCCTTGTGCCAGTTGATGTTTTGAGAAAACTACATTTAAAATTCCAATTTTTAATGATTTTCAATGGGAAAAAGTGAAATTTAGATACAAATTTAAGATATAACTTTAAATGGGCAGTTAGGTAAAAACAGCAAAAAAATTAAAATAAATGCAAATACGTGCCTTTGACATCAGGGCAACGATAATACTTCGTGACGAATTTCTCTCCTGAAAAAGGCTCTACGATTCAAAAAGTTTAGGATCCACTGGTTTACGGTATACATTACGTACCAAATACTAGTATCATTATTAATACCACAGTACTATAAATAATATAATTGCTAAGGTTAGTGTTTAGTTTCGAACTCTTGACTAACTCGAGAATATTCAAGGTTCCAATAACCTATCAGCAGTAGTGAGGTTGACTTTTCCTCGTGTACAAGAGTGTTTTTTTTAAATATATTTTTACTTCTGAGGTTGATGACATGCTACTGAATCCGGGCCAAATCTATACCCGGCCCCACAGGTAAATGATTTCGGCATGCTAACCGTTCACTCAATCGTGCTGATAATTGATATGATTCCTACCTGCATCACTGGTTGCATTGTTGTGTTATACTGGCGTGCTGGGTGACGAGGAGATCAGGGCTAGAGTGCCGATAAAGTGTGTTGTTACCTGAACGGTTTCCCACTCTCCCTCCACGCAAATGCTGATACATTTTCTTATATCTTACCTTTCTCCATCCTAATCTACTAAGATAATTAATTTAGGATATGCGTTTAGCCCGAACAAATAATAAGATGCGGCGAAAATATAGAATTCCTTTCACCAATTTTATAGATGGATTTTCAAACATAAACACATCACAAGTAGAATAATATAAACTAATTAAATTTAAGCACAATACATTTTACAAGACAATCAAAATAGTTTTATAGCATGTTTTATAGATTAAATAAATTAATTTTATCATCTATTTATATATATATATATATTTACTACATATACATTACTTAATATCTTCATAGTAACTTTTAATATTGTACAATTGTATAACAAATAAGTTTTTTTTATTTATAGGGTATATTTACAAGTTTGAAAAATGAACATTTAAAAATTAAATTAACAAATCTTACAGGTTTTGGGTCTTTGATCTAACTTATTACTTTGCATCCGTTTGAAGGCACTGTTAAGGTGCAAACTTTAATTAAAGGGTCGAAGTACTCGTCAACAGGACAAGGTAGAAGCCTGACCGATTGATCGGGGGTACATTCATAGAAAGTTGAGCAGTCATCCGGGTTCTGATAGTAGACGGAAGCAGTTTGTTCGTCCTCGACGGGGCAGTTAAAGTCTACAATGTCAGTCTGCACCACAGAGCCGAACAGGGACATAGCCAAAACGGCAGATATGGAAAATACTGAAAGAAAACATTTGATTTTAGCTAGTATACGCAAGGCTTACCTTCCAAACAAAAAGCTACATACTACCAGCATACTGTCTACAAACTAATTTAATCTTAAGAAATACACACTTCCGACTGATGCCCAATCCTAGCGGCAAATAAACTAGTATTGGGATTTTGGGGTAGTAGTACGAACTAAGACAAACGCAGTTTAAATTCTTATAGGAACCCCTTCGGGAGTTTCCTACTATATCCAATATCACCCAAGGGCAGATACAGGGGGGGGAGAGGGGGCAATAGGGGCAATCGGCCCTATCTCCTACACGGCCTTAGCAATAACTCTTTCAACTTAGCCCTATGTGGAGAAAAGTAAGTGACGTAAAACTAAAACTCTCCGGTAAGTTAAGTATGATAACCAATTATTTGTATTAAAATACATATCGCTACTCCCACAACTCGTGGGCTCACGTGTTAGGATGGTTCAGTGTTATTGGTAGGCAGTGGCAAATAATTGCGGTGTTCGTTTTGATCTTGTTTATTGAAAGAGATTACTTACTCTACGGGTGTATATATGTAATGCAGGTTATAGAACTTGTTGAAAAAGTTCAGAAAAAGAACCTCATTCTATCAATGTCCTTACTCAGAAGTTCCGTGCCCTGGCACATATTTGGTGCTACAGCTCCAAATGGTGTCGAACACACGGCCATCCAGTGTTGCATGGTTGGTTCTAACTCGATCAAACTATCAAGATGGTTTGGGGCGTCCTCCTTACTAAACAAGGATTCAAACTGTAGGATATTCTCCCCACAAGTTTCTGTAACTTAGTAGCTGAGTATTGTAAAGCACTTCGCAGTAGCCCCTTAACAACTGGCGTCCTTCCCTGGCCCCATCTACTGAAAAGGTCTCAAACGCGTTGTTATTTACCAAAAAAGGAGGGGTGTTTCCATCATGTTACTAGTTTTGCCAATACTCTGCGTTATGCTAATCGGCAAAACAATCTATCTTTTTGAAAACATGACCTTGTACGAATACCTGACCGCTGACTCAGGAAAGGTGATAGTATGAATTCTAAAGTTTATTGAAGTCAGAAAATCGCTCATTGAACTGCCCCAAAAGTATGTCCAACATCAGCACACAAAACTTGAAATCAATGTCAGGACTTTCCTCCATCAACTTTTTGCACGAAGGGAAGTGTATGAAGTTTTCAATACCGAGGGTGGATTTAAAAACCCTTGATCGGCTTATAAATCCATCAAAGTGTCCAACTAGATTTGAGATGGTTTGGTTTAGTCCCTGTAGCTTCAGATTACGTTCGTTCATGGGGTGGGTGATATCCGTTAGAAAGGCGAGTGGGTGAAGCCACGATAATCAAGGACAAAGATTAAAATTTAAAATTTGATTCAAATGTGACATGTTATACACCAAATTGTAGTTAGTTAATTGCTCTTTCATACTATAAATATCATACTATGTGAACCATGTGAACCGTCTGATCCCAGGCATCCAGATAGATGGAGAGTAGTAGTGGAGTGCCATACATAAAATCAGCCAGATCAGAAAGTGTTCAAAGAATTCCTTCTTGAAAAGTATAGATAGAGAAATGATTCTTAGGCAGATCATTTCGTGTAAAGTTATCAAGTGCAACTGCAGACCTTCATGCTGCTGTCGCTCGTTACCGCGGGGACTGCTACAAAACTTGTACCAGTGCCAGAACTGTATCCGCTGCACAATGTAAAGGGAGTAGAATAAATTATAAATCCAGCATTGATGGAGGTGGTTGTGTTAATGGATAAAGATCAAAGTCGTATGTGGACAACAGAAGAGCTACACGAGACATATGTTAACTGTAGCAGTGTAAACCAACCATGTAGATTTCATTGGAAATTTATGAGAGAGTTATGTGATTACTTTGGAGAGACAATTCTGGAAATGAGAATACAGGGTTGTGTTAGCTTAATATATTACAGAAAATTATGTTTCATATAAGTTGTGTACTTTGAAAAATGAAAGAGATGACATTGATGTGTTTGTTGCCAATATAAAGTCGGAGGTACAGGACATTCCAAAGTCACATGATTACAACTTAAATCAATTTGTTAAAGAATCCAGTATCGAAGAAATTAGTACCACAATGCTTTTCATTATTTCGAGACTGATATATTCAGGTGAAATTATCAAACTATTTTCGAGTATTGCGCAGAGTATACAGTCTCACATAAGCAAGTCAACAAATGTTAAGACGCTAGGATTGGCAGTGAAACTTCACCATCGGTTTGGTTCTAAGGAATTGATGAGTCTTCTTCACGATTATGGATATGTTTAAACTTATGACTGGGTTCTAAAATTTAAGAAATCAGCAGCTAAGTATATTGCAGAGCAAGACTTTATCTAAAGAGGACTAGAAGCAAACAGTTGTAAGATATCAGCATGGTTTGATAATTATGATCTGCAGATCTTCACACCCAATGGTAGCCGAAATACTCATTCTATGACAATTGAATTCACACAGCCTACACCCAACAAATAAATTCATGATGATGATCCTATTGTAATTCCGAGATTATCAAAGTGTGGTATGACAAACCTAAATCAAAGTGAGCTTCCGCCAATACAATTGAACACTATAATGGACCAAGAAATCCTCTTCCCCCAATGTTAAACACACATGTAGGTAGGTGCTATAGTAGCAGTAGTACATATCTATCTAACAGTATTTCAAATGCAATTCGGGCAGATTTATCTCGGTTGAAGAGCTTAACCAAGAGTGAAACAGGAATTGAATGGTCAGGATGTATGAGAAAGTTAGCAAGAGAGGAAGGACTATCATGTAAACCAACAAAATTTGTTTTTGGACCACTGATTGATGCCGCCTCGAACCATCCAGATACAGTCCTTACAACATTATTATTTATTGAGAAGTTTATACAGTAACATGGTAAAACATATGTTCTCATTTCTGCTGGGATGCAGTTATTTAAATTAACACTGATGATAAAATGGTCTAATCCAATCCGATGGAATAACCTTATTCCAAGACCAGGAGGTACGCATACAATTATATCCTTTATTGGCTGTATTATTAGCACACTTACGCAATATTAAGAATTAGAGGAGCTTTTAAATGCTGTATTTAAAGGGGTAAGTAACATGTTGGATGGCAAGGCCTGGCCAAAAGCTTTAAGAGGGATGAGAGGGAAGAGGATGATCTTGAAACGTCTTTTTGGAGATTTTGTGTCCCGTGAGAAAATAAACATAGCAGAAATAGAATTCTTAGAGGAAACATGCACAACTCCAACTGGAAATAGTGGGTAGATTATTTCGTTAGCCCTGTCATGATACTGCAAAGTTTTATACGGGCAGAACGAGAAGGAGATTGACATCTTCATGTTTATAGTTTGGAGAGAATACTTCCGCTTTTCTTTGCAGCTGGACACTGGCAATACAACAGATACATTACATGGCATATGTACTAAACAGGAACTACCAGAAGAAGCAGAATCACATCAATGTAATAACCCACACACCAAACACATGGCTTTAGAAGATAATATTCAGGAACATGAAAATACTGTTAGTTCAGATGAAGATGAATAAAATTCACTAATATTTGAAATATTCATATAATAAACCTGCACTGCTTACTTACATAAGAAATTATGTGACATATTTCATTGTTGATTGATTTGTTCAAACTTACAAAATAATGTAAAATAATTTTATCTCATCATTCATTGATAATAAGTGAACTTCTTATGTTAAAACTTTATATATCTGTATCATTTAATTATATAAGTTTATTACATATATTACTTGGTCCGCATCAACAATTAAATTCATCATATTATGATAACTGTTAAATATTATTTTAAAAAAATCCTCAAGTGTGCCAAGGTGACACTCATCAAATTTGAAAAGATTATACCTGAAGGAACAATAATCAGAAGGAAAACTTTAGACATACCACATTGCAAGGTTAAGATAAATGTGCACTTACTGTCAACCGGACTATTATCTTTATTAGTCTATAAAATATCAATTTCAGTATCTTTTATTAAGTAGCATAGTTTAAGGTACAATTTATGTCTCTCTCTTTCACACACACACACACACACACACACACACACACACACG
>CABFWO010000813.1:128294-141672 GCA_902155825.1 Timema genevievae | reverse complement strand
ACACACATATATGAATACGTGAGTCAAACTGTAATTTTACAGTTACATTGTAATAAAAATATTCACTGTTGCTTAGTAATTATTACTTACATTTTCTAATAGCTGAATTATAGTTAAACCTATTGATAAAATATAGCCTTCAATTTTAAAACAATTTTTATCCAAATAGTGGCAATATTATCTTTTATAAAGCATGTTTAACCAGTACTGACTAAGTTTTAATTTGGGACTAGCTTCAATTATTTGATTCACCTACCAGTCATGCTGTATATTATTTCACGACACTAAGTTAAATATTTATGTTTTTTTTACACCGAGTTCTCCTATAAATTAAAACAAAACGTACTGCTGGAAGCCCACTAAATCAAAGCTTAGAAATCAAACGATTATTTCTTTCTTGATTAATAGATCGAAGATATAATTGAAATGTGTTTTCAACGTCAATATATAATTATCATTTAAATAATAATTAGCCAAGAAATTGTTGTGAATTTATTAAAGAGTTGAAAGCTTACAGTGATAAGAAAATTTCTGATCTCCATTCAAAGTGTAAAATCAAATTCTTTCAGCAATCGTTTGAAATAAATTAGCTTCTCTTCATACGTCATAAATGCGGTGTAAAGAATGTGTCAAATTGTAAACTTGTGTAAGGAAATGAAGTATCTAAGCTATATGTAGGCGAATTTATTTAAAATTATGTTTATTCAAAAGTCTAAATACATTATGAATAAATTACTTCCCCTAAACTTTAAATCTAACTATACAATTCTTGTCCTAAATTTACAAATTAATCATACAAATACATCTGTTTCAGAATGAAGCTTTAATTCAAACATTATGAAAAACCGTTAAAATCAAATTTGTTACATGTGCAACGGCAATACATTTATAAGAGAAAATAGTCGCTCTACTTTTGATATAAATTGTTCCAAGGAGTGAAAAACTAACGGGATTTTAAATTTATATTTTTATAGTACGTTAGAACTAGTTTTAATCAATAGGTAACTAAATTAATCATTTAATTTATTATTAATATCTCTACCATTTACATAAATTAATTTTCACCTACTCTTAGTAGAATTCATAAACAATTAAAATGTAATGAAATGTCGTAATATGTTATATTGTTTATCCAATAATTCACATAATATTATGTGATTTATTAAGTTATTTATTTAGTTTCCTAACTTTCATCAATATGACCTACAATTTTAAATATTAATATTTTAATCTTAAATACCTTTCATCTTTATGATTATTTGTATATTTTCTTAGAAAGATAATTCAGAATATTTAAGGAGTATTGAAAATTCACTGACTTTTATATAAAGAGTTTACATAACAAAATAAATATGTTTACTGTTGTGGGAGTAGAAAATATAGATTTAATTCTTATTGAAGTATGGAAATAACATAATATAAGTATATTTTACCATTCAAACTTCATTAAGTGCTTGTAAGATTGACGTGTGATTTTAGCAAAACATTTCATAATGTAACTTTTATCTAATCTTTATAAAAACGTTGAACGAAGGTTTTATTAAATGCTATGCCAAAACTTACTACGCATTGCTTTCTAAAACAATGAGCATAATCTATAAGTTTCAATATTTATATCTAGACAGTCTATTCATTTTAAGTACTATCATCCGCTCTGTTGGGCCTAGGGTATAAATTTCTGGCTAATTTAGTATATTTTGGCGGTGACGCAAAGATTAGGCCGAAATTCGGGCAGGTATATTGAAGTATTTTCCCTAAGTAGTTACTCATTCTCATTCCACGAAAATGCTGATACCTTACTCTAAATTCTAACATCCTCACCCTTGACGCATTAGTGAAAAAGAATCCCAGGCTGTACCGTGATGTGAACAACCGCCAGAGTGTTCTAGACAGCATTTGAATTAAAAAAGTGAATATACACATTGGGTTAATAATACTCCGTTAATGAAACAAAGCAAATATAAGCCATAAGGTTATTGATATCATAAACTTAAGTAACTTGTAAATTTATATCAGAATAATAAATAACCAGTAAACCCTTGCTAAACTTTCGCACATTCAACCTTCCCCNATGATTTAGTCTTTTGTTGGGTTGTTGAAATTAAATACTCAGCGAAGTTTATACACAAAATAGCAAAGAGAGTTTATTAATGTGAACGTATTTACATTAACTCTTTGTTTACAATATTTGATGTCATAATGCAATCATCTTGAACTTTTTGTTTGTAATTTTCGGTAATTTATACAAAAATATTGTTAGATTTTAAACAATGTGTTTTAACGTAAACTGAGTATGCTATGTCAGAAGTCGGTAAAAAAAATCCTATCCACTGATACCTTATTCATCGCTGTAGGCTTTGTGTTGAGAAAAAGGGATGTTGACAACAGAAATAATATATAGGGTTACAGTCATATACAGTTGGTATTTTCATTACACGTAAGTACTTTGGTCATGTGGCTGTAACTAGGGTGCCCCATAGGCCTAGTGTGTATAATAACTTTTTAATTTCAAGTAATGTTTAAAACACGCTGGTGGAGTATGTTGGTTACATCGTGGTACACTCTGTATAGATATATTCCAAACGTGCCGTAAAATGCTGTGAAACGAATATAAATAACTATAACAAAAGCAATGTGTCATATGTGTTTATGTTTAATGACATGATACACTTAGTATTATAATAAATA
Source organism: Timema genevievae (assembly GCA_902155825.1). Classification (NCBI taxonomy): domain Eukaryota; kingdom Metazoa; phylum Arthropoda; class Insecta; order Phasmatodea; family Timematidae; genus Timema; species Timema genevievae. Next base: position 138,984 of record CABFWO010000813.1, on the reverse strand, counting down.
AGAGTATCTAAAGTTATCAAAGTCTAATTAACCTATCAATCCTTAAAAATAGTTCGGTGAATATGGACCTTAAATCCTTTTCCTCTTTAGACTTAATATGAAGATTTTTTATAGGTTTGTATACATTTTGTGCAAAAGGTATTATTTGTATCATAATTATTAAGTATTAAACACAGCTTATGTGTATATTAATAAATTTTTATAGAGCAAGCATGACCAACATCTGATAAAATATATAGTTTTTTGCACATCATTGGTAAAATTATATTCACTTTTAAGCGTGTCCTTTTTTTAGCTCAGTGATAGAGCATTGGTGCATTAAGCCAGGATCCCGCAATCGATTCCCTTGTACAGGTTTAATTTTTCACAATTTACGAATATGATTCTTGATACGGCTTATATCCCTAACTAATGATCCTTTCCATCATGTGGGCTTTGCTGGTCTTGTGCATGAAATTGTACAAGCGTTCGTTTACTTCCATGTTAATCGTCATTCCTTGTAGGCCTACTGTGTGACAGCACAAAGCTGACGCTTAAGTCTCCGGGGGGCTGTGATACCTGATGGCTCATTGTTAGTTAACGATATACACACCTCCATCACAGACTATGCCTTAAACTATGAGTGAAGAAATGACGCTGAGCATGGGAAGAACACTGAGGCACAAGTTAAACTTAAAAACAAATAGGCTGTATAGTATTAATAATGCTCCTTGGGTGCTTAAATACTAAACAGGGCCTATTTAATGCAGAGACAAAATTGAATTAAAAGCTGATCGGTGGGACAATTTTAAGGTGGGTATGTAGGGAACGTGAGAAAAGGACAGCGATTTTGGCAGCTTTTATAGTAAAACTGTTTTTTTGTCAAAATAAAAAAAAAATTGCTTCAGTACAAACAAATAGTTTAGTTTTCTTCACTTGGTGACATCAACAGTTGTTGATTATCTGTCATGAGCATAGCGGCATTAGATAAGAAACGTTTTAAATGAAGATAAAAGTTCTCATTAAATTCTAGAAACCATTGATAGATATTCACTCTTACGTAATGACTTTCAGATATCTTCCTTTTATTTCACAAGAAAAGGCCAACCTTCTATGCAATCATCATTTTTTTTAGCACTTCGTCTAACTACTCGTTCGGGTTGTATACGCTTTGTTGGTTAGTTGTTTTAGGTTGGCCTAAAAACTAGTACATAAATAATACACAACATAAATGTGAGTAAACAATTCAAAATGTGATGCTCTAAATCTCATGGGGGGGACATACCATTTCGAAGTTATTCAGCTTCAGCTCAATACATAAATGCTTTTATAACGTCGTACTTGTATCATCTTTACAGAGAGGGTAGGGTGATGGTAACATTTTTTACAAAGAAATTAATAATAATAATAATAATAATTAGCACCACGTCTTACTACCCGTTCGGGTTATACGCTACACAAAGAAATTGTTTGTGTTAAATCCACCTCTTGAAAAAGAAAATGAATACTATTAACCAATCTTATCAATGTTGACCCAATAGGTAATTTTGAAACCATATCATTCAATACGGTATCTAAAAACTATCTAATTCATTTATTGATAGAGAGATTAAAAGAACCGTTAAAATTGTTTCATTGTTAAAATAATGTAGGTTAGCTCAATGTAAAGAAAATACTATTTGCACCACGTCTTACCACCCATTCGTGCTATACGAATATATACTATTTCGCTAATGAGTTAGGAACAAACAGTGACCTGGCGGTCTAGGGGTAAGGTGACAGACTTCTGTGCTGGGGGTCCGGATTTCTATCATCGGTCACGGCACAGATTTATCTGATTGCCAAACCCCTCCTTCACCTTCTGACAAGATGTGTATTAATCACAACTTGTGAATGTGAGGAATGCCAGGCCTCCACCGTGGTTCGGATCCCACGTTAAACTGTATCTCCACCATTCCATCTCACAATCACCCTACCATTACACATTAGTGTAAGTGCGTTCAAACCGAACGGTAGTAAGACGTGGTGCTAATAATAATAATAATAGTTAGGAACAAGGTAGGTTGAATTTTGAGGAAGTGTGGCCATATTTGCATGGAAAAAGAGTGGTAAGTGACTTAGGGAAACCCACCCTTAGTACATCCGACCGAGATTGAACCACAACCTTCCCTTGTTCGGCAGTCTAGTCTATTGCGAGAGTAACGCCTTAAACCAATGCTGCCACCCAAACGGGTATAAAGGAATACAAGTGTAGCACCTCTTGGATGCATTTGATTACGTCATTGCTTACGTCACCCAGTATACAGCAATTATAGTTTAAAACCTTATCAGCCTCACATACATATTTAAAAAAATAAATAGAGTAATTACGTTAATTGGACATTGGTGTGGATTTTAAAGATCTATTTATTATTTAAATTTCCAAATGTGACCTGATTTTTAAAACATTTTTGTCTTCCATGTACATAGCTTTGTGCACTCAGTGACGTCACACGCTCGATTCTCTTCACATTGGGTTAGCCAAAATAACAAAATAAGAATTATTTCACTCTTGCTAGTGTTAAATTGACATTAACACATCTCCATAAAAGTCAAATATTTACTTTAACATAATATACAGATACAGAAAATACCCGGGTAGCCAAATACAAATTAAAATAAGCAAATAACATAACGCCCATTGATCTAATGGTGATTGAAGGGTCAATATTTCGTTCGCTGTGGCAGTTAACATAAAATCAAACCAGGGCTTAACATCATTTGAGTTCAGCTAAGTACAAAATAATAATTTTCGTACATTAAGTGTCGAAATAAATAAGGGTGAAACTTGATAATCTTTTCTTTTCTTTAACAAAAATAAAAACAACAAAATAGATCGCTTAGGAGGTCGCTTGATCTAAGGCGCTATTCTCGCAGTAGACTAGACTGCCGATTACGGGTGTACTGAGGGTGTTTTTTCCTCTTTCCCTCACGCAAATGCGGGTACACTTCTTCTAAATATAGCCTTCCGAATCTCTTAAACCGATAGGGTAATTATTACATAAGCGTATATCCCAAACAGGTAGTAAGACGCAATGCTAATAATCATACATTAAAATACGGATAAAAAACAAACAAGAAGAGATTTCCTTTCTCTAATCGGCAATTGTAAATTCTCACTCTCAGTTTAAACATTTAGCCACATCAGATTCATATTATACCATTTAAATATCTAACGATAATTATATAACCATTCGACTGGAGAGGCTGAAATAATTCAGGCCCCACCTTTTTGAATCACCAAAAGTTGGATGCGGGCTTCGGCACTTGCCCGTTCCAGTACGAATTGAAATAAGGATTTTGGTATTCTTGATTTGACAGCAGCTAAATTAGGATTAGCTGAATTTATTTATTATTTAAAATTAATTATTTTAAAATTTTGTTGTAATTTTTTAAATATGGTAAAAACTGTTTCACTGCTCTCGGTACTACCTTTTATCTTCTAAAATTGAATACAGAAACCCGCCCTAAGATGTAACGCCTGGTTCGAGCTGCCTACCTAAGTTACGTGTTATCCAAAGAGTGTGAGGGATAGTGCTGGAGGGGGCTGAGAGGGGGGGTTTAGGTCCAAGGAGTTGGAGAGGGGGGGAATTTTAAGACTTAAATATTTGATATGCAACATTAACTCCAACTGTGGGTACCTGCTTCTCGCGTTCAATGACAGGGAGATTGAGGCTCGAATCCCGGACAGATGTACTGAGGGTGGTTTTTCCTAAAATGATTTTACACTAAAACTTACTTATCCCTAGCTCAATTGCGTAATTAGTACATAATGCGTGTAACCTAAACAGGTAAGAAGACTTGGTGCTAAGACCCGCCTCGGTGGCGTAGTTGGCTAACGCGCCAGTCGTGTTGGGCCAGACCACCAAGGACGGGAAGATTGAAGTTCGAATCTCGGTCGGGTGAACTGGAGGTGGTTTTTCCTAAATGGTTTTCCACTCTCTCTCTCCACGCAAATGCGGGTTCACTTCCTCTAAATTAAACCTTCCCAATTCCTAATCCATTAATGTAATTAGTACTTAAGCGTATAACCCGAACGGGTAGTAAGACGTGGTGCTAAAATTAATAACTTGGTGCTAAGTAATAAAAAAAACTCCTTCACCTGTGGTCAAGTACGTTAAAATTCTATACAAAAAATATTTTTCTTTAGTGATTTTTCTTGCGGTTTGTATAAGAAGATCGTTGCTCTTTTAAATAAATTAATCAGAAACATATTTTAAGACGTATATTTAAGGTCAAATAATGTGTTTAGTTATTCCTAATATTAAATATTACACATTTATTTTCTGTATGTACTGTACATACACATAGTTACCATTTTAAAATCAGCAATGGTGAGTACCGGTCTCATCTACTTTGATTTTCCGGCGATGTAGTGGTCAGGGATCGAATCTCGCTGGAGTTTTTTTTTCCTCATTTGGTTTCCAGTCCTTTCTCCACGCATATCTGGGTATACTTCCTAAACATTCTAGCTTATTCATCTGGATCTTTATGTTAAATACGCGGATATCCCTAATGCGTAAGACGCAGAGAAAATGCAGTTTTTTTTAAATCACGGCATCTTATTAACTGATCAGGTTATACGCATATATGATACTAGTTACTCTAATGGGATAGGAATGACGAAGGAAATATTTTAGATATAATAACTCGCATTTGAGAGGGAAACTATTTAGGGAAAACCACTCTCAGTAGATCTGACCAAGATTCGAACACAATCTCACCATCATCAGCAAGCAAATCTAACACGAGGGTGATGTCTTAGGGGTGACACCATTCGGTCACTGAAGCGGGTACAGTGTAACAATCCATGAGGGTAGTGCTACAAAGTAATAGACCACCATTCGCCAGTTGGTAAATAAAAATCCTCATATATATTAATAAAATGGAAAGTTTATTTGTGTGTTTGTCTGCCATGAGCATTGCACGATATCTCCCGCCCGCAAAGGTCTGAAATTTAAATATTTGTAGCCCCTTTGCAGGAACATATGCACCTCGAAGCAGGAATTTTAAAACTAGGATTTGATTTTTTATAAATTAATTAAAAACTGGGTCTGAATAATTGACATTAATTTTTATTCCGTTTGTTTGAAGCAAAGAAAAGCGTTGGGGGTAACCACGGATAACGCGATATAACACCCTTAATGCGAGAAAATGGGAACAAGCTCAGGCATACCGGAGTTGAGTCAGGCGTTCTAACCTGTTGACTAACTTTACCAGCTATTTATTGAATTAAAATGAAATTAGAGCGCCTGACACAATTCAGGAATTCCATAGCCTCATCCAGTTGACCGACAACAAGGGTGTTTTCTCAGGAGCGTTATTATCGATTGCATATATCTTCACATAATATCCAGTCATACTTTTAAAATACTGTATCGGGTCTGCCTCTTACTGCTCATCCAGGATATTCACCTATTTACACTAATGATGAAGTTGAGGTAGGTAGAATTTAGAGGAAGTTAATCCGTATTTGTGTGGATTGAAAGCCGTGCTACCTTTCATGGTGTGTCAGGGTGGGTATTTTGGACGGTTGTGTAAGATAAGTCAGGAATTGTAGCTCTACATGTTTGTGCTGATTGATTTAAACGTGTCTGAATCAGGCCATCAAACAATGAAATGAAGCTCTTTAACCGATTACTTCGGCAACTATGTTTAATATCGGCATAGAACAGTGGATCTTAGAGCCGAGACTATAAAGCTTATTCGAATCACAACAGTTCACACCATGCATAATAATCCCTATGCATCTATAAACTATTGTCATCCGAATGAGCTTTATAGTCTCAGTCCTTAATTTTTTTTTAGTCACGAACCCCTTTAAGAAGAATCTGACCAAAGTCGTAGACCCTCGCCCCATAAAAATGCACATAAACACTTTCACACAAGATTTTACATATATTTTAGAAAAGTGAAATAAATACAAATTGTTTATTAGGTTTTATTGTATCTCTTATCAACGGCCAACTATTATAGATGTTATTGCGTGGCAACTACTGAAATTGTATGTTTTTTTGGCGCCCGAATCTTGGGACTGCTGATGCCCATCAATGGTCCATCTAGGGGTCCATGGACCCCAGTTTAAGAACCCTCTAGTAATAGTTAGGTTGTTACGACCACTTCATTAACACAAGGAAACGCATAGTTTAATATTAACCGTAATTTCTGACCGCTACGGGCAATCGGAATAACATTGTTAATTCTAAATGATTTATTTATTATATTCCAAGCACTTACTTACTTATGGCGTTAGGAACTCGAAAGTTCATTGCCACACTTACAAAAGTACGCCCTTAATACACCCTATCTCTTTCAGTTCTATTCTAATCTGATCCTTCCATCTGCGGTTAGGTCTTTCCAATGGTATTTCCCCATTGGGTTTGCCAGTCAGTACCCTGAACAATGTTCTAGAATCTCCCACTCCTTTTCATGTCCTACCCCCATAATAGCATACTCTAAGGCTAGATTAAATAGTTATGGGGAAAGGGAACCTCCTTGTTTCAATCCACTATGTATTTCGAAACTATATTATCAGTGACATTCAACACATATCGTGCCATGCGTCTCCGTCAAACACACCTTAATTAACTTGACAAGATTTTTGGGTATCCTAAACTTAACTCAAACTTCATATATATTATTTATTTTAACTGAATCATAGGCCTTTTTAAAATCTATGTATAGTTGATAAACCATTATATTGTATTCCCACTTTTTTTCTAGGCCTAATATTTGCCAAAAATAATTATTCCGTACCTAAACTGTTTCTAATAAACTTTATCTAAAATCTACTACCTACTTATTTTTCTTAATTCCTTTTCAGGATTTAAAGTATAAGATCAGGCAGGCCTTTTCTGCTCAAGCCCCGAGATGATATAGATACCTGTACATCACGAGAAACGAACCGAGGATCTCCAATCGACAGAGAAGCTCGGGGCCTCATAAACCTTGAGGTATCCAAGGGCTCAGAAAAGTCACAGGCAAGGTGGAAGTGTGATATTAGTTTTATTATGAATTCGGGCTTGGCCTATCTAGAACTCGAATCAAAACGAGTCACAGATTAGTAAACTAATCACATTTTAAATTAAATTACGAATTTCACTTGAATTTATTAAAAACATTTATTTTACATTTCAAATTATCTACATTTATTTTTCAAAAACACATCTGAATCATGTTCCAACCATTGGTACTTAGATGATTTTCTGATGCTTGGTTACAAAAATGGATTGCTTTTTAATATATTGATGAATTCAATTTGATAATAAGTTAACAGGTATGAGGAGTACTTTTGTCTAGTTTTAATCTAATAGCTTGCAGCCAGAGGTAGGCTTTTCAGTGGTGCAAACATCTTTGGTAATGTCAAAGTAGGTTGATGGGGGGCAGGGAAGAAGCACAGCGGTACTGTTGGCGGTACACTCATAGAAAGATGCACAGTCCTCTGGGTTCTGGTGATAAACGGTAGTCGATGAGTTATCCTGTGATGTTGGGCACTCGAAGCCATCATCTTGTTGGAGAGTTCTGGCGTCAGTCTGCACGTAGAGCGAGACGGCGCAGAACAGGGCGATTGCCAATGCGATTCTTAGGGAAGCTCCTGAAATAACACATCGAGCGCTATTTTATTTGCGATATTTATGGACACACACTTTCTAAATATGCCAATACAAAGCCCTACTTAAAAACTAACATTTTAAATAAAGGACAACGTGCTACAAAATAATGCCTTCGCCAACTCTTGTGGAACATAAATGGTCTTTATTGCTTAATCTAAGGAGGAGGGTATAAAAGAGGAAATGTACTCATATTAACGTGGATGAATGGTAGGAAATCCATAGTAAATGGGGCGTTCAAGTTCAATGTGAGTTTAATTCCTAAGTCAGCCCAGCCACTGGTACATTTAAACTTATAGTACCGGGATAATATCTATACATTATTTATCTATTAGTCTATTTAAATCAAGCAAAGATCTATTAGCACCTGGGACTGCGCTAATAGTGAATTTTGAAATATTCGTGCCTCATAATTATTATGTAGGCCCTACCATGTAAGGACTAAGATATTTCGAACTAACAAGATCTCAAAAGAAGACTAAGAAGCCATGACGTCTAGACATTTCTCACCCACATTTTCTTTTACGTGTCCCAAGTTTAACTACTACTCGTTCAGGCTATCAGAATATTTACACTAAGATAATTGGTAAGAGGATGGTATAATTTAAAATAAATGTGCCAGAATTTGTGTGCAGGGAAAGTGGTAAACCATTTTAGAAAAACTACTTCAGTAAACCCGGCCAGGATTTGAGCCCCGACCTCTACATCCCCCGGCAAACCAGACAGGATGAGACGGACGTGTACCAATATGAGTTGCTCATAGTTAAAGGTCACCAGAGCATTAGTCCCTCCAGGTCATATGTGCCATACGATGAAAAAACCCAGAGCATTTCAAATCAGTACGCTCCATTATTTCATGACTCGCGGGCCAATATGCATAGTGTAACTAACAGCGAACCGCATGAAAAATAAAAAGTAATGATATTGGTAAAAACAAGGGTATTATTTTTAGTTTATAGAACAAGCAACTTAGAACCAGTTTAATGTATAATATAGTAGTATTATGACTATACCAATATAATTAATGAAAAGACTGAGCCTATTTTTTTGAAGTGAGGTTTTTGTTAATGTAGATCTGTTACACATCTTTAATAATTTATTTAAAAAACAACCTTGAGATTGTTGGGCCAGAAGAAAACAATTTGCTCACAACGGGTTTTTATCACACTGTTCTTTATTAATAAAAACTTTCATCATATTAAGAAGATAAACAACTGTCTCTTAGTTGAATTTAATTTAGCGTTTATTTTACAATTTACATCCATTACTGTTTCCAGCCTATGACCCGGGTCAGTTTTTTATTCAAGCAATATATTTTCCGCTACCGGCTTTTTAGGCTTGTCATAGCTTCATATGCCTTGTGATCTAACTTAAGACTAATACAGACACAACATCCAGTTCCCAGCAGTTAATTTATCACTATGAACGTGTAAACCCACATTTAACCAATGATCAATTTACGGCCATGCCGGGAATCGAACCGGGACCCAGTAGACAAACGCGCTACCGACTGGTTAAGGTTTTGGATAATTTAGCGTTAGTCTGATATTTAAATACGATTAGTATCTTCTACTTACCAGCCATGTTAAGAGTTTGTTTAGAGAAAATGAGTCTGAAAATTCAAGTATACTCCCAATTCTACTATGAATTGAAAGAAAGCTACTGATGAAAAAACTTTGAAATATCGGCCTTATAAGTCCTGAGGCCACATCCAATCAATGGATTGATAATGCCAAAGAGATAAGTTTGAAGATCAGTATTCACTGCAATGCAATCAAATCAATTGTCTGTCTGATTAAATTATTTGAAGTGTGTCTAAAAAAAGTATCATCAATATTAAATTTATCTAATTACAAAGTGTTAACGTTATTTCTAAATACGTCATAACGGATGTGAGTAACTTTTATCTTTCTTAAAAAAAAGCATTAATTCTTTGTTAAACTAATCAAACTTTAAAGCTAAATATTCATTTTAATGTTAGAAAACTATTGACCATATCACGTCTATAGTAAATAAATATTATGGACGCAATACTGTTAATTTTTCATATGATTTCATCTGTGCATAATCTGCCTTATAATTTTATTATTTAGATTCTGGTGGAGTTGAGAATGTTATTTTGTCTCAGTCAAGGTGTCACATGTTTCTATCACTAAGAGAAACAATTTTTTTCAAATATATAATTCTAATCTATATCTCTACCACTTATAAAACAAAGTGTCGGTCTGTATTGTTGTATGTCTGTTGCTTAAGCTCTTTGGAACCCCTTAACTGATTGCGATGCATTTCTTTTATATTAGGGATCTATATAGATTTTTACCGGAAAGGTAAAAGGCTATTGATCCAACGAATTAAATCAAATAAATTTGATGTTTTTCAAAGAAGTTGTCTAAAAACGTATGATCAATAAAGAATTCGCTTATTGAATGTGTAATCATAATTTTTTTGGTAACATGATCGCCAAGTCCAGAGAGTAAAATTATTGCCGAATTCACTTCAATGGTAAATCCAAAGAGAAATCATATTTTAGTTTAGTTGGTTGTTTTGAATCTACAGATCCTTGTAAAGTATAGTTTATATACTTAATAGCTTTTGCCCGCGGCTTCGCTCGCGTTAATATAGATTTTATCAATACATTCAGGTTGTCGATTGACACAGGAAGTATGACAATAAAAACGATGAACATATTGAGGTTGTTAGTCAATAGAAGTAGAGATAAAGAAAAAAACAAACTACACAATATAAATCAGGATTAAGTGTAGGAGTAGAAAAGAAGTAGCGGAGTGTGTGTCAGTAGAGTCATAGGTTATGCCTTGCCACGAATTGGAAGATCCTACTCCATCTTAAATTTTACTTACAGTTAATTAACATCCCTTATTTACTCCGCTTGTTCTTGACCGTTGCAATCATGGGCACAGAATAGATCATTATTTTAGGACGCTCCTATATACTATGTTGTATGTCCTTCCATTTGGCGCAAATACATACAAATTCTGGGCATTGGACACACGCGAACAGGCTACATATAGCTGGCCATGGGAAAAACATGGCATTTCCAAATG
>CABFWO010000813.1:98838-127929 GCA_902155825.1 Timema genevievae | reverse complement strand
ACGGTAACAAATCAATGTTTGTAAACAAATGAATCGCAAACATGTATTGCTATTTCCCAACTCCCTTTCTTCTCTTTCTCCAAGCTTCATAGCCATAGATAAACAAAACGATACCGCGTTAGTTAGCACATTCAATAGCAAAAATCGATACCGCATTTTAAAGTAAAAATAATGTTTTTATTTGATATACCAATACCAATAATACCAAACTTCTTACGACAATTTTGTCATTTACCATAACGGGGTGAACAAACAGAGCTTAATTAGCTGAATATAATAATTTTTAATCATTTTAAGATAGATGTGCCTAAAATAACTCGGAAACAGATTTTTATTCGGGATATCAGATTTTCTTCCAGGATACCGCAGGTCCCTTTTTCTGTACTTCAGGCAACAAACAAACAAACAAACTCACATTCGCATTTTTTCTGGATGAAAGGTACCCTATGTTCTTTTGTGTACCCATGACAACGTGTATGCGAAATTTCATGATGATCGGTCGAGTAGTTTAGGCGTGAAAGCGTAGCAAACAAACAAACAAACTCACACTTGCATTTTTTTTCTGGATAAACGGTACCCTATGTCCTTTTCTGTACCCATGACAACGTGTATGCGAAATTTCATGTTGATCGGTCGAGTAGTTTAGGCGTGAAAGCGTAGCAAACAAACAAACTCACATTCGCATTTATAATAGTTAGGATATGTTCACCTAAAACTAGACAACTTATTTTAGAACTACTGAATATATTTGAATGCGATTTTTTTTTATATTATGTTGAATTTATTTATAAAGTTTATAAACTATTTAAAACTATCTTTGTCTTCAAGGAGCTGAGAAATGTAATACAAGTGTTTTATGTACTGTACACTGTGGAATGCTATAAGCCAGAGCTGCCACAAGTACATACATTGTTATGACGCCAGGAAAAAACATCAGACCCGATAATATAGATTTGGTAATAAGTCTGGAAATTCCGGGTTAAAACATCCACCTACAACTGCACACAAGTGTAACTAAACATAAAATACACGACCCATACGGACTTTTGAATCGATCGTTTGTGTGCATGCAGCAAAAACTATTACTGATATCCCAAAAAACTCGTTCGATTCCCACATGAATGTGGAGCTGGAGCTGTGCGGTTTCGTCAAAGCCATTAGGCACTATACTGCGTTTTAAACAGCTTTAGGATTATAGGTCAGCTCTACCGGAGTGGGGAGTGGAGGCTCGTCACATGTTCGACCAATCCGTGAAGAGTAGTTGTCATAGCAACTGATGCACGTTGCCAGATTTCTTGGCTGTCTCTAAGTATGCTTGCATAGTAGTAACGAGCAAACTCCCGCTATGTGGCAACTATACTTCCCAGCCTACCCACCACGAGGATCCTAAAGCAGCTTAAATCGCAGTATAGGTAAGTATGTAACTTAAGTAAATCAATAATGACAGTGATCAAGGGACGTTTAGTAGTAATTTGAGCAATGCGGGAAACAAAAATTTCAGTTAGGCTTATTCACGGCGTTATGAATTTACCTGTACAACTTGAAAATGAACTATGCGAATATGTTTCCGTAAGTAATGCCACTGACGTCACTAACAACTCTTATGACACACCATTAAAAATATTCTTCAAACTGTGCGCTGAAGATCCGTTTGCGAAGACGCTTACTTACAATGAGGCTGCTTCATATAATGTTTGGAAAGTTAAGAAATTGCAGTGCCAAAAGTAAGATGTTTCTGTTGAGGAATTCTCCGTAGGAAAAAAGAGTGATGTCCTCAGCCGGGTGTACACCATACACCCGATACACAGTTGATAGTGTGGCTCAGTGTCGTCAAAGGTCCAACTTAATTTGAAAACCTACGTACCGTTAAATATGTAACCCACGCATCCTACCAACTAGTTTGCAAAGCACTGGGACTTTCAGAGGATGACTCACACTGGGGTAGTACTTTATAAAAAGTCGTTTCATTTTGCTATTCTTCCTCACTAAGATTGCTCTCCATCATATTGATGTATATCTCGTGATAGAACCTCTCACACATTGGCTCGCCCACAGGAAAAGCATGTCAGAAGATATTGAACATAGCGACAGAACAGATCAACCGGTAGACAATTTGGACTTCAATTAAGATATTTTTAATGCATGTTAGACCAAACCAACTAAATTTTAAGGTTTCTCGCGGACAGGACTGTAAAGGTATATATAAAGAAATACCCACTCACTCACTTGCACACTCACTTACTCACTCACTCATCATTGTATTTTCCCAACCCCTGGGCTTGTAAACTTGACATTTTGCTTGGCAGGAATTGCCTTATATAATCAGAAAACTATAAAGTGGGAGATTTCTTAATGGGGGCTCCAGGAAATGAGAGACCTATAATTAAAAAAATACAACTTATATGCTGCATAAAAATATAATTTCGCTGACAGATAGAGATACAACTTCAGATAACCAAATAAATCTTACAATTTGATCTTTATAAGAGCAAATTGGATTGCAAATTGGATTGAAAATAATATATATATATATATATATATATATACACACAAGTCTTTGAAAATGAAATTGATTGTTATGGTCTTTGGCGAACACAAATCGGTCCCTCTTTTCTTAATGGTTACAGTGACAGTGGTAGCAGTGAAGATAATTTGATTTTTGCTGTTTGGTAGAACACTTTCTTTATTTTGTTTCAACTTCTTAGAGTGAGAAGTATTGTGATTTTATATATATATAGGCTTATAGCTCAGAAACTATTAATTCAATAAACATATATTTCAAACAAAAGAGTTTAATATTTATTAGTACTACATATTTACAGTGGTAAGTTATTTCTTATCTTAAATGGTTATGGAGATATAATAAAAATTGGAAATTTCTGCTGATTTATAGTACCCTCAAATTTATTTTAAAGGAAAAATGAAAATTGCCATTTTGTTTGTAATTTTCAACTGTGTTTTGATACTAAATGTAATTAAAATCGTTAGAGCAGATTTCTAGAATATATATTTTCTATTTTTGCCCTTCGATAAACCACCCTTAATTTTAGTGTCAGATATATAATTCAAAAAACACTTTGGGGGAATCTTATGAAAACCCTAGATACAAAGCTTTAGCCAAATCGGTAAAATTGTTTCGGCTCTGATCTGAAATACAGATAGACAGACCGCATCGCAAATAACAATTTTTCGCTTTCAAGGGGACATGAAACGTTGACATTTATCAAAATCTCAAGTTCGATTTTTTTGACGATCACAATACTTCTTTATTTGAGGGGTCGAGAGAAAGTAAAAATAAATTGTCTTTGAATTTTCAATTGGTTTTATGTATGGCTGCCTGCCAAATTTAAAGATTCAAGGCCATTTGAGAGTGGATTCATATCAAGTGATTGCGGGAGCGATACTCATACAATTTTTAGATAGATAGTTTAAAAAAGAAATATCAGTTAATTAAGTAAACTTATGATTAGCTGGATGGTAAACATATGTTTTGAATTAGGTCAAGGTGACAAGAATTAAAATTTCCGAACAGGAAATATTATTTTTAGTCATCCCTAAGTTTTATGTACTAAGGGTGGTTTTACTAAATTATTTTCCACTCTTCCCCCGCATTAATTAGATTTACTCTAAATTGCACCTTAATAATTCTTATTCCATTAGTGTAAATATGCACACACACACCCCCCTCCCACACACACACATACACACGCTATATATATATATAGTGTAACGAGAATAGAGATGGCCACGCAATCTCTTTATTTGTATACCCTGATTTTTGTCGGCAGAAAAATTTAGAAAATTCAAACAAATTTCTTTGCTGCCACTGTTGATAACATTTTACTATATTATGTGTGTTATTTTATAGGTGTTGATAATATCTATCAAAAGTGACAGCTGCATCTAACATGACTTGATGTATGAGAATATTAAAATTGTTTTAGTAACTTTAGTATCTAAATTCTATTTCTATTATTATTATTATTATTATTATTATTATTATTATTATTATTATTATTATTATTATTATTATTATCACCGCGTCTTACTACCCGTTCGGTTTATACACAAACTTCTACTGTTCTTCCTACCAACATCAGGGTATAGTTTTGTTTTTGGGAACTATTTCCATTGTGACATAGTGGGTTGATTTAATGCTAGATGAGTTTTCTGGAAAATGTTTTAATCAAGTCATTTGCTAAAAAGTTAGCCAGCAACGTGCGTTTATCACGCATTCTGGCTTAAAATCAACTTATAACTCTAGGTTTGCATAGAATAGTTTACTACTTTCATCAACCATGTTCTAGGACTTTAATTGTTATAGGCCTATAGTAGTACAGTTCATAGATCTGATTATATAAATCGCACTACTATAGCGTGTGTTATGTGTCGTTTAGGTGGAAACTACTTTCTCCGGCTTCCGTCAGTGATTTTTGAATAGCTGTCCCCGGAAATGATAAGAATAAAATGGTCACGTTTCTCTAAGTCCTGTTAAGGGCTTTCTCGGATACTAGCCCTGTAACGTAGAAACTCGACCCTTTGACACGATAGAACCCTCGTGCTTAGTTGAATCAATTATAATTTTTATTTCTCAGGGTGTCTTAACCTTTATTTAACAAACCTTGATATGTAATGAAAAAATGTAGGTATCGCTGCCTAGCTGTAAATAATGGAACTAAAACTGAATTTCAGGATGACGGCTAACTAACTCTATTGGCGAGGGCTGAAAACGAGAAAAACACACGCTGTGATTTTAATTTAAAAGTTATAGGCCTAAAGAAGACTTAGGTCCACTTCGGTGGTAACATGATCTAAGACACTACTCTCGCAATAGAATAGATTGCCGATGACAGGGAGATCGTGGTTTGACCCCATTTGGGTGTACTGAGGGTGGTTTCCTTTAACAGTTTCACCACGATCTCTCCGCGCAAATGTGGGCACACTTAATTTAAATTCAACCCTCCTCATCCCTAACTCATTAGCGTAATTAGTGCATCAGAGTATAGCCCGAATCAGTAGTAAGACGTAATGCTAATAAAAACTAGGCTAGGAGGATAATACAATATTTAAAATGTTAGGAAAAAACTTGTAGTTTAAGAACTAGACAAGCCGTATTTAAAGTATATTAGTAAAATTTCAGGCGCTTTGATCAACTTCAAGGTTGTTTGATATTCCAAATCTTTCTCTCAGCACTTGTATGAACTTGGACAACAAAGTTGAATACATCTTTCTGGTATTACAGTGTAAACATTAAAGAGCAGACTCACGATTCATATTAATAATATGTTTATGATGAAAATAATAACCTGATTTTTTAAAAAGTTTTATTTATTGATTGTCTTCCAACTTAAACCATTCTAACGACGCCACTGGTCGATACTTAAAGTTTAGGCAGTAGTCACGGGTATCATTAATGGGGGCGAAGGCGGGACATGACCTCCCCTATCCCTATAATATATTTAAATGGGGCACTGCAAAGAGACGACTGAATGGTAACCACTCGTATCGGTCTCCATTGCGGTATTTCTCAAATAAGCGAACCTAATGAGAAATAGGATCTTTTTTCACTTAGAATGGTCTCCATGGATACAAATGGATACAATTTGGATTTTTGTGGATATAATTCCAGTGGATAAAATCCCAATTTTTAATTAGGGTTGTTGTTTGATAGATACTGGAATGGAGACCATTCCAAATGGATAAAATTCCACTCACCCACTCTTAGTGCGGTAAAATAAAAAGTCCAATATATTATATTCAGTAAATTTTAAATCAACGCTTGGAGAATTACATAAATGATTAAGGCAACTTTTTATTATGACTTACAAAATTAATGCAGCTATTATATTATTCGTATTTTTCAGTTTATACAAATTTATCTCATTTTTTAGTTAAAAGTAAAAATGAATCCATTCAATCGATGTTATAAACAGTCCAAATTCACGAAATTTTGGATACAATTATTGTACAAATATCTGGATTTTATGTTATTCATGGTCCGAGTTTTAAGACTCCAGAAAAATTTAAAATATTTGGCAGTTTAAAAATATGAATAATACAAAACTGTGACCATTTATTTATTTAATTTCAAACCACCAGCAAAACCAATATACTCTATCTATCAACATGGTTCACTCTCCTGCAAAACCTTGACTTCTCAAGGAACTCCCCTTTAAATGGAAAATCAGGGAATTTATCAGAGAATTTTGGAGTGACTCGGGGAATTTTTTTAGCATACACAATTTTTTTAAAACCTAATAAAATTGTTTAGCTACTACTGTTGAAGCTAAATAACTAAACATAAAATATTCAAAATTTTCCCCATAAAACTACCTTATTTAATCATCACCCCTTAAATGTTATCAAAGTCTATTACCCCTTAAATGTTTTATAGATTTGACACCCCTTGGATTGCTACTTCCCTGTACAAGTGCAACATTGGTAGACAATTATTTTTTGTGCGTTAAACTAGCATTCTTCAAGTCTTTATAATCCGATTTAGAACCAACCCTTTCTCAAAAAAATATCAGACCGATGCGCCTTTGATGCCTTTTATTCACTCTTATCTTTGTTCTCGAGAAACATCATCGAGTTTTATAATTTTAGAATATATTTTGATATTGTCCTGATACACTGTTAAAATTCTTAATGTTTGTCAGTAAATAGAATTAAAAACACAGATGTTACAATAAAAATGAGTGGCGTAGATTGATAAATATATATTGAAAGCACAGAATAATTTACAGTTAAAATCGTGGATATATAGTTGTAGTCAATAGTAAAAATAGGAAATAGTCAAAACTTGATTTAAAATGTTTATACAGTTTAATAGGTTATTCAAAACATGTAATATTTAAGAAAATAGAAAATATTAGTTATTTAGAAAGCTTATAAAAATTTGAAAAATTAAAAAAATTAAATTGTCGATTTTAATTTATCCACCAATCCTTCGTAGACAGTGAAGATCTTTCGACAATTTTATGTCATCATAAGCTTTGAAAAGTGGAATGGTGTGAATCTTCCAAGTTATAAAACTTTTTAAATTTTATAAACATTTTAATTCGAGTTTTGACTAGTCCCTATTTTTACTATTGACTAAAACTTTATGCTTACAATTTTAACTGTAAGCTATTCTAGTGCTTCAAAATGTATATTTATTAATCTACTCAATTCGTTTTTACTATAACATTTGTGTTTTTTAATTTTGTCAAACATCAAGAATATCATGGAGTGATTCATGAAACCCAAAGTTATTAAAGGTTAAGATATACAAAAAATATCTGTTATATGCCAAATATGTTAATCTGGGTTTAGATACTCAGATTCAGCGGAAAAAGGCCAAAGGAAAAATGGTAAATGTTTTGGAATTCAGTGAAGATTTTAAGTCAGCAATTAAGCAATTTGTTTTGAGGTTGATGTAACGTTCAACCTTGAATTATCCTCTTTCGTTAGCTGTGACATGCCTTGACCCTACAATCGAGCTCAAATTTGAATTTAGCAAAGAAGCGTATTGACAATTTTACTTTTGATTAAAAAAAAGAACTTAGTAGGTTTGACATCACATATACTTTCTAGATAGTTTAAAATCTCTCAAAGGTCCCACTTGTTCATCGTGAGTTGAAATGCTATTCGCAATCTGAAATAGGTATCAACCGTTTCTGGTAAGACATTGTTGGCGAAAATCATAAGGATTTCCTTACAATGGATAAACTGGCATGCTGCCTTTCGCACGGCAATCCAAACGTGGAGTACAGAATTTTTGTATATGTGGAGTGCCTTTTTGAAAATATGCACGGACAATCTATTGTTTTCAAACGACAGATTTATTATGATATTCTTCATCAGGTTGCAGCAATAAGCTATGAGCTACCCAAAGTCCTTATGCACAGTGCACGAATTACCCATGCACTTTGAATAGAGGCTAGTATGGAGTGTCAAACACGAGAAGCTGCAGCAGTTCCGAAAAGAGAAAAAAGTGCTCTGGAGATAAAATAGCTCAAGTCCAAGCAATTATTAATCCTGGAAAATGCCGCAAATGACGTTGCAGTGTTGGATTAAATTTGGTTGAATGGATCGAGAAAGAATATTCTACTATATTGTTTCAATGTTATTTTTTTTTTATTACCCGCCTCGGTGGCGTAGTTGGCTAACGCGCTAGTCGTGTTGAGCCCGACTGCCGAGGACGGGGAGATTGAGGTTCGAATCTCGGTCGGGTGAACTGGGGTGGTTTTCCCTAAATGGTTTTCCACTCTCCCTCCACGCAAATGCGGGTTCACTTCCTCTATTCAACATTCCCAATTCCTAATACATTAGCGTAATTAGTACTTAAGCGTATAACCCGAACGGGTAGTAAGACGCGGTGCTAAATAATAATAAAATAATAAAAAAAATTGTTTTAATTTATCCATATTTATTTCAAAGTATTTCATATCTTTAGGGTATTTGAAATATTTTCAATTGAAAAATATTTGAAACATTTCACCATCTCAGTTTTTTATCTGCATTTGGAAGAGATTGAAATAAGAATGGTTTTAAATGTATTTTATTTAATTCCCTTAATTCCCCTATTTGATAATTTTTTCAATAAATATGTATAGTCCAGGTAACCTTTTTGTTTTAATACTATTATTGGTAAACTATAGGATTGTGGAAAAATCTGAAAATTACCTGGAAATACCTGGAATTCTTAGGGAACTTTTTTCCAAAATTTATTAGACAAACTGTTCAAATTTGATGTACGTGTATAAACACAAAATTAAGGCAACGGTAATCTATTATGTAGAACAATGATTGAAAATGGACCTTTCCAAAAATGTGTTTTAATGTAGCTACTGAAATTTGAGATATTTTAATATTATTTTGATTGAACTGTACGTGTTTACTATCGTGTCTAAATCGATTTAACTGTTTATAAAATTAATTTGGAGGAGAGCGTGGACAGATTTATCTTTGTAGTGTGGTCTCCAGTGACAAACTAGCCAGGAAGGAGGTAGTCAATAGGGTGCAGAAGAGCTCCCACTTGTACCAACCAGTGAGGACGCTACTTTGGGACTCCAAAGTTACAAGTAAAACAAAGTTTGTCATCTTAAGAAGATACTTCATACCGATCTTTACCAATAGTATCCAAACATGCACCCTCATCAAGAGTGACTCTTCAATACGGCAGGCATCTGAGGTGAAGTTCTTGAGATTCACAATCAAACGGACAAATTTGTAAAAGATAAGGCATGAGGAAATGAGAAGGGAAGTTGGAATTGAGGTTGGGCTGAATCAACACATCTGTACTTGGAGGATGGAGCCAGCAAGATTAGCCTGAATGAACCTAAAGAGAAAGAGAAATAAGGAAGATGACTAATAGGAAGACTTATAGCCCGTTTGATGGACATTGTCAAGATAGACATTGCAGCTAGGGGAAGGACCACTGGACGATGTCATAATGAACAGGACATACCTGAGTATGACAGTAACAGTAACCAGAAAACTGGATCTGCAACCTGGTGATGATACTAATTTAGTAAGTAGGGACTTATTCCTTCAATATCTACTGGATAGAAGTAATACTATTAAATAGTGAGATTTATTTTAGTATTTTTTGAAATACAAAATATTTTTATACAACAATAAAATGTTTCGAGTCAACTTAGAACAATGAAGAAAGAACAATAAAACTTATAAAATAGAAAAGTAACACTCTATTACAGACATGTACATGTTTTAAATAGTTTTTTATATAACTTACAACACTAAGCAATTTGTTTGTATGTAAAAGATCTAAAACATTTGAACGTATCCTTTTATTACGGCATGATGTTCTATATTTACGATTAGGATGCCAGCACGGAAAGCTTTATTAAATATGAGGGTGGCTTTACTAGGCAACTGCCTGTTGACAACAACTTGGTCGCAAAAGTGAGCAATTTTTGGTCACCCGTAATAAAAATAAGATTTACATTCTTTTGTCTTGGTAGAGGAGTTTTTGTCACGACGACCAGGTCGCAAGTATGAATGTTCTCTTATCAAAATAGTCAGTTTCTAATAATCAAGTCTTTTCCGTTCATTGCAATACCTCTTTAAAATAGTTTCAAATTAATTCTCTTGTTCAGTCTAGATTCCAAGCAAGGTTCTTATATACACTCTGGGACGTTCACCGGCCAATCACATTCCTGCAATTGTTGGTTGAAAAATAACCCTTCGTTACACTTCTCCAACTGAGGCAGACCGTAGTTGCAGTCGTAGTATGAATTGCAATCGAGCGGGTTGCGGACCAGCAGACCTTCGACATCAGGTGGGCAGTACACTCCTTCGGGGGAATCCGGAGTCGGCACGGTCACCGGGCTTTTGGTCGGTACAACCGTCACCTGGCTTACCGATGAGTCGCACCCCGCCAATTGAGGGTAGTCACACTGCGAAGTCTTGGCGTTGTAGTCAAGACCAGGCGGGCAATGTTCCAAGATTGGCAGACCTTCGCTACACTTGTAAAAGTCACTGCAGCTGTAAGGACTAGGGTACAGGATGGGATTATCTTCAGATGACGCTGAACAGTCTAAGTTCGGGGTTAAAGGTGTGGTCACTGTAGGGACAGGGTTTGGATCCACGGAGGGTAGATTGTTCAAGTCACAATTTGCAATCTCAGGGTATTCACAGGCTCTCTCTGAGGCACTGTATTCTAGTCCTTCCGGGCACAGGAGTTTCTCCAGACGGCCCAGGTTACACCTGTAGAAAGCGCTGCAGTCCCACGGGCTGGGGTAGAGCACTACCCCGGCGTCGTTGGTCGGTGGACAGTAGTAGTCCGGCACCTCTTCGGTGGGGGCCACTGTCGGCGCCTCTTTGGTGGGGGCCACCGTCGGCACGACATAGTCAGGGTCGCATTGGGCTAGAGCGGGGTAGTCGCAGATGTGGGTGATCTTGCTGTAATGGAGGCCGATGGGGCAGGGTATAAGCACGGGGACGCCCCCGACACACTCGTAGAAACTGGAGCAGTCGTCAGGGTTGGCCATGTACTGGGATGAGCCACACACGACATCTGTGGCCGTAGCGACGTGGATCAGGGCCACTGATAGCGCGACCACGAGGCTGGTGAGACCTAAAAGAGCACACGTCATGTTAGTACGAGGGGGAAGGTTACGTCTTGTTTCGATTGTTGAGTCATAGTTTTTATATCATTGATAAATAACTGCGTTTATGAACACGGAATGGTCTTATATTACGGATACACTCGTCACTGACATAATATATAGTTTTTTTCATGTAAAGTTAAATAATGTACGAGCGGCAGCAGCTAGCCGACTCCGAGTCACCAGTGGCTGTGGATTCAATGATAGCTCCAAGAAGCCGATTAATTCTACACGTCCATCACATACTCTGTATTAAGCTATGAGTAAAGTATGATCCTGAGCAAGGGGCAAATCCCGGATAGCTCAATGTTAGAGAATTGAAATGCAAAGTAAAGGGTACCGGGTTCGATTACCGTGTCTAGTTCTAATTTGTCAACTAATTGAAATATTATGTAAATGACGGCTGTATCTGTAACACCTCTTAAAACAGGAATCAGACAAAATAATATGACTATAAAACGTGTTATCCCTCAAATTATATCTTCGATACCTAGTGCTTTCATGTAAGACAGTTTTCAAATTACCTTCTTTTGCTGTGTGCTTGTACAATTCAACAAATTAATACATTTGTGTACATAGTTTATACTTTATAGGGAGGAGTTTCTTCACGTTGGTTTTTTTTTAGCATAAGTGTCTTTAAAGAAGCCATTTTAGAGTCCTCGTATGTAGTCAAGATTTTCAAGGCATTGTGACTAAGAGGATGAACAATATCCTTTTAGAGACTTTGGCTTCAGTACCGATTGGAGTTAAGGGTGTGTGTGTGAAGTTATTTGATTCAGAGTTAACTTAAAGTGTAGCTTCAAACGCATATTGCCAGGAATTTCAATATCTGTCTGTTAGAATAAATCTTTAAAACAAATACTAAATTCGTTTAAAATTGGACCAAAATTCTCTAGATCTATAATCGGTTTCCTAGTCACTTAAATACTTGGAGTGTCATGAAAGAGATTAAACTAGAGCAACAGTTCAGAAAAGAGTTGGCTATAGCTATGAATATACGAAGGTACTGCGGCATTAACATGTCATGCTTCCAAATAGCGATCCTAATATATATTAAGATTTCAAAGCGTCAATAATTCTAAAATATGAATAATTTTAATTTTTCCTTATTTTGTACGAACTTTGAACGTTCATTAATCATGGCAAAATATAATCTTGTTGCTTTGTGTTGGGAAGTATAGGACCACAATTGAGTATTAACTACAACTGCTTTAGTTGATTCATAAAATATTATTGTCTCATATCCTTCATATGATACGACATTTAGTTACAAAACTGATTCAAAAACCTTCCTTAACTATACCCTGATTTTGGTATTTACTATAGTTAATAGAACAGTTTTTATATATTCATACATAAGTCATACATAAGCTGTCACTTTTGATAGCTCTTGTCAATACCTATAGAATAACACACACAATATAGTAAAATGTTATCATTGTTGGGCGCAAAGAAATATGTTTGAATTTACTAAACTGTTTTTCAATTTAAAAACAGCCTATAGACCTGTATTTGAATAAATTTATTTTGATTTAATATATGCCCATAGATTTGAAAACTGTTTGAAACATTACAAACACACGTGTATCCGATTTTTACTCTGTGGGGAAGATTACTTTGCCAATTCATGCGCGATTAAATTGAGTCTTATCTACCATTTTAGTAAGAAAAACAAGTAAACACTTGATGAATTCTATTTCCAAGGACAATTCTTGTGTAAATATCAATTGTGTAAGTTTGAAGATTAAAAACTTGTGTGATCGTTTATCTAATGTAAGTTTTTGAGTTGTAGGCTACTTCTAGATAACTAAAGGTAACCACGCAAAGGAGAAAAACGGCAAAGGGTTGGATAGCCACAATAACCTTTTTATAGCATTTGGAAAATAACTGAGAGTTGTTAACGGTTACAGAAAATTTCTTTTATTTATTTAAAAAAATAAGTTAGAACTGACATCTCTTAAATGGGACAGTTACAGAACACCTGCGTATAGCTACATTAAATAAATTTACTAACCAATTTTTCTCTCAGATAAAGTTCTTCCTATGCCGATTTATGCTAGTAATATGACAACACATTTTTTGTCCAAGACAAACAAAATATTGCCAGTGCAAACATAGAATTTAATTTTCTTCACATGGTGACCTCAAAATTTCTTGAATATCTGTCAAAGGTGTTTTGGGATTTAATGACAGCTTTTTATCTTCGTTTAAAAAGTTTCTCATCTAATGCCGTTATGCACATAACAGATATTCAACAACAGTTTAACCCGCCTCGGTGGTGTAGTTAGCTAACGCGCCAGTCGTGTTGAGCTCGACTGCCGAGGACGGGGAGATCGAGGTTCGAATCTTGGTCGGGTGAACTTAGGGTGGTTTTCCACTCTCCCTACACGCAAATGTGGGTTCACTTCCTCTAAATTCAACCTCCCCAATTCCTAATCCATTAGTGTAATTAGTACTTTAAGCGTATAACCCGAACGGGTAGTAAGACGCGGTGCTAAGTATTATTATTATTATTATTATTATTATTATTATTATTATTAACAACAGTTTACATCACCATGTGAAGAAAATTAAACTCTTGGAGCAATATTTGATTTATTTTAGCCAAAACATATTTTGCCATAAAAACTGCAAAAACACCGGCCCTTTCTCGCATCCTCTTCCATCTCACCTTATATTAAATACAACAGGGTTGGAAGCACATTCAGTGTGCCTGGCTTGGAAGGGAGGGTTTATAATTAGTTTCAGACCCTCAGGCTTTTTGAAATAGATCCTATTCAGATGAATAAAACGAGTCGTTTCAAAAGAACACAAATCTAAGGGAATGTTTTACAACATTTTGGTTTATTAAAATTGTAGCCACCTTATTCTGCTTTCTTTGGTTGGATTTGATCTAGTAGCTGATAGATAATTCTGGTAATCAGGCAAACTAATTATACAAAAATGAGAAAGTTTTAAATTGCTATTGCTTTTATTTTCACAATATTTATTCTTGAATTGTGCATAATGTAACTATTGCCGATTTTTACATAGATAGGTTACATTAATATAAAATATAGTTACATTCGTATTAGGGTTTATTATTTAAAGACGGTTTTCTGTTGTATTTAGTAGGTTACTAAACAATATAATCTCCATGTTGTCAGCCCACAATCAAGCTGTACTGACCGAGTGGCGGGCGCCTTCTTGCGAAGCTAGTGCTAACTTCTGTGGATAGAGGGTGTCATGTGGCCAGCACAACGAACCCTCCAGCCGTTAATCTCAGTTTTATAGACCGGAACAGGTGACCTGGTGGTCTAGGGGTAAGGTGTCGGACTTCTGAGCTGGAGTCCGGGGTTCAATCCTCGGTCCCGGCACAGATTTATCTGATTACCAAACCCTTCCTTCACCTCTGACAAGACGTGTATTAATCACAACTTGTGAATGTGAGGAATGCCAGGCCTCCACCGTGGTTCGGATTCCACGTTAAACTGTAGGTCCTCCATTTCATCTCACAATCATCCTACCATTACACATTAGCGTAAGTGCGTATAACCCGAACGGGTAGTAAGATGCGGTGCTAATAATAATAATAATAATAATATAGACCGGATCCTCTATTTTTCCGTTCAAGTAGCTCTTCATTTGTCCTCACGAGGCTGAGTTCAACCCCGTTCTAGAACTACTGCTTCACAGAAAAATCTGGAAGCGGCGGGGATTAAACCCGGCACCTATGGATCTGTAGTCAGGAACTCTGACCACTATACCACAGAGGTGATCAACAATAATATAATATATGATAAAAAAATTACTAGGGTAAACAGCAAGTGAAATACTGATATTTGCCTGGAGAGAGGATTATGAAAAACAAGACATTTCTAGCGAACCCAGTCTAAGACTGAATCCAGACCTTCCAGGTCTGAATCAAACTCGCCAGCGCACACCTAACTCTGACAGCAGTGTAAAGGAAATTTTAATAATTGATCAGTAATTTATTCTTAAAAGTTCTTAAAGTTGACGCTAAAATCTAAAAACAATTTTTAGGTAAAATAAGAAGGGTTGAATGAGACTATTAAATTTTTTCAAACAGATTCCATATGGAATTAAGAAATTAAAATATCAACATTTTTAGTAAAATCCCGCCATTTCATGCTCTTTATATAAGATGTATACTCACGATTCATTTATGTAAATTCTTCTTTATTTTATCTGGTTAATGTGTGGTTTGGAACACTGATCATAAAACACGCAATACGCTTTTATATATTCTTAAATGAACAATAGCAGCTGGAAAGAACCATGATGAAGTTATTTCTTCTTCTTTTTCTAAGAAATAGATATGACAATGTCAAGTACAACATTTTTTTTTGTTCTACTTGATGGGTGGGTGGCATTGTGATATTAAGTAGTTTTTTCTATCAAATGGCACAACTGTTATCTTTGAAACGCAATATTCAATATACTTACTTTATTTATGGAGTAATAGTTTTCATTATAATACAACTTCGTAAATTAAGACTGATTAATATATATATGGACAGTTTGTCTTTGGAGAAAACTTGAATGGTTGATTTATTTTAACTTAGGCTATTCTTAGAAATGATTTTATTTTCGATGTCAAATCAAATTAATTGTTTTATCTCAAATCAAACCTACGATAGTAATTAGTTTTCAATTTTTTATTTATTTGAATTATTAAACGTGCACTTTCTAAACCAATTTATCATATCAGTTCACGATAATATTTATAAGGTAAAGCGGAAGGGCCTATAAATTTGCCTGGAAAGTTATTTTCACATCAATTGCAGGGTTCTTTTACATGCTTTACATGCTTTACATGCCACGATTGACATGGGACCGACGGCTTTACTTTCCCCCTGAAGGAAGTTGTGCTGCGGAATTTTTATCATTCAAGAAAAATACGTTGACCCTGGCTGGTTTTGAACTCATGATCATCGGGTACTGGGGTAAGCACTTTACCCCAAAACCACCAAGGTCGACCCTAAATGCTTGATTATATTAACAATTTTTATGTGGAATAATGGAGTTTTGTTATATGATTTAGTTATTAGGATTCGTTCAGATTGGGTTTGTTTGATTTATCAAAGAATGTAGGGACCCACTTCAGTATCCGCGTGGTCTAACGCGCTACTCTCGCAGTATTATTATTATTATTATTATTAGCACCGCGTCTTACTACCCGTTCGGGTTATACGCACTTACGCTAATGTATAATGGTAGGGTGATTGTGAGATGAAATGGAGGACCTACAGTTTAACGTGGAATCCGAACCACGGTGGAGGCCTGGCATTCCTCACATTCACAAGTTGTGATTAATACACGTCAGAGGTGAAGGAAGGGTTTGGCAATCAGATAAATCTGTGCCGGGATCGAGGATTGAACCCCGGACCCCCAGCACAGAGGTCCGACACCTTACCCCTAGACCGCCAGGTCACCCTCTCGCAGTAGACTAGCTCACTCGCCGATAACGTGATAACGAGGTTCGAATCTCGATCGGGGGTACCGAGAGTGGCTTAAAAAAAGTTTTCCACTCTTCTTCTATGTAAATGTGGGTACATTTAATCTAAACCATAGTCGTAATTAGTACATAAGCGTGTGACTCGGACGGGTAGTAAGACACGCTGCTAAAGAAAAAAAAATATCGTGGAAGAAAATTAAGTTGTAATTTTTAGAGATTCTCTGCAACTCTTCTTTGGATATTATTGACCGAACAAAGTGAGGTTCTGTTTGGACTTGAAAATTTGGTATTTCTTCTGTCAATTATGAAAAAAAACATTCAAATGTTTTTAGGTAGATTTCAGCTTTCAGAAAAAGCCAAAATTATTGTTATCTAACGATGCAAACGCTTTTAAGGACCGTATTTATGGTATATTATTGAGAGTATCATAATCCTAGTGTACGAATAATAAGCAGTTAAATCCGGATAAGGGATTGAATGACGTCTGAATATCGACCATATTTGACTCTAAAACACAAGTGACACGTTGTGTCACATTGAGTTCACCGTCACTAAAATGTATAGGTACGTGCGTTCTTTTTAGAATCCATTATTATTTATATCTGCAAGATACGCAAGCTTGACTAAACACTGAGCAACACATTACTAACACCAAAGTTACATCGCGTAGGCTATTTTTATAATTGCATTCATCATCCAGTTATCACGAATTTGAAGCTATAGTGGTATTTAATTCCATAAATTACACGGAAGATGCTAAGAGAAACTAGGAAAATATTTTTAATATGAACAAGGAAAAGTTTATCCAAATTTGACTCTGTTATTAAAAATATTTTACTCGCATCGGTGTGCATGCGTATTAAACGTCATTCTGGTCTTGTCTGGTTTGCCAATCCTCGAAGGGTCGGGGTTCGGATCACAGACGGGTGTACTGAGAGTATTTTTTATCCAAAGAGTTTTCGAACTTTACCTTAACTCAGACACGGGTACATTTTGATTAAAATTCTACTTTTATCATACCTATCCCATTCGTTTGATTAAATGTGCCTATTTAAGATGGGTTGTAAGATGCCATGCACAAAAAGAGTAAAATTAATCAGCTATAATCAAGTAAAATGGATTTGATAACATTATTGTTAGGGAAACAGCTCAATTTAATTTCCAATAAAACCGAGAAAATGTGTATCCATTTATATAGTAAATAAAATTATTTCAATAATTCAGACATGTCCACTGATTATAATTATACAGCTTTTAAAAATAATTATACTAACTTGAATATATAAAAAATATCAAAACCCTGATCACTTAAACCGAACGTTTTATCGCTAAAAATAAACAGTAAAATAAAACATGATTATATTTAACTTATTAATATTCATGTGTGCAAATTGTAAGATTTGTTTGTGCACATCAGAAAATTATATTAAAAATTAATTTCCAACAACTCAAAAAACACTTTTACACTGGTTATTCTCATAAAATGTTGACTATGAATTTTCAATGGAGAAACTAAAATTTTACTTTAACTTCGTTTGCTTTTCAGAATCAGGGTGGTTAAATACAGATTCCTCTGTACGATGACGTAATGAACTCTGGTCATTTACAACTCATTTTGGTCAGTGAGTCTCACAGCAGACAACTTTCGCTAACAATAATTTAAATTTCTCTCCCCTTGCTCTATGGACTTTACCGTCCACTGCTAACAAGCTTTATAGTAGAATTAAGAGCGCCAATGAACAAAGTTAAAGTATAAACTTCATAATGGCGTAAAAGCTAGGTTTTGTACGTATAGTCATTCAGTTGAATGTGTGTTAGTAGGTAAAAAATATGTTTAAATAAACAAATGCACATTCGAATTCAAAGCAAAATTAAACCTTCTTAGATTAGACTAAATTCATTTACATTTTAATTTCCAAAGTCGCACACAGGGGCGTTCCCGCGTGGTTGTAAATACCCCCATAGAATCATATTGAAATGTTAAAATAACACTCACTGGGCTATTTTATAGTCACTCCAAATTATGGATTTGACAATTTAATGATACATTCTTGCCATTTGGAATGTTTAAGTTTTTTTTTACTAAAATACAGTAGGATTCGGAAGACATAATTATATAGCCATTTACAAAACTTACTAAAACTACTTTTATATAATCATAAGTCAACTCATATAGCACACAGGTGTCATATTTGTATCATTAACTAAAGAATAACAATAATTGTAGTGAAAAATGATCATTGATGACAGTAACAAAATCTAATTTTATTTTCTAAAACGTTCTTTCTACCATAATCCTACTAAAGTTACGAAAATTTGTTTTGCTTGAATTTATATATATAGTTGATATCTCAGTGGTCTTGGAGTAAAGTGCTTGTCCCAAGACACGGTGTTATTGGGTTCAAATACAACCAAGGAAGACATACTTTTCTTGAGCAAAATAATCCGTAGCACCACTTTCATCGGAGGGAAATAAATAAGTCAGTCCCATGTTGATTGTGGCATGTTAAAGAGCCCTGGAAGGTATGTGAGAATACCTTTCCGGCAAAATTGGTGGGCCATTTCGCTCTCATTCATAGAAATTCTCTTGTGCTGATATAATCAGTCGGTTCAGAACGTGCGTGTAAAATACCTCTAATAAATAACATTAAAATAATGATTTATACAAGTAATATGTTTATTAATTATTTATGTATACGTGTATTTTTTGAATAATTAATCATAGGGCTTATCTTATATTAAACTCCAAAGGCTATTAGACCTACATTTGAAATTGATTTTAGAACTCTACTTCAGAAAAATCCTGGCCTATTCCTTTTCATGCATTCTCTTCGTGTTTATTTTAATACTGATTCTCAACGGCTGCAACACTTTAGCCTCAGACCATCAGCGGTGGTCGAGTGGTAAATGACATATTTGCATTACACTTGATAAACGTTGGAGAGGATGTTAGGGATAAATTCCCGACCGGGTGGACTAACAGGTTATTTTCAACATGTGGTTTTCCCCTGCTCTTTCCTCGCTAATAAAGGCACATCTACTAGCTGGCATATTTACTATACGAAACACTCTTCCTTACAGCACCTTAAATTATTATTATTATTATTATTATTATTATTATTATTATTAGCACCGCGTCTTACTACCCGTTCGGGTTATACGCGTTTACGCTAATGTGCAATGGTAGGGTGATTGTGAGATGAAATGGAGGACCTACAATTTAACGTGGAATCCGAACCACGATAGAGGCCTGGCATTACTCACATTCACAAGTTGTGATTAATACACATCTTGTCAGAGGTGAAGGAAGGGTTTGGCAATCAGATAAATTAAATCTGTGCCGGGACCGAGGATTGAACCCCGGACCCTCAGCACAGAAGTCTGACACCTTACCCCTAGACCACCAGGTCACCAGCACCTTAAAGTTTAGATACAATCCTTGATGTATTTTGTGATTAACTTAGGCCTACTTCTACCAACAAAATAGGTTGTATCCATTATTCATGATTTTAGGGTAAAGTATCAAACGTCATTCGTATAACCCTGATTTTGGTTGAAATAACAGCTTAGAAAATTCAAACATATTTCTTTGCGGCCAACATTAATCACATTTTACTATAATTATTTGTGTTATTTTAAAGGTATTGATAATATCTATCAAAAGTGACTGCAGGTAACATTACTTATTGTGTGAATAAATTAAAATGGTTTTAGTAACTTTATTAAATACCAGATACTGTTCTTCCTACTAAAATCAGCCTATAGTTTCATGTAAGGCAAACCAACCAAATAAAGGGCTCCATCTATGAAGGTCACAGCACCAGATGATATTGTGCGGCGCGATGCATACTTTACATCACAACTCAACACTAAATTATAACTACATTGTGTATTCATGGGATAGCAGGAAATCCCCACAGGAAGTTGAAACCATGAGTAATTGATCCTATGTGCGCATGCGCACGTTGATGTACAAGAGTACCGAGAGGAGGGGTGTATAGACCAGCCTACACGCGCAAATGTACAATGCCAAAGTTTAGTGTCGCCGTCGACTAGACATGACCACTATTCACTGATGTCTTTATCCATGACTTTAGGTCACACGTTCACAAAGAAACTTAAAGCTGGTTCAGACCAGATCCATCCGAATCGAATCGTAACAATCCAGTGTTTTCTTCTTCATAAATTGAGAAGTAACACATTGTCACGGGAGTAGAACCCGGTACTCTTGTCTTAACGCACCTACGTTTTACCACTGAGCTTAATCCCACGATCAGGGTCATTCTTCACTCATATATATCCGCCTCAATTTCGTAGTTAGCTAACGCACTAGTTTCGTGTTGAGCTAGACTGCCGAGGATGGGCACATCAAGGTTCGAATCTTGGTCAGGTGAACTGGGGGTTCCTAACTGGTTTTCCACTCTCCCTACACACAAATTCGGGTTCACTTCCTCTATATTCAACCTTCCTAATTCCTTACCCATTAGCGTAATTAGTACTTAAGCGTATAAACCGAACGGGTAGTAAGACGCGATGCTAAGTATTATAAGTATTATTATTCACTCATGTTTTAAACCAGTCTCTTTATATAGTACTATGAGTAAATATGAGTAAAGAATGACCCAAATACTAGACTAAATCTGGTTAGCTCAGTGGTAGAGCATCAGCATTCTAAGCCAAGGGTTACTGGTTCCATTCCCGTGTCCAGCTCTCACTATTCAATTATCCGGCCTCCTGGCGTGGTGGTTAGTGCACCTGACTACAAACCTAGGGGCTACGGGTTCGATTACTGGCTGGTACCTTGGATATTTCTCTCTTAACGGGAATTATCCCAACGGCCACTAGGGGGTTGACAAAT
The DNA here is from genome assembly GCA_902155825.1 of Timema genevievae. Classification (NCBI taxonomy): domain Eukaryota; kingdom Metazoa; phylum Arthropoda; class Insecta; order Phasmatodea; family Timematidae; genus Timema; species Timema genevievae. The sequence continues at coordinate 106,499 of CABFWO010000813.1, read as the reverse complement.
TAGGCTTAAGTTAGGTTTAAGACTCCCACTGGTCTACACCTCCATATTCCCTATGTTATCACATCATCTCATTATGGGTACGTGTAGACAACCTCCATAGGTGTACCCTGTCCAACGCTCTGTGCTACTAGAGCGGCTAAAAGTCTACATATAGGCGACCGAACTGGATGTCATGTCCCTCCCAATCAGTAATGCCATATGATAAAAACAAAACAAAAAAACTATTCAATTTACAAATTTAATACCTGATATGACTAGATCCGTTACCTAAAGAGCATAGCAATCATCTAAGCTTCGTTAGTTCTGTACATTTATTTACACATTACACTCCTACATTTCCTGTTTTTATTTTATTCTTGCACCATATATTATCAATAGTCAGGTCTATCCATATATTTATTATAACAAGGTAGGGATGAGGAAGATATAATTTAGAGGAAACTTACCTTCATTTACGTGGAGGGGGGCTGGTAAACTATTTAGGAAAAACTACCTCCATACACTTGACCTCCCCGTCATCTGCATATGAGACTGGTACTTTTTGCCGCCTGCTTGCTTACCGATGGGACTAACAATTCAGTTGAAAATAATTCTTGCTTACCGATGGGACTAACAATTCAGTTGAAAATAATTGAACCCATTTAATTAAATGAGGCATTGCTTACCGAGTCAAATCGGTTTAATCTGGCCTAATTTAATTAAAAGGTTTTCAAACACTTCCGATTGAAGTGATCAGATACAATCCGCTTCAAACCAGTGACCAACAAACTTAAAAGACACGTGGTTATTGACTGCAAAAATTGTGTTTGTGTTTTACAAAAGTTTTTACCTATCAAAATCCTATATTCCGAATGTTGCACACAGCCACGCGCTAGTGACATTTTTTTCGCCTCGTCTTACTACCAGCTAGGGCTATTTACATATTTAGCCTACACTAATTGAGTAATGATATGAAAGGTAGAATTTAGAGAAAAAAGGAACTCGTAACTTATTGTAAGGAACAGTGCAAAACAATTTTTTTAAACAAAAACCTTCAATACACATAGCTGGGATTTGAACCCCAACGTTTAGTCACATACAATCCAGTCTATGGCAAGATTGACATATATAGGTCGCATGACAATCGATGTGGGTGTGGCGGTAAGCACTGCATTGTTTAGATTTTGTTTTTATTGTAATTCTTATAAAGTGTATTTTATAGACGGAGATTATATCCACGACTCTTACAAACCAACGATATTGAAGTCGACCTCGGTTGTGGTCTTGAGGTAACGTGCTCTCTTCAGGACCCGATGTTCGAGTGTTCAAGCCCAGTTGGGGTTGACGGATTTTTCTTGGGAGATAACATTCCGCAACACAACTCCCGTCTTAGGAAAGGCAAAGCCGTCGGTCCCATGTCGAGTGTGGCTTTTAAAAGAACCCTGGAAGGTATCTGAAAAACCTTTTCCTCAAAGTTGATAGGCCCTTTCGTTCTCGTTAATATAAATTCTAGTGTGCTGATATAATCAGTCAGTTCGGAAAGTGCACGTTAGATACCTTAATTAAGTAAGATTTAAAAAAAGAAGCCACATTGAATAAATTAAAATAGTTTTAAAAACTGTACTTAAGATTAGAGGATGTTATTACTGACACCAATTTGTTTCTTACTAATCGAGGGTGAGAACACGAGTAATTATTTATACAGGTTTCTTTTTATCGCCGTGTCTTACTACCTTCAGCTTATACTCATAAATTATAATTATAATAAGGGGTAATGAAGAGGAAGGAAGCATTATAGAGGTAATCTATCCACATTTGCGTGGATGGAGAGTGGGAAACCATTTAAATAAAACCACACTCAGTGGACCTGACAAAAAATCGAACCTCAACCTTCCCTTTGACAGCAGGCCAATCTAACATCAGAATGACGTCTTAGACCAGGGATAGGAAGCCTGTTGCCTTAAGGCCCCATGCGACCTGTTGAGGTGTTCGGTGCTGCCTTTTAGCATATTTGCTCAATAATTATGTATATTAATTTTTAATTCTCAAGCGAAGTGTATTTTAACTAAATAAAACCGCAGCGGTGGCCGCATGGTCTAAGGCGATACTCTGGCAGTAGACTAGACTGCCGATGACAAGGAAATCGTGGTTAGATCTCAGTTGGACTGAGTTTTTCCCCAAAATTGTTTTCCACTCTCCCTCTACCCAAATGCGGGTACACTTTAAATATAACTTTCCTCATCCCTAACTCACTTGCGTAATTAGTACATAAGCTTATATCCCGAACGTGTAGTAAGACACGGTGCAAAATAAAAGTATAAGATCAGGCTTTCACCGCTCGAGTATTGAGATGATATATGCCCGTATCTCAAGAGAAACGAACTGGAGGTCTTCAGCCAAATGGGGAAAGGTTTGGGACCTCTTAAGCCCTCGGAGGTAGCCAAGGGCTACGAAAAGCTCACACGCGAGGTGGGGTGTGGTATTAGGTAGGCTGCCTCTTTATAATTTTGGCACAATTTACTGTACATGAAGTGTGCGGTCTTATCAGGAATACGTGAAGTGACACGTGGCCTTCCAATGTCAAAATGTTTACCCACCCCTGCCTTAGACCATTCGGCCACTGAGGCAGGTTACAAATTGTTACAAAACAAACACTTTATTTCCAAACGTAGTTGATAACAGTGAGATAAACATTCTTCATAAACAAAGATGAAAACATTGAGGGATTTACGCATCAATCCTAAACTAGTTTTATAATAATAAATAAGACCCGCATCGGTGGCCACGCGGACTAGTTGTAGATATTGTTTAATTTTGTTTGCCAGTGGCGGGAAGGTTAAGGTTTGAATATTAATTAATTGGTTACTGAGGTCTTTAAATGTTTTCCCTCTCTTAACGCAAATGTGCATACGTTTACTCTAAATTATGCTTTCTTCACCTCTACCACATAAGTGTAACCAACCTCTTGGTCTAGTGGTTGAAATTCTTGACTATTATTCCAAAGGTCCTGGCCTCGTTTCCCAGTGGTACCATAGGTATTTTTCCCGAAGGAAAATTATTCCTATGGTTGCCACGATCTGATTAATTATGTTTAATCTAGGTTTCAGACGTCTGTCTATTGGCATTACATTGTCATCATGATAATCATTATCTTCACATAATATTATCGAAGTGAAGTAACCGCACCTGCCTGCATGGTACCCAACACTGTCGGTAGAAGATCGGGAATAAACACTGGTGGCATACGCTTAAAAAAAAGACTAAATAAAGGCTTATGGCTCATACGTAGGGTAAAACTCAGTTCAAAACATATATTAAATTTTTTTTTTAGCAATTCGTCTTACTGCCCATTCAGGTTATATGCTTATGTAGGCCTACTAATTACGCCAGTGGTTTTAGGGACTAGGGAGGCTGTATTCAGAGGAAGTGTACTCGCATTTGTGTGGAGAGAGAGAAAGAGAGAGAGAATGGAAAACCATTTAGGGAAAACCACTCTCAGCACACAAAACCGAGATTTGAACCTCTATTTCCCTGTCATCGGCAGTTTATTCAACTGCGATAGTAGCGCGTTTGACCAAACGGCCACCGAAGCGGATATAAAAATAGTTTAATAATATTTGAAGGATCATTATCACCTAAGTATTTGTCTATAGTATAAAATTTTAATTTAGTTGTCCTAATCTTTATCTACTTAATCAGTGGTCCCCAAACTTACCAATCAGAGGGCCACATTAGAATATTCAAAGTTCTAGGTGGGCTGGATTGAACGCGATACATCCAATACACACATTATATATATATATATATATATAATTATATACAATATATCATTTTGATCTAGATCTCATTTCTATATAAACATATCTTATAACCATAGTTAAACATGACTAAAATGTAAGCTGTACAGCCAATATAATTAACCCCTCCCTCCTCAAATCGGAGACGTACCTCGGACCTGACCCTCGGCTCAAAAGACACTTTATGGAATGCGTCTAGCGCGGATTTTATAAATTGAATTCAAGAGAACCATCATTTCGGTATTCGTCATGGATTTTAAAAAATAGTTTTCAAAGCGTCCACGGGCCGGATAACCACATTCCGTGGGCTGGATTTGGCCCGCGGGCCGTAATTTGGGGGGGCCCTGTAATCTAAATAATTAAATTGTTCCTGGGAACAGTTATACTGTAAAACTTTGATAGACACACTCGTGACCTGATTGTATGAATTATTTTGCAATGCATAGTAAAGGGTAATTTAGTTGGTAAAGTTACCCAAATCAAAAGAGATCCTAATGTCTTCCCTTTTATTTTCTACACATTGTATATAGTATCCGACTGAACATTTGGCATCGGTTTCGGCTTCGGCCACCTTTGGCCATAAATTGCACCTTCGGCAAAATAATCGGCTTCAGCTAAAATTAGACCGAAGGTTTCGCCGAAGCCGTAGGTTCATTTAATTTACCTTACCTAATGTGCGCTCGTGGATGCGGTGCGGGAGCGGTCACGTGACAAATGACAACTGACAAGTTACTCACTACATGGTCGGTAAACTACCCAGTAGTCAGTAGTGGTGATACATGGTCCGTGTTTATTGTAGTCTAGTGTTACTATCAGATTTATTAAGAACTTTTCCCCTAAAACCATGGATAATTTAATTAATAATTATATACATAAAAGATAACTGATTAATTTTTTGGATGGGACTGGATGGCATTAAAAATAATTTAATCACTTTTTCAAAGCCAAATATTAAGAAGAAGAAGGGATTGACATTTTGGTCATACTTTTATTTTGTCTTTATACTATTTTGTATCACAATTTCGGAAATGTGTTCTACTTTATTTTATCAACACTAAAAAAATATGACCTTTTATTTAAATAAACACGATCTTAAATTTAAAATGCAACAGAGATTGCATCAAACTTAAAAATAGAGATTTTTCACAATAAATGCGATTTCTTCGGCTTCGGCTTCGGCCGAAGGTGAAAATCAAAACGATGTTTTGCTTCAGCTTTGGTAAAAAAAAAATGACCTTCGGTCGGACATTAATTGTGTGCCTTTAGCCATTCATTCAGAAAAATTTTGCACTATAGCTGGGAGCATTTTTATGTATTTTTTTTAATCGGTGTTCCTTTCGTCTTCTAACAATGTGGAGTCCCTCAGAAGTGGCCAGTCAACGAATAGTAATTTTGACTGTCGCCGAGGCATGATTGTTTATTTACTTTCCCTTGACACCTCAGAGAGAAAGTATTGTGATCGTAAAAAAAATTGAACTCGAGGTTTTATTAAATGTCGACGTTTCATGACCCCCGAAATAAAAAAAGTTGTTTTCGCAATGCCGTCCGTTTGTCCTTTGGTCCGTCTGTCTGTACCTCAGGCTAGAGCTGAAACTATATTACAGATTGGGCTAAAGATTGGTATCTGGGGTCTCGATAAGGTCTCCCCGAGGGTTTTTTGGAATTAGATATCCAACCCTAAATTTAAGGGTAGTTTACTAAAGGCCAAAAAGAGAAAAAATCAATTTTCTCAACATTATTTCTGACTATTTAGATTAAATTCTGTATCTAGACACTGTTCATAATTATAAACAAGCTGACGATTCATTTCTCATGAAAATTACTTTGGCGGTACTTTACATGATATAAACTTTCCAATTTTCATAATTTCTCAGCAGTTATTTGAGATACGAAATAAATAATTATGCTTATAAAATTATAGTAATATTAGAGATTAAAATCTTTTATTTAAAATACACTTTTATAAAACCAATAATTTATGATCTATAAGCAAATATATATATACTTTTTAATTCAGGTCTTTGAAAGTGAATTTGAATCTTATGCTCTTTGGTGAACAAAGATGTTTCTCTTTTCTCAATTTTTCTGTAACAGTATTACTACTTCTTAATGCCATAGAGTAAGTAAGAGTGTATATTATTTCATTTATGAACTTTGGTGTAGTGTTTCTAGAACAATGTATAGACCTATTATTTCGTTTCACAAACCTTACGAGTTTTTAGTAAGTGTATATTTTAAGATAAAAGTGAGAGAAGGTCTGTGCGCTGCACCGTACCATTTTTTTTTAAATTTAGCTAGTGAAACATTGTCAAGTTATTAACCTAATATTATCCTCCCCTCTCTACCCAAACAAATAGAGGATGCGTTTGGACAAATATGGCTGCCCCATACCTTCGTTAATCTAAAATGATTATATTTTGTAAAAACAAACAAACAATAAACCCATTCAGGTATATATGCCTATGTGTTTAGAGTAAATATTCTCTATAGTTATACACTTCACAGGCATAATAAAATTAATGTGTAAAAATTATTTTATTTTTAACAAAAAATTATTTATCAACCTATGCAACAAGCTGTATATATTTTTTAACCTTGTATCATACAAATAAATCATGATTAGTTGACTTAATTAAATTTATTTGCTTATAATATTGCTGTAATTATTTACATACACAATTCTGGGCATATCGAAGGAAAATATTGATTTTAGTAGAAGAGGAAATTAATTTATCTCTCCACCCTGTTGTAAGCAATGTCCACATCGGATGCCCTTAGAATAATTTTCACACAATGTGTTTTTTTAAATAATCACTCCAAGTGTTTATTGGGATAACCCTTTTTAAAACCATCCCGTCCATCATTTTGAGTCGTAAGGTTATATAAGTCATCAAACTCAGTGATCCCTAAAATGTGGACAGAGGATAAATTTTTGTTCGGTCGCATAATTGTTGGCAAAGTGTTATTTAAATTGATCAATAGAACGTTCTTAGTTAAGTCAGTGTTGGCATATTTATTTCTCTCCAAAAGCAAATTAGCTACACTTTTGATTACAAGTCCAAATATTCAGGTTCATTTGACTGAGCTGTGAAATATATATACTTTTTTTTAACAACGCGTTCCACCCCGTTTGGCTTATACGCTTATGTATACTCCATTCACGGTAGGAATTACTCTCTGAAAGGTCTTTTTTCCTACCAATATCCTATTATATAATAGATTTCTGGTAGGGAAAAAGACCTTTCAGAAAACAATTCCCACAATGAACAGACTTTACTAACTACGCTAAAGGTTGTAGGGATTATGAAGGTTATTTTCAGAGGAAGTGTATCCGCATTTGCGTGAAGGAATAGTAAAAAACCAGTAGGAAAATGTACCAGTGTTACTACTATGCCAGTTTATGCGCCTCCCTCTTTGAATGTATTCCGATAGTTTTTTTAAAACGATGGATTTTAATTAAACTTATTTTTTATTTAACTAGTGGTATATAACGTATACATTATATAGAAAATGATGACATCAGAACATGACTTATAAACTAGCTTAGCTCTCGTATAAACAAAACATACAGTTTTATGATCGCTAATTCATCACTGTGTTAGAGCAAACCTCACTTTAAACAGCTATAAACTTTTGGCTATGCCAAAATTCTAACCAGGCACCCTCACCTCAATAAATATACACGTTACCAATAAAGCTAAGTTTTTGAACTCAACAAACTTTTCAAACACGCAGGATCAACAAAGAATTCTCTAGCAGATTGATTCTTAAAAATATTTCCCTAGACTCTTATTATGGGTACAGATATATATATATATATATACATATATATATATACATATATATATATACATATATATATATACATATATATATATATATATA
>CABFWO010000813.1:54242-98685 GCA_902155825.1 Timema genevievae | reverse complement strand
TATGTATGTATGTATGTATGTATGTATGTATGTATGTATGTATGTATGTATGTATGTATGTATGTATGTATGTATGTATGTATGTATGTATATATGTATATATGTATATATGTATATATGTATATATGTATGTATACATGCATATGTATGTATATATGTAAGTATATATGTAAGTTGGTAATATTATATAGGTATATGATATTGATGTAGCCAAATATAAAATATATGTTGTATCTACATTTCTCTAAATTGTCAGAAAGAAAGGCACTCCTTTGAACTGACAGCAATACAGTAAATGAAAGGAGCATGTTCCGTTTGAGGCGCAGGTTCCATACCACCCACTCACCCCTTTTCATCTTGTCTTTCAGCTCATGTGAATGCCGATGAACGGTAATTACACAAGTTCCTGTGTCTGGTTTTTTACCCTCCAGGTGTAGCGTCTCAATCAAAATTGCGAGTATATGGAAAGTGTGTGTCAGGTGGAATGTTCGTGGGTAATACTTGTTTCACTAAAGGTGTATTATTAGATTCCTACGGGGTGTCTCTCTTGGAAGCAGACATGATTAACTCTTAAAGGAAAGTCGCTTCCTCTATTATAGATATTCTCGTGGATATGATACTTTCTATATATATTGCCATGTATGTTTCGGTGGATAGTCACATTTAGGGTTATTTTTCATTTGTTCATTTATTTGTGGTATATAACGTGCACTTTCTGAACCGACTGATCATTTCAGAACATGACTTATAAACTAACTTAAATCTAGAACAGATACAACATCGAGCCACCCGGCCGTAAATTCATCACTGTGAAACGAGAAACTCACATTTCACCAATGTTAAATTTTCCGACCATTCCAGGAATCGAAGCCGGGACCCTTAAATCAATAGACAGACACGCCACCAACTGATCTAAGGTGTTGGGTATCTTGGGTCGAATATGTATAGTATTTATTATTTATAAGCACCAACGCCATGGTAAGAGTGGTTGTACAGACTGACTATACGTATAGGGGACTGGCTTGATCCCAGGTAAAAACACATAAGAACTTAGTATTGGTGTATTATTATTATTTATTATTATTATTATTATTATTATTATTATTATTATTACAAGGTGAACCCTAGGTGCCATTTTATCCATAGCGCCAATTCTATATTTGTTAAATTTGGCTTTTATCATAAAAGAAAAGCCAAACTCAGAGAGTTATTTGAGGAACTTACTTATCAATAGCTTATCCTGTATCCTGTATCTTGTATTTGCCTCAAATATTTAAATTTACTTTATTCTGATTTATTCTTGTTTATTGTTACTGATTTTTAAATACTTATGCTTCACTACTCTTTAGTTATTTTTTATTATCGTTATTTTTTATTCTTATCATTATGAATAATTTCTATTTTTTCATAGCTATTCTTCAGTGTATATAATTATTTAGCTATGATGGTTTAGCTTATTTTATCATGTATTCGTATGGTACTTGTGTACTTTTCAGTGCTGGCATGTCCTAGGTCTCACGACTTTTGGCCAGCCCTATAATAAAGAAATTTGAAATTGAAATTATTATAATTATTATTATTCCTCTTATCTAGAAATTAAAGTCAAACTGCCATAGGAATAATATTTTAAAATATATAAACGTAATTTTTTTGTCATGTAACCATGGCAAAAGGCTACGATATTTATCTCACAATAATTGTCAACAGTGACAGAATCTGTCGAAAGCGATTGGCGTAAAACGTTCGTTCTGGTGTATGAACATATAAGGCTTTATCTAGCAAATTTTAAAAATGTCACACATATAACATTACTTTAGTTCGTTGCTTGTTTTAGTTTTGTAAGTAGTATTCGGACATAACCATGTGTCTAGAAGGTAAGTACTGTACATAATACCCCTGTAACATATATACATATACGTACATAACACCCTCTAAAGTCTCAACCACGATATAATTACAGATACGGAGTTTTGGTCTGTTTTATTCACATTTTGAGATCTGATAAAAGCTATTTGCTGTATTTCAATTTTAAACAAGAAATGTTAATGTGCTAACGCCGCTTAACTACTTTTAAGACCTTTTTTTGTTCAAATCCCAGGAGGATGATGGAGATCGGTAGAGGGGGTTGAAATGTCCTTTCCTTAATGTGTTGCGAGTAGTTAGAAATTAATTCCAAGTATGGCTCCAACCACTAATAACCATTCGCTTGAGTTAAAAAAACTAGTATGAAAGGACATTGTGTATGTAATGTGTTCATATGATTTGTCTGTCTGTGTATGTAAGATCAAGATGATTCTTGCTTCGACACCTTAGCTTGGTCGTTATCACCCCTGATTACTATTTCAGGGGTTCCGGGATTGATACAGTGGGTCCAAAAATATACCATCGGGATATTGGGGTTGTTTTTATTTCACTAGATGGAGAAGTCCATTTTTTCTCAGCATGCAATTTATTAGGGACCGCCTATGCTCTCTAATAGTCAGAGTTCCTGACTCCAGATTCAGACGTCCTAAGTTAGATTCCCGGTGCTTCCAGACTATTCTGTGAAGCAGTGAGTCTTTAATGGGGTCAACTCAGCCTCACTAGGACAAATTAGGAGCTATTTGAATGAAAAAGTAGTGGCTCCGCTCCATAAAACTGAGATTAACGGTCGGAGGGCTCATTATGCTTACTATCTAACACCCTCTATCCACATACGTTGGCACTAGCTTCACCAACAGACGATGGCCGCCTGATTGGTAGAGCTCTTTAGCGGGCTGATAGCATGTTTTTTTAATTAAGTCTAATAAAATAAGTCCCTAATAACGTAAAAATAAACAAGTTTTAATAGTAGAGATATAATTTCACTATTCAATTACTTTTATTTAATTTAAATAGATTATTTTTTCTAATATATATATATATATATATCAATATCCTGAAGGTTGGTTTGATGTGATTATTTTTATCCATCCGGAGCTAGGCATTCACTCAGCCTTTCGGCTGGTTAGTGCTAACTACGCCATCCGTCGGTAGAAGCCCCACGTATTAGGGGAGTTCATAAAGTGAGGTGATCTCCCGTTACCTTCCACACTGAATTTCTACGAAAGAATGTAAAAGGGCCTACCTATTATGCTGGTAAAAGTATTTTCAGATCACTTTTAAGTGCCACAGTCAACATGGGACCAACGGCTTTACTTCCCCTCCAAAGGAAGGTGTGATACGGACTGTAATCGCTCAAGGAAATCCAACAGCCTCGCCTGGGATTGAACCCACGATTAAACAAGTTGTAATCTGTGCACTTAATCTTTTTTTTTTTCTAAACATTTATATTTAACTATAAACTAGTTTAACCTAAAACATAAAACGTAACACTAAACGATCAAACTAATTTGTTCATTGCACCTCCTTATATTAAACAGTGGTCCGCAAGACCACTCAGCCAAAAGGAAAATCCAATTCAAACTAAAGTTATTATCTTTTATCTTTCCTCAATCTTCGTATGTGGTTAAAATGGTTTGCTTGCATCCTTTCCAAATCCCAAACTGCATGGTTCAAAACTCCCCTTGTATTTCAAACTGATAGGAGTGCCAAGTTACGAAGCTCGGGGCAGTGGGCGTGTCTTCTTAGTTTGAGGTAGTCCCACGAGTCACATTACGAAGGACTACGTCGATGTTGTTTACTAGGGCGTTGTTCCTATACTAGGGTCGATAGGCAGTGGCGGTTTCATATGATGTCCGTTTCGAGAAGGACCGCAAGGATGAAGGAAGCCACAAATAATAACTACAATGTTGATGAGACTATACATGCCTTTTATGAATATCTTTATTTTATTATTTTTCGATAGTGCATCAAATCCACAGCCAAATACACTACCATGTAATACTAAATGACCACAAAGAGATATCAGTCGCGTCTGGTGCAGAGAAAATAGTTGCTCATACACTGTCTATTAGTAATAAGTCTGCGCAGATGAAGTAGCTCAAATGACCTCACAGCTACAGATAAATCTTGATCGAGTCCACCACAGGATAATGGCTAGTGAGGCACCTTCTAGGAGGATAAGTATATTCATTTTTAGCTCATAGTTCAAAATAAAATTTTAGTTATTTTTCAAAAGATCTTGCTACTAAAAGTGGAACTGATTCTATTATATATGATTAAGTTATTTTGGTAATGAGAATTACTTAGACTAAACCAATTATCAAAAAATTATCTTTGTGGATTGAATTAATACACGTATATGATCCAAAATATTTTTATTTTTAAAGGTCTGAAATAATAAGTTTGTTTGATCGTATCAACATTCTATCTTATTTCGTGAGACATTAAATAGTTTTTTACGATCTGTGACAATTTGTAATAATTTTAAATTAAAATAAAGATGAACTTAGCTTGAATTGGCTGTTTGGGCTGCATCTCATATTACAAAGTCTTGAAATTATCCTCCCCCAATTCTAGGTACCTGGGCTCCCTCCCTCATTATAATAGCTAGGAAATAAGTAGTTCACTTGGCTAGGCGGCCTATTTAACTCTTCTTGATAATCCCTCTTCCGTTTCTACATAAATGATATGTTTTCATGACCATTCACAGTAGTCATTTAAAATGAGAATAAATGATTTATCAACTACTTTAAACACTTTGTTGAACATACTTTTGTTACCTAATAGGGGAAATTTTACAAGACAGTTTCAGAAATAGCTTTAATAGTAAGATTTTGAACAATATTCGAAAATACTAAATAGATAAATCTAATTAAATATAGAAATTAATATGTCAGAAAATGAACGCAGATTTTGCTAACTATTCAATAATATATTTTTTCTTTGCTGAAATATTCACTGAGCTAAAGTAAATTATATTAAGCAGCTGAGATTAATTTTCACATTAATATGAAAGTTATTTTTAGGAATGTTGGATTTAGAAGAAGTGTAGGGAGAGTGGAAAGCCATTTAGCAGTCCAGTCTATTGCAAGAATAACGCCTTAGAATATTCGACCACTAAAGAGAGTGAAACTCATTTTTAAAAGTGATGGGACTTAAAAGTATAATATAGTATTCTGTGTTTAAAGTTATGGTCAAATGTATCATACCAGTATTTGGTTTAATAAAACATTGAGATTGAAATATGATTTTGTACATTTTCATAAAATTTACCATTTTGTTTGTTTACATTTTGAAAATGTCACGTTGGCATTGAAATATCACAGTAAAATAGGAAGTTATGATCTGACTTGCTACGCCAGAGGGGGATAACCGTGCTAATTAATACAAATATGTTTCAGGATTCATCAGTACTTTTAATCAAAATAATGTTAAAAAATAAAACTCTTCTACTAAAAGTTATTAGAGCTCAAAAGTAGAAAATAAAAATTTTCCTTATATAATCACAGCGATTTTGGTCAAAAAAGAAGGGTTGTCATTTTCTCACACATTAGTTCATATATAGCTCACTACTTAACATCATTGCTAATAAATTACCTATGCATGACAAAGGACAATACTCACGCATCGATATTTAAATAATTATACTTTAGTTCACGCATATACTATCGATTGGTTTATGAGTTAAAAATGTCAAAAACCATTATTTTTGGAACCAAAACTGCTAATACCAGAATAGGAGAAAGTTTATTTTCTGCTTTTTTCCTCTACGTACTATTGATAGAAGGGTTTAGTGTTTAAAACTTTTCTGCATTACTTTCAAGTTTTTTAGCTGTAGTGAAAAAAATGTATACTCATCATACACACTCATACTCATCAACTGTTTCCAGCCTGTGGCTGGGTCAGTTTAGTCAAATGCCTTCTTCATCTTCCTCTGTCCTTCCACCACTATTCCTCCTTTAATTGTTTACATTACTCTCCTCTCGCTTGTACATTTGCTGTTAAATACTCCTCCCATCTCTTTCTTGGCCTCCATTCTGGTATTTTCCCTACATACTTAATGTCCATAATTTTCTTTGGCATCCTCTCCCTATCCATCCTCATTACAGGTCCACACCAGGTGCGTTGCCAGGAATTTTTTCCGGAAAGGGGGGGGATGTGATATCAAATTTCGGCAAACATATACAAACCCTTATATTTTTATTTTACATAAGAAATCAATTTAATATTTTATATTTTATCTCCTGTGGCAAATTTAAACATATTTTCTGCATTTTACTTTTTTCCCTTGAAATGGTTATTGAAGGGGGGATTTTGGGGTTGGGGGATGTATCCCAATACCCCCCCCCCCGCCCGTCTACGCACCTGGCCCACACTATGCTAACTTATAATAAATAAGGGTTTTAAGCCTCAAATGTCTATGGATTTTACTGTCATAGAAGTTGAGTATTGTGACAAGTTTCAGCTCTCAATGTGCACCATCAGTGGGATGAAAAGCGGATTACAGATCTTTAGGAAAGATACATCGCAAATAAAGTTAATAGAAGGTTTTTAAAAATTCTCAGACTTGGGATTGTGGATCCATCCAAAACTGGATTTGAACAATATTCTGTTGAAAGTATTAAATATACTTAAATAATTAATACTAAGGTCGAGCCACATTCATCCGACTAACAAAGTGTTGATTTTCTTAAAGATCACTAAACCTTATCCATGCCAGGAAAAACCGTTTAGTAGACTGTCTGTAGAGTTGCTAACATTTAAAATTTTTATTATTTTTAACTAGAGCTGTCGAAATTGAAACTATATGTAAAAAGAGAAAGCTACAGAGAATTTATTATAACGTTTCAGTGGACATAATCACACCAATGTTCACAGGCTCTAAATCAATGGTGGACAACCCTGTCTACCATCACCATGTGTGGCGAATTTGAGTTTGCCATACCTCACAGAAAAATAAACTTTTTCCTGACGTCGTGTGCTGGTTGTAGCTTAGTACAGCTTTCTTGTATATTATTAGAAACATTCCGTGTTCTGAATGAGTCATTGTCGCAACACAGCCATCCAATACTCACCTCCACTCACTTTCCAAACACTTCGTTTAATCTATGCCTCAAACCAAAAGATTGTCAAATTTCGCATTAAATTGATTTACATTTTCAATTTGAACAGTTTTCAAATTTGCAACTGAGGCAGTTGTAAATGAGTAGTCAAAATTTACATGCTTTGAATAACCTTGTTCAAACCGTTTGTAATGTTTTTAAATATTTGAATGAGCTAACTAAATTCATGATTTTTTACAACTTGTGGTGAATTTCACTTCTCATTCACCACACCTGTGGCTAAATTGAAAAATGTTCTGCCAAGCTCTGGACTAAACTCTAAACCGTCATGCTTGAAATTGAATTGATTTTCTGTGACAAACAGGTCAAGGTTTGAATGTTGGCAGGGTGATTTGTGTTTGGTTTCCACATTTGATTGATCACTTTAGTTTTTCTATCCCCTCTCAACCAAAATTCAGATACATTTCCTCTAAAATTTTACCTTCATCATTCCTATTCCATTAGCGTATTCAATAGACGCGCAGTCTACCTTGGTGGTCTTGGGGTAAACTACTCGCCTCAGGACTCGATGTATGTGGGTTCAAACCCATACAGGGTCGATGGATTTTTCTTGAGCGATAAAAATTCGTAGCACAACTTCTTCGGAGGGAAATAAGGTCATCGGTTTCACGTCGATTGTAGTATGTAAAGTAACCCGGGAAGGTGTGTGAAAATACCTTTCCAGGAAAAAATGGTGGGCCCTTTCAGTCTCGCGTGTTGATATAATCAGTCGGTTCATAAAACGAACGTTAAATTCTTCAAATAAATAAATACACGTGTAGGCTTATAGCCCTAATGGATACTAAGATGCGGTGGACTTAAAAAAACTATTACTGTTTAGTCATGGTCAAAGATTTATAATAGTTAAAGTGTAGTCATAAAAAACGTTGTAAGCTACAGAAGCTCATCCAAAACTCGTCTCAGTTGATAAAAAAAATTCTATATTTTAAAAAGAACTTATTACATTAAATCAGGATTGAGCTTGGACTTATCGAGTTAAGAGTAGTACACAGTAGAGGCGCTACTATTCCAGGTTTAATTGCGCGAATAGTGTGTCCGTCTATATTGGGATGCCAGAATAAATCAATCCTAAATGCTTGCATTTCCTCCCCTTTCCTTATTTCCTCTCTACCCCAGCGACTAAGTGTCTGTTTGAATTATACTCATCCACTAGCTCCACTAGTAGAATATAGATGGGAAAGATATAATTTTAGAGGAAATGTACCCAATATGTGTGGATGAAGAGTGGTACATCATTTAGAGAAAAACACCCTCAAAACACCAAGCTGGGATTCGAACCTTGATCTCTACGTTACACCCAATCCAGTTCAATTTGAGAGTGACATTAGCTATGAGCTGACCATTGGGGGATTTTAGATACCCACTTCAGCCGAATGCTGGGACAGCTCCTTACTTCTAAAACTCACACGTCAATAACTTGGTCTAGATTTATAACTTCACCAGAGCTATATTTAAGGTCGTGTGATTGAGTAGTACCAAGGAGGATTACTATGCATCGGAGTTAATCGGACTATCTTTATAGGAATTTTACCCGCCTTGGTGGCGTAGTTGGTTAACGCGCTAGTCGTGTTAAGCTCGACCACCGAGGACGGGGAGATCGAGGTTCGAATCTCGGTCGGGTGAACTGGGGGTGGTTTTTCCAAATGGTTTTCCACTCTCCCTCCACGCAAATGCGGGTTCACTTCCTCTAAATTCAACCCTCCCAATTCCTAATCAATTAGAGTAATTAGTACTTAAGCGTATAACCCGAACGGGTAGTAAGACGCGGTGCTAAATATTATATTTATAGGAATTTTGATTCGTAACTTTAAAGTTCACCCTTATTCTAGGTTATAGCTAAAGGGTCGAGGAATGGTGCGGTCGCTTTGTGCTGTAAATGTATAAAGAGTGGCCATATGAAGCAAAATACAATTTTTCAGGAACATTTTTGAGTTCTTAAAATAAAATTTATGTTAATTATCAGACCATTTATCACAAAATTAAAGACTAGATACACGCTTTTGTTTACTTTGAATTGCCATGCTTCAGGTAAAGTAATTGTTCGTCAAAGTCATGAGAAGATAACTGATCTCCAAATTAAGTATGACTGAATAGTCCAGCTTTGTATAAAATAGTTTAGTGGGTACGGAGGCATAAATTATTTTCTCAAAATATCAACACAAAATGAACAATAGCTAGATTTTTCTCTATAGGTTTTTTTTGTGTACTTGAGATTGAAGATGCACTAGACATTGTAGGGGAGATTTAGCTTTCGCCCAAGTCGCAAAAAATCTGGCAACGCCCCTCCCTATCATCCTATCCTCTTGGATGAAGTAGCTAAGTCCGCTAATAAAAAAACACTGACACTTAAATAAGACTCATAAAAAAAAGACTCGTAACACTAAATAAACACTAATCAGTCTCTAGCTGACATTAAATTACCTATTCGTTAAGTAGGTGTGCTGAAGTGTTTTTTAAATGATATCTTTACTATTTCCTGTCTTATGAAAGAGAGCGTTATAATTTCATGACTATTCATTCATTCATAAATAATAGGTATTCAAAACTATTATTTGCCAACAATTTTAAAACTTGAATTAAAGGTCAACGACGTCGAGAGACAAGATAGAGTGGCATTTTCGAATAACAAGGGACTTCTAGGTAGTGAATGAATGAATGAATGAATCAGTTCACTAGTCAGAAGTAGGATGATGAGAAACTTGCGCAATACTATTTCGCGTAAACAATTTCAAGTTTGTTTGTTCTATTATGGAAAATATGTTTTCTACTACAAGAAATTATATAAAATAGTGAAAGTAATAAGTTGAGTGGAATCCACCTTGGTGGCCGCATGGTCTAACGTGCTACTCTCGCAGTAGACTAGTCTGCCAATGACGAGGAGATCGAGGTTTGAATCTCAGTCAGGTGTACTAAAAGGCTTTTTTCCAAAATAGTTTTCCACTCGGCCTCCATGCAAATGCGGGCACACTTCGTATAAATATAGCCTTCCTATTCCCTAAAAGCATTAAAGTAATTAGTACCTAAGATTATAAACCCGAACGGGTAGTAAGACGCGGTGCAAAAAAAAAAAAGCTATCATTCGATTCATAAACACAAAAATCATTGTAAATCCAATAAAAGAAAAGAAAAATGATAGAAGAACTAACAGGATTGTGAGGACATAGCTGCGTAATGAGAGGAAGAAACAATGAATTAATAAATTGACTCAGTAATGAAATGACTAAAGATAACATTTAAAAAAAAACCGCACAAAGTGAACTTTGTGATAGCTTTCCTTTTACATGTTTTTAATACATTTTTTTCATGCTATTTTAGCTGTGCCTATATTTCAATTCCAAAAAATCTGTGTTGTCATTTTTAATTAGAGTTTAATTTTATTTCTGAATTTTAAAATTAATTAATACTTTTTTGTAAATCTTGTTCCAATGTTCTCACCAATTTGCAACCAAATTACTTTCAATGTTCTCATTTTCAAATCTTATATTTTCTTAACCTAGGTCAGTTCTAGGTGATACCTATGAACTGAACATATCTACTTTTTAATCCTCCTATATGATTAGTAATAATTACATAAAAGCTAGTTAAGTTACTTTGTAAACCATATAATTGAATGAAATAATTTGCCTCTCTGGAAAGCGCACGTTAAATTCCTAGTAACAGTCTTTGACACATTTGAAAGTTAAACATTCCACGAATGGTCAACCTAACTTTGATTGACTTTGGTACAAGATGAATATAATATTTCTTCGTAATTTCTGACGCAATTTCATAATATGTAATTAGTCCTTATCAGTGGTTCGCTAAAATATAATTTCATAGAAAAAACATACTTATAAATCATTGTCACTTGTGCCGAGATATCATAGTGATGGAAACTTGAACAATGAACCTAGTTGAAGTGCTTACGAAATATATAAAAGTGCCTTAAGTGGTCAATATTTGCACATTTTTCTATTAAATGTACTTGGATGTGTTTAGATACCACAAAGTACGATTACAACACAAAATTATTGGCTAGTTGTAAATACATATTCAAGTAAAGAAAAACAAGTTGTTCAAATCAATAAATTAAATATTTAAAACTTTATATTTATATTGATTCACAATTGAACATTTTTCTTATCCTCAAGGCAATAAGTGAGGTTATATTTAGAATTTAGAACCTTTGTTCGGAGATAGATGGCGCAGTTAAATAATGTTGTCTATGGTGTAAAAAAATACAATTATTCTAGACTTGAGTTTGTCTTTGTCTTCCACCCTAACAAAAGTAAAGCGTAGAATGTCCCCTGTTTGTCGACTGTCACACGTGATTAAATCTGTCACTATAGAAGAAGAACACGAATGAATGTCAAATAGATAAACAAGATGAGCTTATACCAGTGCTTGTAAAAATAAATACTCTGTGAATATATTCCATAGAATGTACAATTAGTGTTGGGTAGTATTAATAATGTTTAATAAACATAATTCTACATTATTTTAGATTTGTTTGAATGAATAAGTGGAATTTTTAAACCTAGAACTAGGAACTGAGACTTGAAATAATGAGAACCTACAGCAGTAAAATTGTATAACCGATCATCACTAATATATCTTCTTAATATATATAATTCTTCTGTACGTGTGTATGTCACTGAACTCCTCCTAAACGGCTGGACCGATTTTGATGAAAGTTTTTGTGTGTGTTTGAGTGGGTCCGTGGATGGTTTAGATTTACAATTGGACCCGGTAGGTGGCGCTGCAATCGGGTTCTAGGATTTATTTTTTATTTTTAGGGAATTTTTTTGAGGAGGATTTTTTTAAAAAGATTTTTTGCATATCAGAACATGTAACCTTAATATTTATAATAATGAATATAATATTAATAACTGACCGTTAAAAAAAATCATAAGTTCATCAATAATTGACCGTTAAAACATTCTAAAAAGTTCATGAATAATTGAACTTCTGAGAATAATTCATAGTTATGTTTGTTTTTCGATACAGCTGATATTTGTGGAGTTGTGGGCTAATATATCTTCTTAATATATATAATTCTTCTGTACGTGTGTATGTCACTGAACTCCTCCTAAACGGCTGGACCGATTTTGATGAAAGTTTTTGTGTGTGTTTGAGTGGGTCCGTGGATGGTTTAGATTTACAATTGGACCCGGTAGGTGGCGCTGCAATCGGGTTCTAGGATTTATTTTTTATTTTTAGGGAATTTTTTTGAGGAGGATTTTTTTAAAAAGATTTTTTGCATATCAGAACATGTAACCTTAATATTTATAATAATGAATATAATATTAATAACTGACCGTTAAAAAAAATCATAAGTTCATCAATAATTGACCGTTAAAACATTCTAAAAAGTTCATGAATAATTGAACTTCTGAGAATAATTCATAGTTATGTTTGTTTTTCGATACAGCTGATATTTGTGGAGTTGTGGGCGAAATGCCAAAAATGAAAAGATGTTTTAGTTTGTATGTTGTCTTGACAAACACTGAATTTGTAATATTTGTGTTACTCACTAATTGTGAATTTGTAATTGTGATGATCACATAGTATTTGTTTTACTATCGAAATCAATTATGTCACCCCAACGAAAATCCAACGTTCGGGCAGGACAACGTCTGTCGGGTCCGCTAGTATAATATATATTTAAAGCCCTATGTATTTTATTATATATAAATATATAGAACTATCTATAAAATTAATTATATATAAGTTAAATTTTATGTATATGTAGATGATTATCTTATATATAATTTGATAAGCCCTTTCCTGGTAAAAGAAATTACGAGAAATGACTAAACAGATTTTGACAAACGACCACTCATTTTAACGATTAGGAGTTCAGGATGTCGGGAAAAATAGTAGTTTTCTACAAACACCCGATTTTCAGAGATAATTTTTAGTTTTTCATTCTTTGTTTAGTCACCATGGACACTGTTATTTGTTGCATGGCTGTAAATATCTAAATAAAATATATCTCTTTGGCTAAAAAATAATAACTCAATCTTTATTGGTCCGAGCACATCACGATTTTTTTCTTTGGATGAATATTTCTCTTTGGATGCTGGTAATAACACATCTAAATTGAAATGCCTAAACTGAGGAAACATTTTTTATTGGAATGTTATCATTAATTCGCATTTAAATCAATAATATTGAGCATAATTCTAAATTTAAAAGGTTAAGTTAAATTCGTGAAAAATAATATTGTCTACGTTTAGTTTCGCGCATGATAAAATAATATTTAAATATGTTTTGGTATGTATTATAAGCTCAAAAACAATAAAATGATCTTGAATAATGTTTAAAAATAGCCATATTAACTATTTAAGTATTAGTTTTGGTGTTCAATTTTTTCTTCTTCAAATAATGGGGTTTAATGTTAATTTTATTCAAATAATGGGTTTTTATGTTAATTTTAGCGAATAGTTACACAATACAAATTCATAAGTTAAGCTATGTTTTCATTTTACCGCTTAATTTTGAGGATATATATTTATAAGTAATGTTTTGTATACCCCATCTATCTTTTCACATTCTTACAAATACAGTAAGTTCAGCTATGTTTCCATGTTGATACTTAATTTCTAGGGAATGATATTTCAAAGTACCGTAATGTTTTATGTAAAACATCTATATTTTCACATTCTCTCTATCTGACTCTCTTTCTCACGCTCTTACACACTCTATAGCACACTCTTTCTCATATGATCTGCTCTCATTCTCTCACACACTCTCGACCCTCACATACACTATCTATCACACAATTTCCACCGCATTATCTTTATTATACTCTCTCTTAAGCTCTCTCTCAAATTCTCTCTCACGCAAACGTTCTCTCTTTCTCAAACGTTCTTTATCTCTAAAACGCTTACTCTCCATCGCTCAAAAGCTCTTTCAAAATCACTCTCTTTCAAACTATCTCTAAATCACTCTCACTCTTTCTCTCTCTCTCTCTCTATATATATATATCAATCTCGCTCTCTCTATTTCAAACTTTTCTCTCTCTTTCACACAATACTTCTCCCAAAATTTTGGACTATCTTTTTTTCATAAAAACACACACACACTTTATCACGCATTCTCTCTCACATATTATATCTCTCACACACTCTCTATTACTTTCTCTCATACACACTCTTTATCTCAAACACATTCTCTCTACTCTCTCTCACACACACAAACACACACACACATTTTAAATATAATTTAATAAGCCCATTTTTTATAGTTGAAATTAACAGTAAACGGTTTTATCGATTTTAACCCACGAAGTCATTTTAAAGGTTAGGGATCCAAGATTCCGACAAAAATATTAGCTTAAAACTAAAACTAAATTTTCCTTGCGAATTTTACAATTTTTAATTCTGTGTGGGCATCGGCTAAACTGTACCATAGATAATTGAGAAACAAATTCTACTTTTTTTAGTTTAGAATAAAATTGACTAAAATCATATTCACAATTTCCTTATCTTTACCAAGGGGGTAATTAGCTGGTTTGGCGCCATCAAACCAACATTAGCTAATTAAATTTGCAAGGTTTTTTTTCAATTGGAAATTAGAATAGAAAAAAAGTTTTTTACATTTATTTGAAAATGAGATGAAACTATTTTGAACTGTACAATCATTCTTTTTTTACATCACCATGGAAACCATTATATGTGTATATCGGTAGATAAAATATTTCTCTTTGGCTAAAAATAATAACAGATTAATAATTCTTACTTGAGTGGTCTGCTGCAATGAATAGATAGAGAGCTGAGAGAGTGGTCATTTTAAATTTCTCATCGTGGACGGAAGAGGGAAAATATAAGTTTTGATTCAAATTAAACAAATAAAGCTAAATATCCATGTAATATAATAGCCTTTGACGAGTAAACTTTTAATTATAAAGTCAAGTGAGGTCTTATTATATAAATTTGTTCCCAATAAAAAATCTAGAATACATTTTAGTGCAATAATATGCAGGCATCACTGCAACGAGCCACTAGTAGATAATATATTTATACACATATATATTAAGATTCAAATAGCCGAAGCTATTATTTGTCCTTTTAGAGAGGAATTCTCCATCTAGATATCATATTCTGAAAATTGAAAAAGTACACCTGGACACGGGAATCGAACCCGGGTCCTTCGACTTAATACGCCAATGCTCTACCACTGAACTATCCAGGAGTCGTCCCGTGCCCAGGGTCATTCTCCACTCATATTTTAAGGCAGAGTCTATAATGGACGTGTGGAAATCGTCGGCTTTATTCACGAGCTATCAGATAACGCAGCCATATTCGACTCGGTAGTTAGCTTATTACTGCAACTTGTTCAATTATTATAATAATTGTACAGGATTGTATATTAAGAATCAAATAGCCAAAGCTATTATTTGTGCTTTTAGAGAGGAGTTCGAAGATGGCTGCGTTATCTGATAGCTCGTGACTGAACTCATGTTCAACTTAACCACCTTTATCGATTTACACAACTGCGTCATACGATCTGACATGAAGTTAGTCCTTTGATCTGGCAGAACGCTTGACACAACTCCAAATTTCAAAATCCACTCAGAAATCAATTCCTTAGCCACAGTTTCTGCTGTCTGATCTGGTAGCGGTATCATTACCAAGTGTCTTGAAAAATGAGCTAAAACTGTCAAAATGCACTTATTTCCATCCAACGTCTCAGACAGGGGACCGACAATGTCTACTCCAATTCTCTCGAAGCGTTGGGCTACTTCCGGTAATTCCACTAATTCCGGTCTGGTTAATCCCTTCAAAGTTCTCTTCTGACAGTTGTCGCAACTGGCTACATAGTCGTCCACACCCTGTCATCTCGTTGGCTACCAATATGATTCGGCTATCCTCAAGTTGGTGGTTCGTATAAAGCATGTACTGCTAACACGTGATCATGGTTTTCACACAGAATATTTTCTACTTCACTTCGAGTTACAACTAACATAACCTCAAACCTTGTTCGGTTTCCCTGTACAACATTCCGTCCACTGTTGTAAATTGAGGTTGCTCCCTCCACTTTTGACAATATGGGTCATTCTCTTGACTCAGTTTAAAACTGTCCCTATTATCCGAGGTAACCATCCTCCGCATTTCCATGTTTAACTCCTGGCCTATGCTTAACTGAGTAGTCATATTAACTCAACCGTAATGTCCACCTGGACAAACAGCTATTCAGATCCTTCAAACGAAAAATCCATTTTTAAGCTGCATGTTCCGTAACTATTGTGAACTTATGGACATAGAAATAAGTTCTAAAATGTGTTATGCTCCATACGATGCTTAGTAACTCTCGTTCCGTAACACCATAGTTGATTTCAGCTTTATTCAACTTTCTTGTAGCATACGTAATCAGATTTTCTTCTTACTTGTAATTTATTGTACATAAAGGTAATATATTAATTTTTTTGTAAGCCTTGTGTTCTGTATTTTTTTCAGTGCTAGCATTCTAGAAGGTCTCGATTGTTGTTTAGCACTTTAATAGGCTAAAAGAAAATGAAAATGAAACGAAAATTATATATACAGGGTGTATCAATTTATGTGGGAAGTAATTGGTGTGTGGATAGTACACTTCAAAACAACACAAACCGTCCTTAAGAACATTTGTCATTTTTGTGTTGTTTTGAGGTCTACTACCCACACCCCAATTACTTCTCCCATTAATCGGAACCTCCTGTATGTTAGTGATGATATTAGTTTAAACCAGGGGTTTCCAAACTTTCTTGACTCGCGAACCCTTTTCACAAACATATGAGTTGCACGAACCCCCCCTGGTAAATATCCATAGCCATGCACTTAATTTTTTACCTAATTTTTATTAAATTTTATTTATTAATTGTAATTAAAATCTTTAATACCTTTAAATTAACCTACTATAGTTCGGTAGGTACTTTGGGATACCCTATCAAATATAATGAAACAATAGTGAAACTACTTTTAAAAAAAGTTCAAATAATTATACGTTTGTTTGAAAAATTAAAACTGAAATTAAATAAGCAAAGTACTTTAGTAACATTTTCTTATCTTTACTGTCACAATATTATCACATTTCATATGATTTTTTAAAAGTGGTACTGGAAATTGCTGCTTTGACATAACTGAAATACCCTCCTTTAATCACAAAATTCAATGCAAATTTAAGTTTCAAAATTGTTCACAAGTTTTAACAGCTACTCAATCACCTCTTCACGTGACTTAGTGAGAGGGATGCGTTTACTTTGGATGGCACAGAGCTTTAAAGTCAGGAACCACAGACGATAAATAAAATATCAAATCACTTTCAGCATTGAGCCTGTCCCTGCATTTATTTTTTAAATAGGCATATGAAGAAAAATATTTCTCGATCAAATACGTAGAATAAAATTGTAACAAATCTGTAATAGCTTTAATCTCTAACAATGAGAACTCCTCCATTAAACTTAATCAGAAACCAATTAATGACAAAAATTGACACCTTTTCTTTAATTCAAAATCAGTGGAAATTTTAAAAAGCTGCTCTTTTTCACTCACGCTTAATGTGAAGGATCTAAAAACTGCTGTTTCTTCCAGGAGATTGCGAATCCAATTGTTATTATTGGACATGGCTGGAAAATATTCTCTGAAGGTTTTTCGAAGCCCCTTCAAGTGTTCTATAACCAAGTTCTTTACATTTTCATCCAAAGAAAGCTGGTTTTCTACCATGAAGTCGTGAATGGTATCAAAGCACTCTGATTGCTAATTAAAAACGTTTCCCAAAAGTTAATTTTTTTATGAACGACTCGATACGGTCTTGCACAATAAAAACGTTAATATTTGACCCCTGAAGAGAGAGGTTTGAACTGTTCATTTATGAGAAAATGTCTGCCAAATAGGCCAAAGCTTGAAGCCACATTTGATCTTGCATGCACTTTGCTTTGTGAAAGGGATGGTTGGTAAGAAAAATAAAAACTTCGTGTTTAAGTTCAAACAAACTTGTAAGAGTTCTACCTCGAGATAATCACCTGACTTCAGTGTGAGACGATAAACAGTTGTAAATGCTTCCCATTTCCTCACAAAGGGCTGCAAAAATCCGCCGTTACAGAAATATTTTGTCGAACCCCTTGGAAGATTTCGTGAACCACAGTTTGGGAACCGCTAGTTTACACCATAACACGTATTGGTTCTTTGACTTATGAAATATATAACTCAAACTAATGAGCTGTATGAAAAAAATCTAGCTTTCTGGACGGGGAATAAACTCCTCTCTCTCTGCCAAGGCTCCGTTACATGTGACTTAGTGACGAACCTAGCTGATGACTATATATTATTTAGAAATGATGAGACTCTGTGGCAGAACGCAGGATTCGAACCTTCAAGAAAGTCGCTGGCCATGTCTTGTTGGAAAGGTACTATATTGTTGCCTTTCCCCCCCACCCCCCTCCCCCCACCCCCCTACTGCGGGCCATATCTGTCAGGATAGCTCGCTGGGAAGGGCAGGGTTGGTGGCAAGATAGTTGGCTGGCTTCAAAATGATACAGAAGGTTTCGAATTTTAATTTAATAGTAGCACTAAGAGTTAATACAACATGTGATGTTAAATGTGATATAAAAGAAATATAAGAACTTGGATATATGCGCTCATGGAAGTACTGGTTTTTTACTCGTGATAGTATGGCTGAACCCCTACAGAACTCAAACTAGGTGGTACCCCTCTAGTACGAGTACTACTGATGACCCGAAGTTACTAGTCTGCTATGGTCCAGCGTTTGGCAGCGTCCAAAATATATGATAAATGTGTCAGCGCCGATGTCAATAAAACAAATACTTTTATAGCCCAATCTGGCCTCGATACTCCAAAACTAGTGCAAGTTTGTTGTGAGTAGTCAGCATTCCTCTTTGATATACGAATAGTTAATGAATCTTAAAAATCTTTAAAATGACACTATGTACATGAAATCTGTCATTATATGTCAAAAATGACATCCTAAGCAACACATGACTTGGTGACTTATATTTGAACTGTCAGATATATCTAGTTCTTCCCATGATGGCACGACTATAGTCTTCACTATGAGAGTACGTGGTTTTTGATGGTTGCCATTTCAGTGTCTACTTCACTACGCCACAGACAAGAGAGTTAATACGTTATGTTCTTCAGACGCTGACAGATGCTTTTGAAATACTTTGTCGGTTCAAATACCGCTTGGGTGTTCGTTTATTAATTTGCACGTGGTGCGATTGTAAAATAAATAAGGTAAAATAAAGTGATTCGGAGCAATCCTAAAATTCCCTAAAACACCATCCAACCCGACCACCCACTCGTCGGAACAACCAGGTTGGAAGCGGCTCTTAAACCTCCCAACACTACATTTCAACTAGCCGTTCTAGTCATTTTCGCGATAATCTAAAACGCACGTTAAAAACAAACTTTTGTTTCCAACCAACGTTTGTGATAGAACGAGACTGGAGTCACGTGGTGTCGGGCAGTTGTACTAACCACGCTACACACTCCACAACCCGATTGGGGGATGGTTCTCTTCATCCCACCTCTCTATCTAGGGTTACGACAGTATTTCAGATGACAGTCCTAAGTACCATACAACCCGACAGGTTGCTTCGGCCGCCTGGAGATCGATTTGGATGGTGTGTAGGCTGGCGTTTTATGTGATGTCCCAGACTTTGACTTCCACACTTACTATAGTAGGGGTAAAACCCGTGACGATAGCCGAGTAATCTAAGGCTTTGGACCCATAATTACACTTGACAATCGGTAATGGGAACGGTCGAGGTTCGAATCTCGGTTCGGGATCACTGGGTGGTGACTACCCCCCTTCCCCCACATAAGGACTAATGCGGCTGCATAGCCTATAAATAATTATTTTTCTTGAAACTTAGTCGTTAACAACCTTAGTTTTAAACGTTTACAACTAAAACACGCGGAAAAATACTCAATATTATTCAAGTAAGTGTAGATGGTCAAATAATGGTTGTCTAAAATTCTTTTTTGATTGGTACCTTTTAATAAATGACTTTTGTTAGTTCATCTGTGCCCCTCAAACAATTGCGTATTTTTTACGTGTGTTTGTTACTGTACCAATCAAATTCTGGCGTTGGGACATCCGTGTTGGTTCAATAGATGATCTCATGGCCGATTTACTGGAAGATAGATAGGGGTCGTCCATAAACCACGTAACGCTTTTGAGGGGGGATGAGGGGTGAGCTCTATTGTCTGCATGCTGTTACACGGGGGGAGGGTGGGGTACAACAAAATTCTACGTAACAAAGGTCTTAAACTCAAATTATAGTGTTTAGAAGTAATATTATTGTTCATGTTTTCACCTTTGATAAACACAGTTATGGATAACTTCCGAATATCTGTGGCGTTGAAAATGCAAGTTTAGCATTTACTTTTTGTTCAATAATTCGAATGCGCTTAGGTGGCATTGTCTGCCCGAGACTATGAACGCCAAGCACATTTGAAAACACATATTTTCATGTAGATGACAGTGACATGTTTATATTCATGACATTTGTTTAGATTTGTCCAATCTACTGACCCCCTCATGTGCTTTTAGTTGGATAGCAGCTGTCAGTCGAAGCGGCCTTAATTTATAAGTACAGTTAAGTTTGAGTATATTTATTTTACATAGGCCGTGAATAATCGCTTGTGTTTGTACAAAACCAAAAATAATTTCTTCAAAAGGAGGAGACTTGTTCATTGCTTGCGTATAAAAAGTGATATCCAGAAAAATTAGTGGAAAAGTCTCCAAAAGATGTTGTAGGAAAATGAAAATAAACAAAAGTACAGAATTTATCTCAAGGCAAGTTTTAGGAGTCCATCAAGAGTGTTATTTCTTCATACCAGCAGCATGTTATGAAAAGTAAAGCTTAAAATATCATTAATTATTTTCAAAAGGTAGGTGTATTTAGGCCTATACCTTTTCCCTTCTGATAAATCTAATGTGTATGTATGTATATAAATGCAACTAATATACATACGTTATGGTGGCTACATTGTCTAAGTTGTCGTTCTCTCAGTAGACTAGACGGCCGATGTTGGGGAGATGGGGTTCGAATACCAGTCAGGTCTACTGAGGGTTGCTTTTCCTAAATTGTTTCCCACTCTCCCTCCATGCAAATGCTGGTAGATTTTCTTTAAAATTCTATCTTTTTAGTGTTACATTTGTAGGATGGTATAGTCAAATTGTAGTTATTCTCTTTGTTCTTTATTATATTTATCTAATGAAGTAGAAATGAGGAGGGTAGAATTCTATAGGTATTCTACCCTTATTAACGTGGATTGAGAATATAAAACCCTTTAGGAAAAGTCAGTCTGAGTACTCCCGACAGGTATTAGGATCCCGATCTCCGCTTCATTGGCCATCTAGTCTTTTTCAAGAGTGAAGCCAGGATCCAGGATCGATGTTGGAACGAAATATGAGTCTATGTATTGATAAGTTAGTTAAAGTAAAATTGTAGATTAATCCAATAATAATTTAGAAAAGTTGTATGCTTAGAATCAATAGTTCTCTATATAATATTAATATGAATATCGTAAAAAATGCTCAATATTAAGAAAGATGTTTTCCCCCAGCGTCAAGCATCTTATGTGGGCACTTTAACATCATCATGTAGCAAGCGCTACTATAGAAAAGGGCCATCCTAGTCAGCACATAGTAGTGCCGTCTGGCTCTTACTCAGATCGCAAACCTGACATCCATAACACAAATATAGCAGAGGTTTTCCCTCATGAACCTGAGGAATTAGAGCTCAACGTCTTTATGGTCTCTACTTGTCTGTCTTATTTGTTTGTATGTGTAGCCATCCATAAATAATAATACTCTCTGAAGTCATTTATGTTCAGGATTTAAAATTGATTTTAAGAAGTATTAATTCTGAATCCGTCCTTTAGTATCAAAAAACTTCCCTATGAAATAATTACATTCATTCTTGATCAGAAAAGTTACGTAACACAAGGTGGGGGAGGGGCTAGGCTAAATGTCTACATGGTGTTACATGGGGGGAGGGGGCTGAAAAGGTAAGAAAAAAGCGTTACGTGGTTTATGGACAACCCCATAAACATTACGTTCAAATCAGAAAACTTATTAAGTGCCGTTCTCTGCATTCTTCACATGAGAGCAGTGAAATTGAAATTTGTGAACTAGTCTTTTTATTAACATTTTATATAATAGGCCTATATATATTTTACATATAATATATATTTTATATAATTATATATATGTATAATATATATTGTAGATAATTATATATAATATGTATAATAGGCCCTATATATCATCTATATTATTAGATTATATATAATATAGTTGTATATAATATAAATATATATTATATACAATATAATTATATTTAATATGTAATTATATTTAATATATAATGTAAATATACATTACATAATATATAATATATTAGACAAGCTAATATATAGTATAAATATATATTGTATAATACACATCAAATGTATTTCATATATAATATGATTATATATAATGTATAATACATTGTATTATATATAAAATATATAATGTATTTAATATAATATATAACATATAGTATATATACATCATATAATATATAAATAATATATTTAAATAATATCATATATTATAAATATATTAAAACGGTAACATGATTTTCTCTTATTCAACATTAGATACAGTCAATGTCTCCTATTGAAGACTACAGGCAAAATCCTATATATAATTCGACGCTTGGTTAAAACTGTATCACCTACTTAGGCTACCATGAAGTGAGAAGGACTCTATTGTGCTTTTGTTTAAAATTTTCGAACTTATTAAGTCCTATTGGTTATATCATAAGTGCTATATTTGTGCTTGATATAACAGTAAACTTAATGTTGTGACACTTAAAATACTTATAAATATTTTATGATTCACATTGTAGTATTTTCAATTCAAACAAAAAAAAAATTTCAGGTTACGAAAGGGTTACTTCTTCTCAATGTATACAAATATTTCTACAACCAGTAAAATAGAAAAAATGTTAAAGAAATGTAAATCTAATTGTATGTGAAATGAAAGGCGTGGTTGGCTGGAGAAAGAAAAAGTTACTTGAGCAATATTGGCGAAGAATAAAACCTCCTTCTGTTTCTGAACTTTTTCTTTACCCCCCCAAGGGACTTCCCCAAACTTTCCTACTTGTCGAGTAATCACATATTCTCATGGCAAAGAAACTCTTGGACAACCTAAATTATTTATGGCTCTGTCGTAGATTAAGTGTAGCTATATACATATACTTTTAACAAAGTCCAAATTTGACATATAATTGGACAAGAAATTAATTAGATTATATATTATCTTTTTTTTCCCGACGTTATACACAAACTCGTGAGATTAGAGAAATTTCTAAAGTCTTATAAAATATCAAAGAAAATACAGATGCATCTCTAAAATATAAATCGCTTCAACGCCTGACTCACATAAATGCACACACAAACGTTCACACATAACATCCACATACACACACATATATATGAAGATTGTAATGACAATAAAAACATTATATTTGTTTTTCCGTAAAAAAAATTCGTTCAAAGTTAGTTATGATACTTTCTTTTAAAAATAAGAAATATTTTTAAAATGGTTCAAAAGGGGTATGTGGTAGATTTTTTTACAATACCCATAGTTTTATATATAGGTTTTTCTTAAAAAAAACTCATTTATAGTGGTTGAATGATGACAGATATTTGAGAAATTATACATTTTTTGAGATAAGCTGCAAAGTTTTTGTTCAAAAAAGCTATCTGAGGTTTATTTTACATGTTATATAAGTATATAAGTATTTTATAAATCTATTGGTATAGCTTACTGATACATTTTATAAAACTTGAAATATTTTGTAATTTATCTTGAAGAGTTAGTTGAAAATGGATCTCATTTAAATGTTTTAATTAAAAGTATTGTTATAAATGAAAAATAATTATAGAGTAGTTTACACTTAACTGAATTCCAAAAATTTTAAATTTGTTAAAAATATGTAAATGCTTTTGTTTTAATATCTATATGAAGAGAGTTTGTTTTAATAAATAAGGCTATGTGTTTGTTTTTCTGAGTAAAACTTACCTAACGAGCTTACTAAAATGCAGTTCTTAAAAATGTTGCTCCAAACTATATTTCACTACATACACGAGAAAGTTTGTACAGCTGTGTTGTATCATTTATTTATTTACTAATATGCTGTCATCTTAATTTGATAAATCATTTAGCAATAGTACTTTTAACAGCGTATTTAAAGCCTAATGTAATAGTCATAGTCACTAAACCCATGTTGATGGCCACAATCTCTAAATGTCAAGATTATTCGGTTTTATCTGCTGGTGACAGAGAGGTTGAAGTTCGATTCCAGGCCGAATGTACTGAAAGTGTTTTTTTTAACGGTTTTTCACTTTCACTCCACGCAATGTGGATACACTTATTTTAAATTATGTATTATTAATTCCTACCACACACAATATCTAATTAATATGTAAGCGTCAAGACAAAAAGTGTATTGAGACACTAGAAAAAAAATAATTTAAAATAAAGTATTAGCGTCTGGTTACAAATTAGTGATCTTAGAGTAAATTTCGGTTTGGTTTCTTATTCAAATTTCTAAATACTAGCAAATTTATTTATCTGGTTAAAATACATACCGTATTTTAATGGTTACTTCTATTTAATTTTTCAATAGTTTAAAATTATATTTGTATGATGGAAATATTTACTATCCTTCATCATGGGTCGAGATTTGTATGAACAAAATAAATCAGA
This sequence comes from Timema genevievae, assembly GCA_902155825.1. Classification (NCBI taxonomy): domain Eukaryota; kingdom Metazoa; phylum Arthropoda; class Insecta; order Phasmatodea; family Timematidae; genus Timema; species Timema genevievae. The sequence goes on along the minus strand of CABFWO010000813.1, from coordinate 73,951 downwards.
GCTTAACAGCATTATTAATTTACTATATTTATTTTTCTATCTGTACAGGACACAAAAATATATATTATATCTTAAATATTATACAGATGAACAACTTATTTGTAGGCCTAAATGTACTTACGATAGGAATTTGAAATGTTTAATTTTCAACTGCAGTCAAATATCTAGAGCATTGATATTTAAATAAATATTTAAATTGCATTTTATGTTTGTAAAAATAACCACCAAACAAATTAAGTAGAAAAAATTCTAATTTAAATACATTGTTTTACCAAGGGAACTACCGCGTAATTCAAGTGAAATGAAAAACACATTTTTTATTCTTCTTAAAGATGCGATATTCCATCAAATGTATTATAATGAACGAACGTGTCTGAAATGTGATATTAGCCAATTCTCTGGTTTTACGTATTCTTTCCAAACAGTACTTTTTATATAGCATTTATTTTATTAAATAGTTTACAAAATTAATGATTTAAATAAAAAATTTCATGAAATTTGACTGCCTTTGGATGGATATTAAATTTCTAACTTTCTTATAATGGTTTCCTTTATACAGAGCTGCATCCCATCCACTATTTACAGCAGAAAGGTGACATTCAACAGTCAATAACGAGAATAAAATTGATTTATCATAAAAAATATTTTTATTTTGCTTTTTATTATTTATGTTTAATTTGCTGCCATATATTTACTGAGAAATACAATCAACATAAATAAACAATAGAAAGTACATAATATTAAAATAATATCTAAACAAGTAATTTAGGTTTCAAATATGATTCCAAGGCAAACGAAAGATAGCTTTTTGTTGGTATATTTGAGATTAAAAACTAATATTGAACAAATATATTTAATGGATTAGAAATCAATTATCATTTTTCAAGAGCATATTGTGGGTGTTAAATGGTATATGAATAAAAATTAAATGTGATTGCTATTATATGTCAACAACGAATACCCACTGCCCACGTTAGAAGTTTTATCAACTTGTGGTTTCAAGTCAAATTTACTTTTGAACTTTTGAAAAAATGCAATACAACACTTGCTGGAATGTAAAACATAGATATTCTATCCAAATTATTCCATGGCTATTCTGTTAAGACTGAAACATTTCTTTCGGGTAAATACAGTAAGTTAGAATAATATGTTATTACGTATTTTTGATATCAGTACTTTTATAAACCTGCTAAAAATAAAATCGCATTTAAAAACATTCTTATATTTGCTGCATTAATATTAAATTTAGTATTTGATGATAACTAAAATAATGTTGTAAAATAATCGTAACTACGTACCCATTGCATACTCAAAGGAATTGAATTAAAATTATTTATTCCTCAAGTAAAAACTTATCTTTTTTAAATACAACATTAAAAATAAAAATATTATATTAGATCATATTAAAACATAATAGTAATATATGGTTTTATTAGTAGCTTAATCTCACTGTAATATATATTATAATTATATTTCCCTTCATTTTTGCTAAAGACGTACAATCAGTTTAGTTTTAGTACTACACTTTCCACATAATTTTTCACCAGTGAAATTTTATATTTGTGTTTTGGAGTATATGGAATATAGAGATATGTAGTAAAAATTCCTTTAAATTACACATTATGAATCTAACCCAAATTAATATTTAAACTGTTATTTATTAGTAAAAATGAGAATTTGAAAATACACTGTTAATTAATTATTATAGTTTTCAGTGGACATTAAAATTCAGCTACTTTGATAGAATAGAATACGAACTAAACGGAAAAATGATGATAATGAAACATAATCGGTTCTCGGTTATAAAACACATCGCATAGTAAATTAATAATATTATCAGGTTCACACGTACTTAATCAAAAGAAATCTTTAAATTTTGAAGAAGAAAATGAAATATTTATTTAAATAAACGCTTGTTTAATTTTACATTATACAATGGAAACTACATAATTATACTTCCTTATTGGAAATGTTTGTTTATATATTGATTCCCACTTACAACTTTCATTCACAAAATGAAGAAGCAGATCGATTCTTATAAAAATTTGTATTTACATTATGAAATAATTAAAGACAAATATTTCTTTACAAATATGCATGCGCATAGGTGAGTAGATGGCATATTATTAGTTTGAATGTAAAGGTGTAGTCTAAACCAAATTTAATCAATAATTAATAAGACACATATTGTACACACAAAAATAACACGTATTCGCAAGATTTAAACGTGTAAGGGTCTAGATATTTACACCCTACACATTTATAAACATTGAGTGAACGATTTAACGAAATAGAGATTAAATAACAAATTTAAATGGGCCAAACGCAAGATAACTGATTAGGTTCATGATAATGTTTGTGACAGTAATGCTCCCTTTAATGAAAAAACCAAGTAGACAGAATTGTTTTGCTGAATTCCTGTCAACTATAAATACAGAAGCAATAATTGTTGTTTTATAAACCAGAATGGCAAACATTTCTAACTCTAGCTCACAATGAAGACTCACATCATTGAATTGTTTCTTCGCCAATATGCGGATAAAGTTTATCAGAGTGAAATTGTATGAGGTATCTTTAACAAATGGTGTGTATCAATTTATTTCAGAGCTGCAACCACCCACAATTTAATCCTGCCCGCTTGTATTACGAGTTTCATCAAATATACTGGGTTAGATATACAAAAGAGTATTAAGTACTAATCTGTTTTAGATTTTGACACTGTGTTAACTCTTTATAGAATCGATGTGCGAATCTTTGAGAATGTTTCGAGATAATTTAAGACAAACAATTGTTTTTGTTTCTTTTTCTGTTTAATATGTTATTTATCTCTAATGTTTAAATGTTAAACTCAACACTGCCAACTAATACACATACTTAAATCTATCAGCCAAAACTACTTTTCAGTCTACACGGTCTCACGGCAATTTTACTTTGTTGCCTGGATCAAGGTAAATTAGACAGTTGACAAAAGGATTTGACACGTAACATATTAATCGAATTCCTTTTATTTAACAAACGTCTTAAAATTAAGTTCTTACAACAAGTTTTTTCTAATATTTAGAAATAGATCTATGATTAAGTATGCACGGAATGCTTAAGGTGGGGTGCTAGTGAGCGCGAATTTAGTGCGCTAATTTTGCAGTTTTTATAGCATTAACATTTTTTGAACAAAATAAATCAAATTTTTCTTCTATAGAAACATATAGTTTAGCTTTCTGCACGTGATAATCTCAACAGTTTTTGAATATCTGGCATGAGCATGGTGGCATTTGGTGACAAACTTTTTAAATTAAGAGAAAAAGTTGTCATTAAATTCCAGGACACATCTGACAGATATTCAAGGACTGTTGAGATTAGCATGTGCAGAAAACTAAACTATATGTTTCTATAGAAGAAATATTTTATTTATTTTGGCCAAAAATGTTTATGCTATAAAAACTTCAAAAATACTTCCCTAAACTCACGCTCACTAGCACCCCATCTTAAGATTACTTTGAGAATGTCGACATGTGTAGTGTTTTTATGAATTAAATACTTATGATAAGGAAATAAGCAAATGTAGTCATCAAGTCATATACAGATTTTTAATATTCCTTAACATAGTTTTGAAAACAAATTCATTTGCCATGTACCATACAAATCTTCAAAAATATTTTTCAATTACTGTTACGTCAATTCCTCTATTCAGTGAAGTAACAATACTACTTTTGCTAAATTTGTTTACCATACTATTATATTATAGATTAATATAATATCAAATACATACTTTTATCTTTATTCAAAAAATAAATATACTATAAACAACGATTCCTTAAAAAAATCTAAGGAAAATGAAAATAATAGAAACGGAAGACATATATTTTTATGGTTTAATCTATTTAGAATGCCAGCCATATTCGTGACGTCATAGAGGTAGATGATGACACGGTACAGAAAAAGAAAAGAAAACAAAAGTTTTCAATAAATCTATGGCAACATGTTTGATAGCTTTCGTGGAGTTATTCTCAATATACTGGTCTGAGGAGTTCCTCAGCCGACAGCTCGCCATCTTGGTCGACATCCACGAACTTATGGATGATTATCCGTGCCAGCTCGGGGTTAGTGCGTAGCTCCTCGACGAACCAATCCACTGGCAAGCTGTAGACAAATACAACGATTACAAATAACAGGTAGGATGTTCAATAAAATAACGGTGTGGGATCAAATATACACGTGCATCATGGAGAGTGTTAAATGGCATAGTTGCTTATGTTTGAACGAATCATGGAGAGTGCCAAAACTCGTCACGGTAAATGTTCAAGTACATCACGGCAAATTCTTAAGCACATCACGATTAATCCTCTAAAACTGGGTCGATAAATCTATGGCATGTGAAAAAAAATTGGATAGCACACATACATGAAAAAAAATAAACATTAAATACAACTTTTCTCAAAGTGGTATAATTTTTTGAAGTCAATATTATTAGAAATCGTCTTGGCACGCACCTAAATGCATCTTTTGCTCTGTTGAAGACAAGACAATATGAACCGAACACAAATATCTTGTCTGACAAAATACATAAATATGTATTAAATTAATATGTAGAATATTGTATAAGTTTTTGATTTTAACACAGATATAAATCGTATCTACGAAACAAGAAAATGGACCAAGGACTTTCTAGACATAACCATGGTTCCTCTAAAGAAGAAGAAGCAAGAAAAGAAATGCAGTGACCTCAGGTCTATCAGCCTCATCTCTCATGTGGGGAAGATCGCAGCAAGAATACTCAACAAGCGATTGGAACAGAAAATACAAAGTGTGATGAACGAAGGCCAATTCTTATTCAGAAAAGGTAAAGATACCATAGATGCGATAGGAATATTGAGAATAATTTCAGGGAGTTCTGAATGTCAAGGAAGAAGCCTACATTGGTTTAATCGACTGGCAAAAGGGGTTTGATAGAGTGAAGTTGAAGAAACTGATGGAAATACTCAAGAAGATCGGCATCAACTGGAGGGACAGAAATCTGATTGCAAACCTGTACCCGGAACAGCGAGTGAAGGTGAGGTTGAATGCTGGAGAGACCAACAGTGTAGAAATTAAGAAGACGAGTGAGGCAGGAATGCTTTTTATCACCCAGTTTGTTCAAATTGTATGGAGCGTGGCTGGTCAGAGAAGCCATGGAGAGACATGGACATTTCAGAATAGAAGGACGCCTCATCAACAAAATAAAATACGCATATAATCTAGCATTTATGGCCAAAAATAAAAAAGAGTTCTAGGAAATGATGGGCTGGCTGGTGGAGATAGGCAGAGGATAAGGCATGGAGATCAACGTTGAGAGATCGAAAGTGATGGTGATTTCAAAAGATTAAAATCCATTAAAAATAAAAATTGGATACCAGGAGTTGGAAAACATAGATAAGTTCAAGTACCTGGGAAGTCTCCTGATAAAAGAAGCCTATTGCTTCAAGAAAATTTGGTGGAGGATCACCATGGCTAAGGTAGCTTTCAACAAGAAGAGGTTACTGGTGACCAGCAAGTTGAGTTTGGAACTGAGGAATAAACTGTTGAAATGCTTCATTTGAAGCACTGAGCTGCTTAGAATAGAAACTTGGACTCTTAGGATGACAGAAAAGAAATACTTAAAGAGCTTTGAAATGTGGTGCTGGAGAAGACTTGAGAAAATTAGGTGGACAGACAGAGTGATAAACAAATAAGTCCTTATAAGAGTAGGTGAGAAGAGAACCATTTTGGATCTGATTCTTTGGATCAAAGCAAACTGGATTGGACACATCCATAGGAGGAACTGTCCTTTGCACGACGTAATAGAAGGAAATATTGAGGGTAAAGAGGAGCTTAAGAAGAAGGAGGATTCAAATATTGGATGACTTGAAGGAAAGAAGAAAATCTTTAAGCTGAAGGAGTCAGAGAACAGGGCGCATTGGCGGTCTAAGTTCAGTGACTAAGGGAATGGACCTGACAAAAACAATTTCTGTCTGCTATCTAGTAAAACCATATTTAAAATTAACTGTTTTAAAAATGTCTTCTTGATTGAGATGTTGTCACTTGAGACTCTACATAGTGATCCCCGTGCGAAGGACTCAAGCTCTCCCATTGAGCGCAGCAATTTAACCTTGAAGCTGCGTGTCTAGTGTATACCATGTATGTGACTCCCGTGGGTTTTCAAAAGCAACAGCCCAAAGCTACGAAGGCATGGGTGAAAACAATGTTATATAATTTTTTTTAATTGTTTCCTTATGTATGATACATATTCTTAGACTGTAATTTTTACGCTGTTTACAGATAATGTATTCAGAATATTTCTATCATCCTCGGTTAAAAAGAAATATGGTTTCAAAAAACTTTGATATTTTATTTGCATTTGAAACCAATATTACTTTATAATAATTTTGAACTTAAGAAAAACAAGCCTATGATTTCCGTTTTTAATTAGTCTCAGGCATATCCCTGGTAAAACTCTAGCAATTAAATGCCAACGCGTTAGCACTCCACTTTAATTGATACAGTTTTTTTCATAACAGCAATGACTGGGTGAAAACGCTTTCCATGTTTGCCACTAACAATACCAAATCTTTTGGGAAAAATCCAAGTGTGAGTGTCAAAGTGAATCTTTAGTGACTTGTTACCGCCCATTGTTTCATATGAATGAATGAGTTTTCCCACGATTTGGTAGCTGTTTACTTTATTGTTTCCCAAGAAAGAATGCCTTCCAAACTGCTAGTTCAACTTCAATCAGAGTAAAATCATAAGTTTTACCCATGGTAAATGTCCTTATCAGTAGACCAACAAAAATCCATTTTATATTTGCCTCACTCAATCAGGTTGGGGTAATTCCTGCTGTAGTAGATATAATAAAAATTATGGCCATATTTCTTCATGGCCTTGACAAATATTTTTACTAAACCAAGTTTTAAATGACGTGGTGGTAAGAATACTCTTGCGGAATCAACTAGAGGATCACGTACAAAAAATGTCACCCCTCATGTCAGTTTCTGACTTTTATTTCAAAGTTTCGCTGAGATGTTGCCACTCCACTCAACGTAATGTGGTCTTGTCCTACTGAATCCATGACCCTGGGAGACAAGATGGGGTTTATATTATGTAGAGGGCTGACAGTGTCGCTCGTTTATGTCTTGTTCCATAGAGAACAGCTCATCTACATTGTTTTCATAAATTAATAATGCTCCATGTTCCAGGTGGTTTTGGATCTTGCAGGTCTTACTGTGAAACACTGGACTAATGGTGGAAGGCAAAGATGGATATTGTATACTATAATTAGATTTCATTAAGATTCCAGATGTTTTAATTCAACAGAAATCAAATTATCTTTTTGTTCTCTCCAGATTATTGGTACAGCAAATGGCATAGAGAGTTCCGTGAACCTTTCAATGATCCTCTCAAATACACTGTACAGTTGCTACATACAATATTAGGAGCGCAAGATATTTTCTGGTCACCTATTTTGCACCCAAAGCAGAGATAATATGATAATTAATGGTGTTATAGTCTTGCGATTAGATTTTATATTATAGTCACCACACACGCAACAAAAACTGTCAACATTATTTTCATACTTTCGAGGCAAAATAAAACACAGTAGTAACTAAAATATTTATGTAAGCATACTGAAGGTTTTCCATCTCTTGACAGTAAGTAGCATATAGTATAATCATTTTAATATAACTAATAAACACTTCAATGAATCAGTTGAAATTTACTTGTTTGACTTTGTTTGAGAAATGACCATTGGCTTTCTGCTCAAGTTATTTAAAATAGAATTAATCTGAATCGCTACCTGAATATACCACCTTTTATTAAATTAATCTCTATTTGTTCTTTGACCCGCAAATATAAAAATATAGTGATAAAGTCTTGTATTTTATTTTTTAAAGTAATTTATCAAAATTAGAAATTGAAATAATAGAGAAGTCAAATAAAATTGACAAGAATAAATAAACAAGTTAATTCTTAAAATACTTATGGTTGACATTAAAAATTGTTTTATTTTTTTTTAAACCTGTGAGTGATAGCAAAGTTTAATTTTTAAATTTATTGTCAACAATAATAAAACAACATCAAAATCAGTATATCAACAACATCAAAATCAGTATAGCACCATACATCAGGAAACAAAAACTATGCAATGTTTTTTTGGGGGTAAATCCTTTCTACGCTGGAATGCGGACCTTTTGGGGTGAGAATAGTACGACCCTATTTTATTATTACTAAACATCTCCAAGGTATTTGTGTCCTATTCCCAGCACGGAATTCAAAGCGGTGGGATAGCAGACCCAGTGAAAATTTACCATAATAAGTAACTATATATATCACGCGCTAACATGTTAGCTATGTCCTTTTTCTGTAATTAGAATGCAAACATAACTGTTCAACCTTTCCAACCATCTTTAAGAATAAATACTTTTGTCAGGAAGATCTCGATTAGAATGAAAATAGCTCCTCTTTCAATTTAGATTGAGTTAAATTAGTATGTACCGTAAAATAGTTGTAGAGTTAAAAAAAATTAGCTATTTTAAAATGTATGTGTGTTTATTTTATTCTTAAGCAGAAAAATTACACATTCCTCATTCATTAAAAAAATTACTATTAATATGATTTTAAAATGAAGATACTTTAAGATTATTTTACTCAAGCTTTTGTTCTTAGTGCAACTAAATAAATTATTAACCTTATTGTTTGATAAATTATCGCATGCAAGTGAACAAACAACATGCAGCTTATTTATTTTTTTTGTCAGTAAACGTTTGTCGCCTTATTTATGCACACTTAAGGTTGAGTTGAGACGAATAAGTCGAAACTACGTTATCAATTAAAGTAAAACAATAGGATCAATTGACCTTGAATAATACAAATAAAGATACATTACGTGAGTTATTAGCCTATTTAACTAACAAATAAGAAATACAGACATTTATGCTAGTGATACACTTCAGCTCAAGGCTATTATTAATTTTGCTTGCCCAGTTTCAGTGGTTGAATATTTTAAGGCGTCACTCTCACAATAGGCTAAACTGCTGATGACAGGGAAATCGGGGTTAGAATATTGGTCCAGTGTGTCGAGGATGGTTTTTTCTAAACGGTTTTACACTCTCCCTCTATGCGAATGTGGGTATACTTCCTTTAAATGTAACCTTCCTAATACACCAAACTTACCGTAATTAGTTTGAGTAGTGAAATTCGGTAACAAGAAAAATATGTTACTATGGTTTTATTCAGGCGTTTAAGACGTGAGATTTTATCAGAACCTGATACTACAGTTAGAAAAAGCTCCAAACCACTCCTCCCCCTCCTCGTTTTCCATCTTCTTTCTCACCACGCGAATATTAAATCCTGAAGCCCACCTAGATTCGAACCAAAACTTGCCAGAAGGAAGTGATTTTACCAATTTATGTCACTATGTGAACAAATAAATCACAGTACAGCCGGTTGGGGTCTAACCCAGGCTGCTAGCAGAATCAGAGACCCTATTATTACAACCAACTCTTCTTGTTATACAATTTTTTAACTCTCACGGCTTACCACTAAAATCCAAAACAACACATAAAAAAGAGCATTAAATGACTAACGTATGCAAAAGATCAAATATCTCTGAATAGTATGCTCACATTTTTATTTGATCTCTTTGAGATAGTGTCGTTTTGGCTTTTAAAACTTTCAAAGGGCTCAAAAGAGAGGGAGGTAAAAAAAATTAATGCAGCGTACTGTTTGAATATATCACGAGGTGTATTTGAATGTTCATTCACTTTGTATTCACTTTCAATCAACTAAATAGAATAGATTGAATTCTACGAGGGAATATGGACATTTGATACTTATTTTTGACAAATTCCTATCTATGTTTGTTGAAGGTTTCATATTCATATTTGTGTTTGGTAGACCTACTTCTATTTTTAATGCAACGCGCTCTTCTAATCGGCTGAGTTATTCACATATCTACACTAACCGAATGGGAATGAAGAAGATATAATTGAAAGAGAGTGCACCTGCATTTTTTGTGGAGAGAGAATGAAACACCATTTATGGAAAGCCCCCTTTCAGTAGTCAAACGGGATTCAAACCCCGACATCCCCATCACTAGCAAACAGAATTAGACGAGGTTAACGCCCTAGCCCATGTACCCACCGATACAGAGGATAAGCAGATAATTCCTAAAAGTTACAGTTTTAGACATGGAAAAAATACTGGCAATAACTTAACAAATATCAAAAATTAAAAATACTCCAACTAAACAATAACATTTCATGCACATGTTAATATAAATATAAACTCCCTCTGCTATCTCCTAGAGCTAAAAGTATAATGTTTTGTCGATATAAGGAAAATACGAAGTGCTAAATAAACCATTCAAATAACCGTAACGTAGAATAATTAGTCTGCGTTATATTACATTTTTATCATTTTTAAATCGTAAACTAAGTGAATATATAAAGCTCTCCCTCGTGCTATTATTTTCGATATAGTTTTATGGCGCAATTTATGTTTCTTTAGTAGTGGTCCCTTTTTAACATATACAAATATTACTGGCCAAATAAACTGGTGCTAAAATAATTTTTTCACTGTGGTCATGTAAAATTCCATCAAAATAGCCTACATTGCCTAAAAAGTACATAACTACGCACAGATAAATACGAGTATTATTTTTTATTTTACTAAATCCTATTATGATACTTGCTGCATCTCCTTAAGGGTTTAAGTCGTAGAAGATTCGATCACCGGGAACGTATATGATATTTTAATAAGCATGTACTGGTTTTTCCTGTAGCTCACTAAATTGAGCTCTTCAATCTAGAGTTTATTGTTTAAGTTTAGGTTTTGTTGTTCTAGGTTAAGTCACTTTGTGGTTGTCTTGTTGATACAATCTTGTTCTTAAACAGTCTAATTTAAATACCACATTAAAATTGGCGTTTTGATATTCATTTAGATGCTCACGTCTCGTTAATATTATACGCATATTACCTAGTTATGATAATGTTAAGGATTAGTAAGATTAATTTTAAATTAAATAAACCTACATTTGCATTAGAGAGAGGTATTGAAAAATAATTGGTGAAAACTACCCTCATTATACTCGATTGGGATTCGAACCTTAGTCTCCCCGTCACTGGCAGTTCAGTCTATTGCGAGAGTGACACCTTAGATCACCGAAGTCGTTAGTTACAATATAATCTATGTTTCAGAGTTGTATATACATAAATTAAAAAAAACAAACAAGTTTTTAATCTTTCAATGTGTACAAATAGTTAATTTGTTTTCAATATTTAATTGTAAATTCATCTTATTAGCAGTTAAAGCTGCTTTATTTTCTCGAGCATGCATTACAAATATATCTTAGGTGACAAATGAATTTATAAATCTACATATTGTACTTGATAATGATATCACAGTTTTTATTCAATTACGTTAGAAAATACTATTCACTCTTTTAAAATAATGAGAAAATACTTTATTGGATCATACGATCCTATGTTATCTTCAAATCGAACTCACTATAATATATGATATATAAACACGTTGAGATTTGGTCCGAAGTACTTCAATCGTCTCTTACAAAGCCAATAACTTTATTTATTTCTAATTATAAACTAAAAAGTGATAGCTATTACATTGAGGGTTTTTTATGATAACTATTTCTTAAAACCTCCATCAGGCTACCAACAGGATACTTACAACTAGATAAAAATGAAAAACGCATATTTGATCCAATTTAATATTATTATTAGCACCGCGTCTTACTACCCGTTCGGGTTGTACGCACTTGCGCTAATGTGAAATGGTAGGGTGATTATGAGATGAAATGGAGGACCTACAATTTAACGTGGGATCCGAACCACGGTGGAGGCCTAGAATTCCTCACATTCACAAGTTGTGATTAATACACGTCTTGTTAGAGGTGAAGGAAGGGTTTGGCAATCAGATAAATCTGTGCCGGGACCGAGGATTGAACCCCGGACCCTCAGCACAGAAGTCTGACACCTTACCCCTATACCACCAGGTCACCCCCTCCAATTTTATAAAAATCGCTTATGCCCATTATTTCTGTATGCATCTATTGCCTGAAAAATTATATTTTTGTGCGTGTGATTAATCTAGTTCGGGCCTAAGTTACCCTGGTATGGTTGAATGTTGGTTGAGTAGCTATTTTTTTCAATTATTACTCAAAGAATCAGCTCATTCCTAATTACAAGTTTATCAGAAGATAATTTAGGATACATTTGAGAAAGCTCACCTATCCACCATTTTGTCGTTTCCTGTTTCACTGGCCGGGTAGTCGAATCCACCGTCCCGTTTGCCGAAACCTCTGGCAGTGGAGAGAGCCCCGTTCTTAAATCCCCGTATCGTCCTTGGCTTGCTCCTGCTGCCTGGATACGAACCCGCGGCGCATAACGCCAGGACCGCCAACAGCACCACGACGAACATTTGACAGCTGCTGGAGATACGCATCGTGGCTATGCAACACACAAGGAAGGAGAACTTTAGGTTGGAAACACGCTCTCCAGACTCTACATGTAGCTAAAGGGATGAGAATATCCAGGACAAGCTGTAAAAAAGTGACTTAGGAGATTGGGGTTCGACACTCGACCAGTGTATCTGGGAGAAAATATTTCCATATCCTCTCTCTCTCTGCGAGTATTGACACACTTCTCATTCTGTTACCTCAAGAACCTATCTCCATGGAGTCAGCCCACAAGCGAGTTATATCGACCGAGCGGCCACCGCATGTTGGCAAGGGTAGTGCCAACATTTGCGGATATGGTCAGCACAACGAAACCTCCTGTCTTTAATCTCATTTTTCTAGACTGGAGTGGCTACTTCTTTATTCAAGTATCTCCTCAATTTGTCCTCGCGTGCCTGAGTTGACAGCGTTCCAGACCCACTTCTAGAATCACTGGGGATCGAACCCGGTACGTCTTAATCTGGAACTCCTACCACTAGACCACAGAGGTGATATAAGATCCTACCTCATGGAATGTTAACCAGGAAATTGGTAACGCAGTTAAGCTTTAAGCCAGTGGTTCCCAAACTTTTTCAGATCCCCCTCCCCCTTGATAGATAGTTAAACTACCCCACTCTCCCCACCCCCTATTTTTTGGGATGGTTAGAAAACGAATATTAAAAAGTTTTGTTTTCTAGTCACTAATTTATTTTATAGAAAATTTAGAAGAAATCATTGTAACAGTGGCAGCATGATGGTACACAAAATGACTTAAAATTATTGTCATGGTTGGAACTGTTTTATTTCTTAAATATTGGATTTTATATTTGATAGAACATACCGTAAAAGAAAGCGCTTCACTCCCTCGAATTTGGGAACTGCCTTAAACAGAAAGCGCATTAAAATACGATTTCTTGCATTCTTTACTTGATGACAGTGAAAGTTTGATGAGTGAGTAATGATGTGCTAATAATATTTTACTTATCTCAATTCCACTGCATTTTGATGGCGATGACAGAAAACTGCATTTAGATGTGACGCTTGGTTCGAGAGTTATCCAATTTACTCCAGGACGACTGAGTGTGCCAATAAAGGATACAGAAGGAACGTATAAGCTTCATGATTATGTAGATGATTACTTTAGACCCATATTTTCTTTACTTTTTACTATCCATTCGGGCTGTATACATATTTAACAAATGATTTAATCCATTACAGTTTTATAGACCACTCTAAAAACTGTTCGACCAAAATAGATTCTTTTTTTCAGACATATATTTCACGCAGAATATTTTCATTGACATATTAACTAGATTTACTCAAGGCTTGGAAAAGTAATTACTGATTCCCAGGTTCTTATACTGCCTCCGGCCCTCTTAGGTGATCTAATAACTTTCCTTAACCAGCCTCGTGGTAGAGGCTGCTGACCTATGTGTCCCGGGATCGGTTCCCTGCTGGATTTTTCTCGAAAGGGGAATAACTCCCATGGCCACCAGGGTTTGGTTATTTAGGCTTAAGCAAGGCTAAGATCTTAATTTTCTTTAGCCCGTCATATTCACTATCATCATCCCCTCATTTCATCGGGACATGGAAAGAGCCTCCATGGAAAGGATGTATTTTTAGAACCTTTGGTTTTCCCTTGGACAGCGGTACATTAGTACTGGCTAATCTTTCCGAAAACTGGGCTACAAATTGATGTAGACTTGACATACCATAAAACAACTTTTAGCTTGCTATGCCCTACTTAAAAAAATTCTATACTTTGCAAATTACAGCAGAAAATAGTGGAGGTATGAAAATTGATTTATTCCACCATTGACAATGTATACAGTGACTAAAAGGCGTTTCGGATGGAAATTTTTAGCTTATGGATTGTCTTACACTTTGTGTATTTCACAATCATCCCAAATTTGACCAAAACCAACTGATATCTGTATAATAGATTCAAATTTTACAAGTCAAAATATAAAAGTGCTAAATTTTCAAGAGATGCATTTTTAAAAATACATCCCAATATATTAATAAAGGCTGTTGACTTATTTTATTATAATCTGCGATTACAGAACGATTCTGGTTGGAAAACTGTTTAGAATATACAAACCTTTTTGCGTTCAACAATGAAAACATATTTTATTATTACTTTATTAACACTAATGTATGTATGATACTTACATCAAAATTGACGGCTATAGATCACATGATTTGACATGTGACTAAATGAAAGAAATTTCAATCAATTTATTAAGCTTCAGATACTGCTTTACTCACCAGAATCCTACTATGGGTTGGGAGAAACACGTGCTCTCTAAACACTGGGAGTCCCCACGTCTAAAATAAACCATTAATTTCAGTCATCCATGGACAGCGAACTCACCGTCAACATAGCCCATTGCAGAAGCAATTGGATTCAAATCACCTGGTTCAGCACGTTTCAATTAAATACACTCGGAACGCGTCAGAACACAACTGTATGTAAATGATTCTGGTACACACGGGTGGTCACGCGAACACAGGAGTTAGTCTCGTCTTTAGGGATGTGGTATCGAAAGAAAAGTATCGATATTGTACTCATTAAAAGTATCGGAAGAAAAATATCGATACTGTACTAGTTTCGAAAGAAAAGTATCGGTATCGAAATTTTAATCTGGAATAATGTTTCTTTTTAGTTTTTTATTTAGTAATAATACTTTCAACTTTTGCATCATAATTGTATTTTCATATTTATTTAAACACCTAAAATTATAATGATTTAACCAGATTATAATTTACTTAGGTCTATTTTATGTGTTGGAACTTGGAAGGTATGGTATTACCATTCCAGCTTTCAAAACATCTATGAAAATGTAGCTGATGGAAAGTTATTTTATAGCTAAATATTATTTGTAATATTTTTTTCAATCTATTTTGTACCCTTCTCTAACCATTATAGTAAACATTTAATACCAGCATGAGTGAAGATAACAAAAATTTGTTTCTTTCGATACCTATCCGATACTGGAGTGTAAGTACTGATATCAGTAAAAGTATTGAAAAAAGTATCGAGAAAAAAATACTAGTATTGAAAGGAAAATATCGATGTTAGTAAAGTATCGATAATTTTTTCACATTCCTACTCGTCTCATAAAGTTTGCCAGTGATAGGACGGTCGATGCTTGGATCCCGACCGGTTGCTATAGTGTGTGTGTGTGTGTGTGTGTGTGTGTGTGTGTGTGTGTGTGTGTGTGTGTCTGTCTGTCTGTGTTTGTGAAGACGGGGATTCATTGAATGATTTGTCACTCTTACTGAACGCAAATGCAAGCATATTTATTCAAAATTTTAACATTCATTTCACCTCCTTTAGTGAAAATAAACGTACTTTAAATTAATTGATAGTAAATGATAAAATAACAGATCAAGAATTTAGTTAAAAAAACAATTAATGGCTAGAAGAATATTTCTAATTGCTACTTTAACACTACATCCACGCCAAGCCAAGTAAACAAATGCCGAAACTTTTATTTTAATTTTTATATATATCAACAACTTAGAATCATAAATATCCGAGTTAACAAAGAGAAAACTTATAACATTTATATTTCTTCCCATTCCCTCTTCAACAGCTTTCTTTTCATTTTGTTATGTTCAATAAACTTGTGGAAAATATAATGTTACTTTTGTAGCTGGGGTCTAAGCGGGAAACATCGTCCGTGTGGCCTTAGCCTAACCTGATAGACGTTCAACATACAAGCTGGGGCTATTCGCGTTCTGGACCGGTTTACGATATTATTAGACCTTCTGATTTCTCATCACCTGAAGACTAAAACTGGATCCATCCGGATATATAGTTGATAATGGCCCAAATAGAAATTCGCCAATAAGCAACAAATTTGGTAAGATATTTTTCATAGATATTCTTAAGAAAATTGATTTTTCCTTTTTTCCTTTATTTTTCTTAATCCTTAACACAGTAGGTACACTCTATACTGAGTTAAGGTGTTAGTTTGGTTTTTACAGAAAGTAATTCAATAAAATTAGTTTTTTATTTCAATAGAAAAAATATATTCATTGAACTTTCCACCAAGTTTTTTTACATTAATTACATTTATAGGCTTATGTTTTAGGGCTTATTTTTCTAAAGGCTAATATTTTGACCGCTAAAGAGAGCTGGGCCATTAATTATTATCAAAACTATAACTAATGAAAGCAACCGTAATCTAAAAATAAAATAAAAGTTAACTTGAATTAAAAAATCCTCTCTGTTTTAATCATTTTCTTGATTCTATTATCTGTGTCTTCTCATTATTTTTAATAATATTTCAAAATAGCCGAAGTCTATAAACCTATAACTACACACATGCGAAATAAAAATATAATTTATTTGTTAAAAAATATGTTGAAAAATTATACCTGAACAGCCAAACCCTTCCTTCACCTCTGAAAAGACGTGTACTAATCACAACTTGTGAATGTGAGGAATGCCAGCCCTCCACCGTGATTCGGATTCCACGTTAAACTGTAGGTCCTCCATTTCATCTCAAAATAACCCTACCATTACACATTAGCGTAAGTGCTTATAGCCCGAATGGGTAGTAAGACGTGTTGCTAATAATAATACCTGAACACGGTAATGCAATCCAAATATTAATTTTAATAAAATTAAACTATTTATTAATTTTACAAACTTGGAGGACCCCCTACATGCATATACGACAATTCCATAAAATTCAATATAGCCTTATCGACTTCGGTGAGTGTAAATATAATGGCTGATGTGATGTGATTTTATTTTCTTTCAGCGGGACAGGAAATTATATAAAAATGTTAGATACTCTTTTGTCAACGATCCCCTTCTTTAACATTTAAATATACAGTTAAATTTAAACTTTTCGATCAAGATTCCTTTTTTGCTCAACCAAGAAATGGCGCCAGAGCAGGCGAGAATCCTAGTGGCGAGTTAGGGTTAGAGAGTAGAGATACAATTATACTACACTCAGGACCACCAAGAGGACTGAGGTTACATGGGGCAATATAATTTTGGATGCTCCCTACCAGAAAAAATGTATTCAACAAATTATTTCTTTAGTTTCCTTTATTAGCTTGATATTCAAACTGTACCCATGGGAAAAAGAGAAAAGTTTCCTTGTATTTTTTTGCACTGCATCTTAGAACCCATTTGGGTTAGACGCATATAATAACTATTCTAGTGAAATAAAGTCGAGGAAACCATTTAGGAATAAAACACCCTCATTACACCCGACCGGGATTCAACCCTAGATATCCCAGTCAACATCAATCCAGTCTAACAGGAAAGTAATGCATTAGACCATGCGACTAGCGATGAATATTTTCCTTGTATTATTAAACCTACATATTCTTATATCTAGACCTATAAAGATAACCATCTTGAAAAAAACAGGGGTAAAAAAATCAACAAAAAAAATTCATTGTCCTTAACGCACGTGCTTTGTGGCTGCGCAAACACTTGTTGCTGTAAAATATAACGTTAGGGCCATCGTCCATTGCCTCTTCGCGGAGACCTCTGCTGCCCCTTTCAACCCTCCCCCCACTTTCTTTCTGGGCGTTACTTACCACACAAGCACTCGAAAAACCCCCAAGTTAATTATTAGATTCAACCCTTAAGCTAAAGGGTAGTGATGGGAGGGTATTTTACAAGAAGTGTGCTGGAATTAAAGTGGAGAGACAATAAGAAAATAACAGTACATGTTACTTGTGGAAAACCAGCCATAGTGTAGGCTTAAAGTGGGGCTTTATGGAATGTGAGTTAAGGGCATTGTTTTTGAAGTTTTTTGATAGCAAAATTTTTTTTGGTCAAAATAAATAAAATATTGCTCTAGTAGAAATATAAAGTTTAGCTTCACATGGTTATATCAACAGTTCTTTAATATTTGTCATCAACGTAGAGGCATTTACTAAAAAACTTTTCAAGTGAAGTAAAATGTTATCATTAAATTCCAGGACACCCTTGACAAATATTCAAGAACTTTTTATACCACCATGTGAAGAGAATTAAACTTAATGTTTATAATAAAGTAATATTTGATTTATTCTCACCAAAATATGTTTAGCTATAAAAACTTGAAAAACACTACTTTTAACTCGCGTTCCTTACATACTCATCTGAACCTTTCCATTACGAGAGTTCTAGTCTACTACGGGCCTGACAATCAGTGCCGATCCTGTCATCCTGGTTCTGAGTAAGACCGCTCACCTAAACATGAAGGTACTCCTAAATACTCACTAAAAAAAGTTTCTTCTATCTTCAAATCCCCGCGTACACAGAATAGATCTAGACAGTATTAACTATTATCTAACAACGTTCATTGATGGTCTAATTCATTTGGCCGGTTAATCCAGAACACGATGTTATGAAATATTGAGTGGAATATTTAGTCAAACTGTCAGCATTACTTGCTGTGGATACGTTTCAAGGCGTAACCATCCCATTTGTTTAATATATGTTTTTTTTTGTGTTGGGAATTGTGATGTTAACGAGGTCAAGTTTGTAGCTTAGTAGAAGTAAATTATGAATTTTTAAACTCAAGCATTTCTTTTATGCACATTTTTCGTCAGCGATATATATTTTATTAAATGCTAGGCCAAATCTAAAGTTCACAACCCTTTCGTTGCTTTTATTTTGGTCTAGATATACATTTTCGAAGAAAATATTACTTCATATTATTAAATTGGGATAAATATTTTAATAGGGGTTTTATTCTGATTATAGACGAAGCGAATACAAAAAGATTGGTTTCGATTTATTGCGACATGTAGATTGTTTACATACATACATAAATACACCGTACAGACCAATAGAAAACTGCACAAAGCCTACATCTGTAAGATTAAGATCGATTTATTGCAATTTACTACCTGTAGAATGTTTTATACGTACACACACCGTACAGACCAACAGAAAACTGCACACGGCTAACATCTTTTACGCTTTTAAATTCAAGATAAAGTTCAATTTTGTAAATATTCTCTTTCCAGAAATTATATGTACACTTTTATGTTGGTTGAGAAAAATACGCATTTTAACTAATTTTACGGACGCACATCGGCGAAAGTGGACTTATCGAGAATATAGCACAGTGTTAGGGGTGTATTTTTCATTAATGCTTCGCGTCTTACTACCAGTCTGGGATATATTAATATTTACACTAATGGGATAGGGATAGAGAAGGTGAAATTTAGAGGACATGTACACACATATTTTTAGAGCTAGAGGGGGGGGGGGACTATTAGTGTA